>OX596282.1:20590000-21142500 GCA_951394225.1 Harpalus rufipes | reverse complement strand
AAATAAAATATTAACGAGTGCAGAGGTTTTTTATGGTTTTGATTAAAATACATAAAACCATCAATTACATTTTACGGGGAACATGTCATTTAGTATCAAACTATGAACCTTATTCTAAATTCTTGACACTGGAAAAAAGCGCATACTATATATGTGCATCATTTTTCTACCATTAATTACCTATTCAAATATAATTTTTCTTAATATGATTACAAATTAATTACCATATGTTATAGCTGTGCCTTCTCGTTAAATATTTGAAAAAGAAAGATTACTAGTAAATGTAAATGCTAGTTCAATTAATAACAAGTTTTCTAGATTCTGTCTTCTGTCACAATTTTTTTTTATCAGAAATGAAATGAAATATAACTAGGCAGTGGACAGTGGGAGGGGTAATTACTCCCTTTAAAAGTTAACAACTCACATTTGTCAAAAACAATTGTTTCATTGTTATTGCTACTGGATCATATTATGATCAAAAAAAACCTAAACGACTTGTTAATTTTGGGGGGGGGGGGGTTAAAAATGGTAAAAAAAAATAAAATGAGATTTCGAAAAAAAGTTATTAATAAATATTGTTTCTCTCGACGAGTTCTATCACTGGTTAAATTTAATGTACTTATTTTTGTTACACCCTGTATAATATTACTACATACATACATACATAATATTACAACATATTTTCATAATATGGCTTTTCTGGCTTTCCTCGATGCAAATTAAACAATAATTTGGGTGAGACCAATTGTTTCCGAAATTTCTGATTCAATAGAAATGATGACCAAATCTGAAAGTCTATCTTGAGACGTACCTATAACTTAAATAATTCTTTATAATTTTTAGTTTGCTAAAGCTTCGTTCTCCGGAAGCAACAGACACAGGCAAAGTTAAGAAAGTTCTAATCGCCAGAAAAAAAATTGAAAAACAAGAAAGAAGTTCATTTTTCAAGATGCATTCTAAAATGGCAGTTGGTGTATTTTTTATCTGGAAATATTTCCTTAAAGAAAGATATCTCATTAAATAACTGAAAATCATCAATGTTTTTGAGAATCTTGTCATTTTCATTAATTTGCATTTTAACGTGCAAGTCCATGCAAGCTTTCATAAGCACATCTCTATAGAGAGATCTTTAAATTCGTATAAAAAACTAAATAAAGAATAACATTCAGATAATAATAAAATCTCTCATCAACTGAAGATATAGCGTTGTCTAGAAGAGAAAAATAAAATGCAATTTTATATTTTTGACAAGGTTCGGAAACTGTATCATCAGGGGTTTCATAATCAAAATGACGTATTTTTTTCTACTCCTTAAATGCTCAAATTCGGGTCCAATATTTAATTCCTGACATTTTAACGAAGCAGTCTCCATAAAAATGTTGAATTGTTCATCGGAGCGAAGGGAAATTAAATATAGCATCAAATTTTGTAAACCCTCAACACAGTCGGCAATATTTATTTTGGAATTAAACATTTTGCTTAGACTATCAATTTTTGATAAAAGATCGTACCAAATAAAAATGGATAAAATAAATTGAAATTTCCGTATTTTTTTATTAAGGATGTTGCCATATTTTTACCTCCCGCTACCCCTGGTAAGGGAGGTATAGGGATCGTGCTAAAAATCGCATATCCAGATTTTGGTAAATGACTACGTTTTAAGGTCCCTAGAATCCATTTTTAATATTTTTACGATGATGTCTGTGTGTATGTGTGTGTGTGTGTGTGTGTGTGTGTGTGTGTGTGTGTGTATGTGTGTGTGTATGTGTGTGTGTGTGAGTGTGTGTGTGTGTGCGTGTGCGTGTGTGTGTTCTGGTTTCTATATCCAAGTGGCGACCTCATATGAATACACAAGCACCAAGTGACGACCAAATTTCAAAACGGCGACTCAGAAATAGGTCGCCGTTTTGCATGCTGTTTTTTTACGATTAAACTAAAATTGCAACTTACTGGTAAAGCAATTATAGTTTTTATTATGAGAATATTGACTGCTAAGTAAGTTTTAATACGAATATCAATGGTATTTTATGAGCTTCGCGTTTTAAACTATAAACTGTAATTCTCTGTGTGTGGGTCCTCTTTACGCTCTAACTCAAATACTATCATTCAGAAAGTTTTGAAACCATGTATTTCTACCTTATTCTAATATGGAAAGAAGCCATTAGATTTTGGTGGCAATCGGATAACCGGAAATGGCAGTTTACTTGAAGCTCAAGATAGTTTTTCTTCAAAAAATACCTTTAAATGTATTTTTTTCGCAATTTGTTATTATAAAAATTGAAAATTATTCCATTTACTAATGTTTGCTTTAATAATTTTTCTGTATATTCTATGGATAAATTTATACAGTAATATAATAATTATACCCCATAGGTAAATGGCGGGAGGTATTGTGTTGGTCACATCAGATTTTTTGTTTTGCTGTCCCTAGTGGTATCTTCTGCAAGATAATTCAATGCAGTAATTACTTCCAATAAGTTTGTCTTTAAAGATCTTATAGAATTCACTCTGCTTTCCCATCTAGTTTCACTAAGAGGTTTTAATGTCAAAATTTTAATACTCGTATGTTTCTTTTTAAATATCCCATCTGTAAGGCGAAGCAGAAAAAAACTGATGTTTCTTGAACTAAATAAAAAAAATCTGTTGTGGCCAGCACAATACCTCTCGCCACTTCCTTTTTTTGGTTGACAAGCAAATGTGTGGGCCCGTTTCAGAATGATAATTAGTAATTATGTACATAGATGTCAAATGTTAGAATTTTTCATTAAAAATTTCAAGATTTTCTAAATTTACGTAGTTAATTTATCACCAGGAGTTTAAAGTTTACTTGTATGCCTTAGATATTTAACATTTAATTCTGCTCCACATGGAATTGGAAAATCACTAAATTTAGAATGAGAAATTATGATATTTGACATCTATATACATAATTACTAGCTATCATTCTGACATGGGCCCCCATATCTGCTTGTCAAGGCCAACAAAATCATATGACTGCTCGCTCCCTATTGTATTTAACATTTCTTGTATACCTACACTCTACACCAAAAATTCTACTTACGCATATATCTATTCCATATACATATATTTAGATTGTTTAATTTTAAATTCATTTTTGATGAAGAAATTTTGTCCTCTTCTAATTTTTCGAAATGTTTCCAATTCTATTAATACATTAAGAAATAATATAATGTATGTACTTCCCAGAAAAAGTCTTCAGTAATGTCTTCGGATTTCTGACACTGACATTATCTGTCAGTTACAAACAAATTAAATTTTCAACTATTTTCCATGGCCATTCTTTCGGCTGTAAAATTTATTATAACAGATTATTTTATATATTATATTTCTTTTATCTCTAAATCTATAAAATATATAAGAAAATATTTAAATGTATCAGATAGAGAATTTAATTTTCTTTAATATTACCGAAAAAAGTTTTCAAAAAATATTATTTAGAAGATTTTTTTTCAAGAATCTTCTACTTCCGGTTGTCCAATTGTTACCAAAACCTTTTCAGATCTTCCCATGAATGTCCGATTGGGAAATACGTAGTTAAACAAATTTAAAGTCTTATAGTTTTTGAGTTATCGTCCTTCCAACATCCTACATACATACACACACACACACACATACATCCACACACACACACACACACAGACATCATCATAAAAATGTTAAAATCGGATTGTAGGGACCTTAAAACGTGCTTATTCAATAAAATCTGGATATGCGATTTTTAGCATGAATGCAATACCTCTCTTAGCGAGAGGTAAAAATAATTGAAATTTCACCACTGTTACTGGCAGCAGCATTGACGACAAAGTTTAAGGAACGAGCTGCATATGGGATATATAAAGCTCTGGGATTTATATTCAACATTATTTTTGTAAACTTATATTTTTTTCTTTCATGTTGGAGCCATTATCATAGCCTTGACCGCGAATGTTTTATACATCTAAGTCGAATTTGGGTAGTATTTTCTCCAATAGAAAATTAGTTAAACCCCCTCCAGTACAATTTGTAACCGGAAAGAACCCCAAAAAAAATTCAAAGATTTCAACTTTGTTATCTGTGGCTGAAACACATCTCACTATAAATGAAATTTGTTCAGTGTGACATAGGTATCTGATGTTGAATCGAGATTTATTGAAAAATATTTTGAGTTATTTAAAATTGTTTTGATTTTATTACATATAACATAAGATAAAATATTAATTATTTCATTTTGAAAATGCTGTCCTAAGTAATGTGGCATTCGAGTTTTAGATTCTCTGGATTTAGAGATATTATTGACATGTTTAGATATAATAGAGTCAAATTTGACCAACATTTCAAATGCTTTTAAAAAATTTCCATTATCCCTTCGATATAATGATCCTCGAAATGCTAAATTTTGAGAAGCTAAAAATTGTATAACTGCAATCATTCTTTCAATGATTGCATGCCAGCACTTTTTTTCACGATTTTTTTTTGTTCTTGATCAATTGTAGACTTTTGGTGTAAACGAATTTTTAATTTACACCAAGTTTGCACAGGGCCGTAGCCAGAGGGGAGCCAGGAAGGGCGCGGCCCATCCTATAAAAACTTTCGCCCTTCCTGGGGCTGATGTCTACATACTTTCAACTTTCATCATTTTATTTTACAAATAAAAATATTGAAAATAGTTATATTTTTTTGAAAAATAATATCGATGTTAGTTAGATACAGTAGCCGTGGTTAAATAATATTGACATTTGACAATAACGCCATCGAGCGTCACACTGTCGCGTTATCGTTTGAGCATTTTAATTCAAATTCTGTTTATAGGGGCAGTGCAAACCCGGTAACACGGTATTATATTCAACAGGCGTAATAAAAAGTTGCAACTATTTTAATATTCATATTATTTGTATTATGCCCAGTTGCACCGCTGACCCTTAAATTTAAAGATAGACTTAAACAAATAAATGCAAATCGAAATTTTGACAGCAATATTCAATTACTCATTTGACGTTTCGTTTCAGTACGATATTGTAAATTTAAGAAACACTAAAAATTTAAGTGTCAGCGGTGCAACCGGACATTACTCGTATTTATATAAATTAAAACCTCAAACTATCAAAAAAAAAAAATGTTTGCCCTTTCAATAAAATATTTGGCCCTTCCCAGAACCATAGCCTGGCTACGGCCCTGAGTTTGCACCGCCTTAATATGCTTTAAAGAATGTTTATGTTTAATTAGATGTTCAGAACATTGTCGCCAATCAGAAAAGCCAGAATTTACCAATTGAATATTAACCTCTATGGTAAATAATTTACATGGAATGCAAAAAGTACAATCTAAAATAACTCAATAACAAAGCCACGTGCGAATTATCTTTTCGCCGTTTACTAACGTTTTATAAAAATATGAAGAACTGAATTTTCTACCGTTTGCATCTACATTAAATATTTTTACTTCCTTGTACGTAAGTAAAGGAAGTATTGTAATCGCGAAAAATTTCGGTTTTCAGATTTCAGCGGAAATATCCATTTTGATCATCCCTGAATCCATTTTGACTAATTTCGTCGTGACGTCTGTACGTACGTACCTCGCATAACTCAAAAACGGTAAGCCGTAGAAAGTTGAAATTTTGTATTTAGGACTCCTATAACATCTAGTTGTGCACCTCCCTTTCTGGTTATTACACAATTTCCATAAGTGGCACTTTACATGAAGCCAATAATAGATTTTAATGAAAAATTGTTTTAAAATATAATCCAAAACTTTTCAAATTTGGTATACAAGACTTTTATGTCAATCGAAATAACATAATAGATTTTGGTTAAAATAGGCTAACCGGAAGTGGTACATTACTTAAAGTTGTTAACAGTTTTTCTTGAATAAAATGATTTTATTATGATTTTAGAAATAAATGCTTCATATAAAAGTTTTAGAGAATTTATTTCTGCGTCTAGTACATCAAGTATTATTAAATTAGCCCTTTGTATAAGCGAGATATGTAAATTTAAAAATTATATACTTTTTACTTCCTTGTACGTAAGTAAAGGAAGTATTGTAATCGCGAAAAATTTCGGTTTTCAGATTTCAGCGGAAATATCCATTTTGATCATCCCTGAATCCATTTTGACTAATTTCGTCGTGACGTCTGTACGTACGTACGTCCGTATGTAAGTACGTACGTCCGTACGTAAATTTAAAAATTATATACTTTTTTGTTTTTGTAATAAAGCTTGCTATGGATTAGGACAAAAACATAAAAAAAATGTTCGTGTCAAATTACGTTAAATACGTGCAATTTTATGATTCGTACAATAAGAAATATATTTTTATTGTGAAATTAGTCATATTCATTGTTGTAATCAAATATTTCTTTGTTGTAATCAAAACTCTCTTTAAAAAGAACCGGGTTAGATTATGGTCGCTATATGTCTTACTGTTTTGAAGTTAAAATTAATATTTTGTAATTTTTTTATTAAAAAAATATGTATAGTTTAATAATCGTACAAGTAAGTCGTGTGGTGTCCACATCAGATTTTTTTCTTTTCTCGTTACTTTAGATAGAACGCATTTGACTGCCGTTTAGTCCTTCTATCAGACATCTAAAGAATTTTTTTAAAAAAATATATAAATTGAATATTAAACATTACACTACTACATATACTTTAAATTAAATGTATTGAATTTAGATTAATTAAATATATTTTAAGTTTACTTACTTTTGCTTTAGATTTAGAGTCACGCTTCCACGTCTATCGAATTTCACTTGTAAACTCTTTTTGTTTTAAGCCGTTCGGCCCTTTTATAAGCAGTTTATCCCACTACTTTAGGGAATACCCCAAAATTTCACACCTTGGGAATACCCCAAAATTTCACAGCTCGGGATGTCCCGGCCAAAATAAAACCTAATTGTTTGAACCAGACATAAGAGTAGTAATTCCCCGATTTTTATGTGTGTGTGTGTGACGAAAGTTTCGAATCGCATAACTTCAATACCACGATTCCAAAAATTATATTTTTTTCGTATTCCTCAAGTTTACATCCAGAAGAACAACTGATTACATTTTGGTTATAATTGGTGAACCGGAAGTAGCCTCATTTGAAGATTTAACAGTTTATTGACATTTAACGTTATTATAACTATAAAAGAAGATATTATTCTCTATACGATTTGATTGCATTTTATACTTCATATTCAATAGATATAGAGTTATAGAATTTTAAAGAAATTAAATTTTATAAATCAGTTAGCTATGAAAAATATGGAAACTACTAATATATTCATATAATTCAAATTGACAGATGTCAGTATCAATAAAAAGTAAATTAATGTGGCAGAGATGAGGATGTTGAAGTAGATGTTGGGGAAGACACGGAAAGATAGGTAAGCAAATAATTCTAGTGTTACAAGTTTCTAGAAAGACACAAGAGAGATGATTACATTGGTTTGAAAATGTCATGAGGATAAATGAAGAATATATTGGATGGAGAATGAATAGCTTAGTAATAGAAGGTTGAAGAAACAGAGGAAGACCAAAGATAAGATGGAAGGACTGTATTGCGGAAGACTTGAGAGAAAAGGAACTGAACGAGAACGACACGTAAAACAGAAATGAGTGGAAGAAGAAAATAAAAAATAGCGACCCCTAACGAATGGGGAAAGCTAAAGAAGAACAAGATGTTAGTGTCAAGTGCAATTTGCATAGTTTGTTTATGAAATAATTTTACTGGAAATTTAGAATCTTTTGCAAGAAAATTTATGAATGGAATTTATACATAATACACAGAATAGACGGAAGGTATTGTGCTGGCCACAACAGATTTTTTTTATTTGCGACCTTCTTCGACGGCCGCCTCCAGAGTTGTCCGCCTTCGCGCAAGGCACG
This sequence comes from Harpalus rufipes, assembly GCA_951394225.1. Lineage (NCBI taxonomy): Eukaryota > Metazoa > Arthropoda > Insecta > Coleoptera > Carabidae > Harpalus > Harpalus rufipes. The sequence continues at coordinate 21,134,632 of OX596282.1, read as the reverse complement.
CTCTGCATACCACCTAGGATCGGCCCTGATTATACTTTATCCACAAATGTCAAATAATATCATAAATACTGTAAAATAAAGACAGGAATAACCTAACAAATTTTAGAAAATTGTTTGTTTATAAACATAAACATAGTTAGTGTTGATCGCTATGTATTTGTTTTAACAAAATTATGAAGTGGTTTGACATTTAGCACAAAATATTAAACCGACTATCAGCTATATTTTAAGCTTAAGAAGAAAATAAAACTATAAAAAATGAGAAAACTAATATAATTTTGGCTTTTTCTGTGGAAAAATTACTTATTAAAAGTAATTTGTTTGTACTTTTTGAAAAGTAAGATTTAAATTTGACATAACGATTGAATAATATTATTCCATCGAACTGTCAACATTATTCAGTTAGCAAAAGTAACAAAGGTCATTAATTGATGAGAAACGATTGAATTTTGGGTATATTATTTGACAGTCGTGAATAAAAATAATAATATAATTTTTACGACATACGTATAACTTATCACATTATTTTTATACTTTTTAAGTCCGGTATTTTTATCTGTAGTTTAACTGACAGGTCAGTTAAATGAAAAATATATCATCGATATTATAGCAACAGTTATAAAAATGACGTGTCAATTTATTGATGCAACGTATTTCATATAACTGGCAGTTACAGAACATACAGTGGAACAAGAGATGAAAATGTCGGACCTTAAGCAAGTACTAATGAACAACTTTGACATATGATAATTATTTATGTACAAAGGGCGTAATATAGCATTTATGTCTTAAACGTGAAAATTGGAGCACCAGACGTAACGTAACTATTTTTGAATCACAAAATAATTGTGTTTTTCACACTAGACGTGATGACGTGACGATTACCGAACGAACGATGGAGTTCAGCTTACAACATACATGGATTATGGCCCGGTATTATGAAATATTTATCAACAAAATTTTAATTTATTGTGTTATTATAAATGATCAAATTAATTTAGTTGCAAACTAAATTTTAATCGAAGATTAAATGTTTTATACTACCGGGCTAAACTCTTATTTTACTCAACGTTTGTAAACGAAACGCATGTAACCAATAATGTTGGGCTTATTATCTGCCAATTTTAATTCTGGACAATTTTTACACCTTTGTCCTAAAATAAATAGGGCAAAAAAATTAGCATTTTATTTTCTATAGTCAGAAAAAAATTAGACACCCGGTATACATATCCTGAATGTAAATATCTTTTTTCTACTCCTGCTCTGAAAATACAATTTTCTGGTTTGTTTTTCATGTTGAAAGTAACTCTTTGCAGCACTAGTGCTGCAAGATTTTGCAGTATGCTTCGGTATCCTAGCAACGAATTTTACTTACAAATGTTGTATAGAATGTTTGTTGTTGTCATAGATACGCATCACAAATACAAAAATTGAAAATAAATGTCAAATTATTTTTAAAGAATAATTCTTTATTTCCTTATTTTTTATCTTGCAGGAGTAGAAAAAATAGTGTGTATAACACGTGTTGAAAGATAGAGTTTCAGCACTTGATATACAAATAACTATTGTGTTCTGTGATCAAAAAACTATCATTTCATGTGTTGATAGTTGTCATGTAAATATCAACATTTCATCAAAGTTTTCGAAAAACACTATTTTGTTAGGTTATTTTCTAATTTCATTTAGTTTCAATATTTGCAATGAAAACATGGAAGAACCTTCTTCACTACGGAAACATGAACATCCGATATGTTTTCAAATAATATTCAAATTTTCGACGAAATTAATGTATTGGCACCGTCGCGTCGTCTACAAAAAGATATATTATTTCATTACAATTACAATTATTTAAATTCATGTGATAATAGGTAATGTAACCACACAAGTGTAAAAAAAGATTTATAAAAGTATTCAAAATTTAAGAATATAAATTCATTAGTCACGTGACATGTTTTCCGCCAATCAACATTCAGAATCTCCCTAATTACATGTCTATCACAGCGATGATAAAAAACAAAGAAATTATCACTGTATTTATAGTATAAGAGATTTGTTTTCTTTATACGATATTGACAGTTAATTTTGAGTATAAAAATAAATAATAACAATAATTCAAACTCGGAAATATTAAATAAAACTCGTAAGTATCATGTTTCAATACAATTTGAATATCGAAAGTTAGGTTAGCAGCACACACAATGTGTTAAAAAAATCATTATATTCTCTCCTTAAATATAAGCTCGTGATATGATTAATAATCGACGATATTGTGAAACCGAAGCAACACAATCTGCAACTAATAATAATAATCATATCACTTGTTATATTACGTATGAAAATATTTTGCTTATCTAATTTTAATAGATTTCTGTGATTGTTTTTTTGACAGTAGTTGCATTTTTTGCTGTTTCAAACAAATGAACGTAGATAGATTACATCTTTGGAAAGCTAAAAATCTTATTTTCAATGGTGTACCTAACTTTCCACTATGGCCTGCATTTAAAAATTTAAATTTTGGCATCATAACTCGTAAAATTTATATTTTTGACAATATTTAGTGTCCCATGATTTTTATTTTTCAAATAAGCAAAAACCTCTAATGAGGCAAATTTTATATAATTTAACCGACTTCGTATCACTTCTAGTTTTAGAGATCCACAAATTGAACACGTTATCCTAAGTCTGGATACCTGTATAAACTATTTTGATTTTTGGCACTGACATCAGTGGCGTAGCCAGGATTGTAAATTTGCAGGCGCTCAGCATTTTAGTGGTTGTTATTAGGTTATGCAAATGTATACCGGAAAAAGGCGCCGCAGGCACTTTTTTTTTTCATTCAAGGTCAAATGCCTTATAATTGAAAGTTACATTTTTTCCAGATCACAGAACATTTACGAAAAGAGAATATATTTAACGGATTGGTGACTTACTTGGATGAACTGTCTAAACTGTGAAAATTAAATTTTAATTAGGTAATTCATTTCGGGAGAGGTTTGAACCCCTAAAATCTCTCCCCTGGCTATGCCCAAGACTTACCTATAAAAGATATCTATGCTAAATATAGGTATAGTGGATAAAAAACAATTTGCATGGTATAAAAAATATATTTACGTCTTTGTACCATGCAACAAATAAATAATTCTTAAATAATTAAAATTAAATACTTAAATACCTTTGGTTCTGCTGGTAAAGTAAATGAAAGAGATTATTAGAACATTTTAATGAAATCTGCATAATCAATCTAATGAAAACTATCTCATTCCTAATACTTGATTACAACAATGACAATTATTAATTACAAAAATCAAAACATTAATGATAATAAAATTGCGTTATATTTTATTTGGGTCGTAATAAAAAAATGTTGAAAAGATAATGAATATGTACTTATTGTGGTTTTACTTTATTTATAGAAAGGAAATAGATAATAATATTTTCACTCAAATTAATATTGAATTAAAGCTAGTCGTTCTCGTTCATGAAATACATGAAATTAGCTGTGTTTTCTATCCTTGTTGCGATGAAATGAATAAACATGGCGGACATAGGTCATGTCCAGATTCAAATGATTGTAGGGTCTCTACACTACACTACTACACAGCTCAGCAAGTGGCTGGAAGCTGGAACTACGCTTCGACATAATCAAACGGCATCTATTGATAAAATGTGTACCTAACTGTGACATGACGGAAATGAGTAAAATAAAATTTATTTTTCTTATAAGCGCTTTTAGTTTTGGTTACAGTTACACAATGTTCTGTTCTAATATTATTTTTTTAGTTTCCAAATTTTTGCAGGCGCTCAATGGAATTTTGGGGGCGCTCGAGCGCCTCCAAAAAGGGTTCTAGCTACGCCACTGACTGACATTTACCTGCCAATAGGCAGACGTTTAATTGCTTACTTGATTTCCTTAAAGTATAGTATAGTTCATCCAGGGATCATGTTCCGAAGACTCGTTATCGTTTTATTACGGCAGTACAATAGAGGGTCCCAATAGCCTGGCATGTGCCAGGGCTGTAATGAAAAATTTGAGTAGGGGTTTGAAATATTTCATTTCACACATTTTACTTTTCAAAACAGTAAAAAAAAGTTGTTTAATATTTAACTGTTTTAAAAAATATATTGTATAATCAGATTTCCGTGACCACCCAGGAGGTACTAATTGCGGACCGTTAATCTTTGTTTATAGTGGCGATTTCCCCAAGAGGCCTATAACCACATGTCATTTAAAAAAATATATGAATATTTATTCGGACATCGTGCACTCGTCCTCGTCATCAGAATTGTTATCGGACATATCTGAATCCCTTAAAGATATAATTAATGGATTCACGTCTTTGACAAGTGATATAAATTTATTTTCTTCTTTTATGATATGTTGAATACAGTTACTCCATTGTTGCTGGCCAATATTTTCAACTTCTTCCCTGACTAATTGAACTACACTAGAATTTAATTGTGGTGATACATTTTTTGATCTAACATTGTTTTTTAGTTGGCTCCAAATTAACTCAATCGGATTGAATATGCAATAATAAGGTGGTAAACGTAATATTTTATGCCCTGCCTGTTGTGCCATATTGTCTATAACGTAAGACTTATCAAAATTCTGCTCTTTTATAATTTTAAGTAAATCATTTTTTGTTGCCCTTTCTGGTATTGGCATATTTTTCTTTACTAAAAAATCTATTATTTCAGCCTTTCTTGTTGCTGTCGTCGGAATTTTATTCTCTTGTCGCGAATGGTAGGTGGCATTATCCATGACTATTACTGAATTTGGTGCAATATTAAGAAGTAAATTATTTTCAAACCAACGTTCGAAGAGTTCAGCCGACATATTTTCATGATAGTCTGCAAAAGATGTTTTGAAATCTTTTGCTGATAACAAAAGTCCATTTTTAATCCAGCCGTTCTCGTCACCAGCGTGTAAAATAATTATCCGTCGTCCCTTCGATACAGGTGCATTTAGCGAACATTTACCTTTATCATTAACCCATCCTTTCTCAACAACATCATGCGTGTCATACCATGTTTCATCTAGATAGACAATATTTTTCCCTGTTTCCCGGTACGATTTAATTTTATTTAAATATTTGTGCCGTAACTCAACTATTCGCGGTTGTTCTAGTACTGCTTGTCTTTGATCTAATTTTTTGTAAACAAAACCCATTTTCTTTAAACACTGATGTAGGCATGATCGAGAAAAGGTACAAAAGAAATATATTTTCTTAACGTTGTATGTAAAGATGATAATGTGTGAACAATATTATTAGCGTAAGAATTATGTATTGTTCGTACTATATATTGTTTCGTAAAATCATCTATTTTGTCAGTATCTGAATCTTTTCGAACTCTTTTAGGTACCGGACCACCTATTCTGATAATTTTTTTAACAGTTTTATCACATACCTTTGTTAGTTGGCAAGTTTTCTTAAGAGCAACTGATTCTTCATATTCCTCCAAAAGTCCATTGTAAACATTCAACACGATTTGTTGTCCATGTTCGTGCAAAAAAGGTTTAAATATATTAGGCGATGGTAATACACTTTTACTAGCACTTTCTAATTCTTCGTTTTCTTCCCACGGGCGAAACATTGTTAACGTTGTTGACTGTTGAATTTAATTTAACAAAACAAAAAACACTTTCAGCCTTCGTACACTAGTTAGGAGGTACAAATGACAAGTGAAAATAATTAAACTCATCACCTATTTATATACCTACATAGCCACAAATAACGGTTTTATAATCCTTTGGAGACAAGTTCACAGACCTTATAATAAGCTATAAGAAAATTAGGGAAATTCTAAGTTCAAAAGATTAACGCATTAAAATTTTAAATATTAGCAAATACAGCCCTGGTAATCGGTTTAGAAAATCTGAAAAGTGCAGTCTTGGTCTACAGTCGAATACTGGGCGTAAAATATATACCAGCATTGCAAATACTGAACTGGTCGACTGTACGGACCGAAATATTTTGGCATTGCGGTTTTAGCTATTGTGAACCCATAATAAAACGATAACGAGTCTTCGGAACATGATCCCTGGATGAACTATACCTATATAGGCTACGTGGCTACGAGACTTATTTACAACAGACTATACCTATTTTTTATTTCTAAATCTATCGTAATAAACAGTAACGTAATAAACAGATAATTTAATGTTCTTTAATATTTGTATTAACGTAAATTGTCAAAAAATATTATTTAGATGTATTATTATGTCAAAAAAAAAAACTTTACTGGTTCCAGTAAAGTACCTACTACTTCTGTTTGCCCAGTTGTTACCAATTTAACTATAATTAGCTCTAACATTATACTTCATTTCGCATAAGAAAATAGTAGATGGCGCTTGAGAGCTGACCGTTTTTACATGCATTAAATAAATAATTTAAATTCGTGAAATCAAACTTAGTCAATAATAAATAGTTTTATCTGCAAAAATGTACAAGACCTGAATATTAAAAATCTGATGTGGCCAACACAATACCTCCCGTTTTATTTAATTTTATTCATGTAAATACTTAAAATTAAATTAAATTTAAATACCGGGTTCGATCCCGACCGACGCCAAATATTTCGTATTTTAAATGGCACAAAAATGACCCCTGTGGTGCACTCTCCACGCCAGCAATAAATGCTCGTGAGGTGACACCTGGTAAACGCCCGCACGGTACAAATATGTCATCATCGTTACCGAAATCTGTGTACAAAGCAGATTGGCAGACCCAGCAATGGGTAATATGCCGTGATGATATATTTATTTTATTTATTTATGTACTTACCTATACCTATTCATTGCTGGCGTGGAGAGTGCAACAGCGGTCAATTTTGTGTCATTCCAAAATATTTTGCGTCGGTCGGAATCGAACCTGTTCCCAAGATTCGCGTGAAGTGACGCCTGGTAAACGCCTGCACGGAACAAATATATCATCATTATTACCGACATCTGCGTACAAAGCAGATTGGCTCACCCATCAATGAGCAATATGCCATGATGATATATATTTTTATTATCTTACTATATTTTTACATATTTACTTATGTTGGAAACTGTATTAAGTACCTTTCCATATAATTATTGTTCCATTTACTATTTTCTTTATAAAACGTTAATATTATTATTTGAAATGATTAGTTCGTTGACAGTGACATATATCTATCAGTTTTACAAACATTTGAGATCTGAATTGTGTAACCATATGTATGAGTTGTGTTTAAATTTAAAACGTAGGCTCCGGGATTAAAATTATAGATAGTTTTATAAATTTATCCATAAAATATATAGAAAAAGTATTAATGCAAAATAACATTTAAAGGTATTTTTCGAAGAAAAACTATTTTGAGCTTCCAGTAAAGTGCCATTTTCGGTTATCTGATTTACTCCATATAAGAGTAGAAATACAAGGTTTCAAAATTTTCTGAACGGTAGTATTTGAGTTAGAGCGTAAAGAGGATCCAGACACACATACATACACACAGACATCATCGTGAAAATGTTAAAATTGGATTGTAGGGACCTTAAAACGTGGTCATTTACCAAAACCTCGATATGCGATATTTTGCACGATCCCTATACCTCCCTAATCAAGGGTAGCGGGAGGTAAAATTACAACAAAACATGGTTAAATATCTCTTAATTCTGTAAAATTTATTTGATGACAACTGGCAGGTGATATTTTTTTCGTTTTAGTGAACTAGGTTTGCATTCTGACCAGTTAAAGGGCAGAATTTGTATCCCTATCTAAACCAACGCTATTTTTTACGTGAAAGAAGTATAGCAATAAGTAGTTTCATAGGTCTCAAGTATGTATTAGCATTTGGGGAATGTTCTTAACTACATACAACACAATCATCATCATAAAATTGTTAAAATCTGATTCTAGAGACACCTTAAACCTTTTTATACTTCACCATATTATAGAAATAAGAGTACATATATATATATATATATATATATATATATATATATATATATATATATATATATATATATATATATATATATATATATATATATAATAATTTAGAACTAGGCTATTCTTTAGTAAAAAAAATCTGATGTGGACACCATACGACTTCCTTGTACGATTATTAAACTATATATATTTTTTAATAACATGTCATGAGTGATGTGGACACCACACGACTTGCGCCTATTAACCTATACATATTTTTTTAATAATTAAATTACAAAATATTGATAGGCTTAAGCCAAGCCCGAGAAATATTTTGATATAGAACAAAAAATAATTCATTTACTACTATCTTTCTTAAATTAACATTAATCTAACCCGGTTCTTTTTAAAGAGAGTTTTGATTACAACAAAGAAATATTTGATTACAACAATGAATATGACTAATTTCACAATAAAAATATAATATTTGTTATTGTACGAATCATAAAATTGCACGTATTTAACGTAATTTGACATGAACATTTTTTTTCTATTTTTTTTTCTAATCCATAGCAAGCTTTATTACAAAAACAAAAAAGTATATAATTTTTAAATTTACATATCTCGCTTATACAAAGGGCTAATTTAATAATACTTGATGTACTAGACGCAGAAATAAATTCTCTAAAACTTTTATATGAAGCATTTATTTCTAAAATCATAATAAAATCATTTTATTCAAGAAAAACTGTTAACAACTTTAAGTAATGTACCACTTCCGGTTAGCCTATTTTAACCAAAATCTATTATGTTATTTCGATTGACATAAAAGTCTTGTATACCAAATTTGAAAAGTTTTGGATTATATTTTAAAACAATTTTTCATTAAAATCTATTATTGGCTTCATGTAAAGTGCCACTTATGGAAATTGTGTAATAACCAGAAAGGGAGGTGCACAACTAGATGTTATAGGAGTCCTAAATACAAAATTTCAACTTTCTACGGCTTACCGTTTTTGAGTTATGCGAGATACGTACGTACAGACGTCACAACGAAATTAGTCAAAATGGATTCAGGGATGGTCAAAATGGATATTTCCGCTGAAATCTGAAAACCGAAATTTTTCGCGATTACAATACTTCCTTTACTTACGTACAAGGAAGTAAAAATTAAGAAAAATATAAATGATAACAGTAAGATAAAGACATACATTTTCAATTCACAAAAATATAAGTTAAGTATAGTTCTTTTATCCACTTTTTGTATTATTAACATTTACTTGTATGTTTAATTTATTATATTGGTATTTCCTTGCCTGCAAAAAGTGATAACAGTAAAATGAATACAAGGCAATTAATTAATGTATTTATGATATCCCTGCGTATATAAAGCGTTTGTTCAGATCAGCCCCAACAAGTACCTAAAGTAACCTTATTTATTATATCTTCTACCCAAAATGATAAACAAAACTATGACGATGAAGAAATTAATTTGCAAAGTGAATCTGTAAGTACTGTGCATGTCATATATAACTTATAACTACAAGTCCATAATTATACGAAGCGTGTTTTGGAATTTATATGGAGTTTTCCGCATATGTTGCAACTTGCAACCAATATTTTTTCTGTAATAACTTTGAATATATAATACAATACAAGAACGGCAACGTAATGTATTTAGATTAAATATTTCGAGAGAAGGTGCCATCTATTCCTCCGTATACGTATTATTTCTGAGTTAGTTAAAAAAATACATAATAGGTGGATGTTGCATAGTGTTGCCACGTAGCTAGAACAACAAGATAAGATTTTAAAAAGGTTTTTAAGTTTGCTACTGTAAAACAAGTATACATATGTACATTGAAGATTGAAAATATATTATCTGGTTATTATGAAACAATATTTTTGAATTATTGATTATTAAATACCTCTAACAAATACTATTTGGCAATACTGTCTGCACGATTTATCGTAGTTCACAATTTTGTGGTAGGAGTCACTAGCTATCTATAATAATTTTGTGAATAAAAAGAGACAGATATAGTATCTTGCTAGGACATATGCGTTGCCGTTCTTATATGTATTATATATTCAAAGGTAATAATCAAAAAATAAAATAAATTACGATTCGTTTTTTAAATTTTTGACATAGTCATATACTACGGCGGATATAGTATTTCTAAGCGGTCATGACAATTGTTTTCATGACAACAAAACAACAATCTTATGTTTCAATTATATCTCGCACGATTGTAGCAAAAATGTATTCTGTTACAGATTTCATATCTTAAGTAAACTTTTAATTGTAAGCAAAGTATATATACAAAATAGTTCTGTAGATCCCAAAAAAGTAGAACATTTTAAATTTTAATATGGTGGGAGAAAGGGGAAAAATTTAAATGTTTTCACTAATTAAATTATTTGGGGTTAGTTATTATAAAATGACTGTATTTGAATTTTGCATCTAATAATCATATGTTTAGTTAATTATAATGAGTGATAGTATTTTTCTCAAAATTTGTCACCTTAACCAAATAATTATCATGGCTACTCTTTGCTATATCTAGTCATAGTTATAGTTCGACGAAAAATGTTACTTAGGGCGTAGTTATTGTAATTAAACCATCCAGCAAAAGCAATTTTTGGTTTGAATATTAAAAAGAAAAACGAAGCGAAAGACGAAATGTACTTATAATAAATCCTGATTAAGTAAGGTTGAGTAAATACAAGTACATACTACCAGTCTACTCGTATGACTATATGAGTAATATTCAAATATGAATTAATCGCAGATTATGAAGTCAAGTCAGTGCCCTATTCACTAGTGAAATAGAGCAATATGACGTCTGGCGACAAAAATATGAACTAGTGTAAGGTAGTAAGTTTCATCCAATGTAGTGGCGAACACAACGTTTCTGTTACTTATTTGACAAATAAATCATGAGTGGAGTGAAATTTCCAGTACTAATAACAAAATCTGAATCTTCAACAAGTTTTTGTTGCGTTAACGAATGTAGGTTCGTCAGTAGCACGCAGAAATGCAGAAATTAATTTCTATAATTTCCCGAAAATTCTATGAAAAAAATTATTAGGGCAATTTGAATTGATGGACGTGAGTTATGGATTCATCTTTTAAAAATGGAAAGAAACCGAACAAAAATCTGCGTATGTGCTACTTGCATTTTGTGAAGCAAGATTATATTTTGCCTAGTTATAATAATGGGGTATTCAACCATTGCAAAGAAATATTAAATTTCAATAATTATGAGCTAACATCCTTTAAACTAAGAATGTAAAATGAATATATTTCTTCGTTGCACTCGTAATTAAAAATAGTTAATGTAAACGCAACGTCACTGGCCCGAATCGAGTATTATCGTAAAATTTCGAATCAATTCGGTTGATCTAAACCTGCTATTCGTTGTTTTTGTTTGAATTCAAATAAAAAACTATAGCAACACTACTGTCAATGACATTCTCAAAATGTTTTATGTTATTTGAATCTATTTAATTATTTTATACATTTCTATCCCACTTGACAAGAAAACATCTCATTCATGTTACACAGATGTTAATATCACAGTTGCGATGTTTCTCCGTTTGTTCAACTAACGTCACCTAGACATCTATAGAACCGTTAATGTCCGCCCTATAGGACTTTCGATTTCAACTACCCAGAGTTGTTGCGCATGCAACTTTTAAAAGACATTACTTATGCGATGTACGCAATATGTTTTTTATACCATATCTGTGCGCTCTTCATCTTTTTATGTACATAAGATGTCGAATCTAACACATCTATAATAACGTCTTTCATAGACTTCCGGTATACGTTTCGTTTTTAATGTATTATATACTTACATTCAAATTCAATAACAAAATAAAACAAATATGTGTAGATAAATGTTATATTATATTTTGTACCTATACAGTTATAAAAAAGGTATATACATATACAGTGTGTTAAAAAAAATCCTAATTCGGAGTAGGCTATGGAAAGAGAAAAGTATGCCTCAATTTTGAAAGTATTTTAATTAAATGTCAATTTGACACGCGATTTTGTCAAATATGTCTAAAGAAATCAGAGCTTTTCTTTAGAAAACGGCGATGACCATAATCTTTTGATGCTTGTTACAATGAATTTCAGAAAAATTACATTTCATAATCTGACAACATGACTTTTGAATTGAATAATGATCAGACATACGTTTCTCTGCTCATAGCCTACTACGTGTTAGGTTTTTTTATTTAACAAGCTGTATATATAACAAATTACATAATGCAACTTATGTAAATTAGTACAGTTCTGGTTTCTGTATCCTTTTGACATGGAGTTCCCAGAGGGACAATCTAAAAATGTAGGTTAGATAAATTAAAAGTCACCTTTTACGTTAAATGTTCTCGATATATATACTCACCATAGTTATTATTGTAAGTTAAAATATGTACACTTCCAATTTCTACTATGGGCCCAACAAAACAAAACACATACACCACACGACTAGTAACGCTTCGATGGCTTCGATGTTACGAACAAGAAGGAAAGTTGAAAATCACTAAATCGCATGCGCCTTACACACGAAAATGCACGATTTAAAACGAATGTATTTAGTCCCAACGTGAACATTACATTGATATCATTTATGTGACATTCACAAGACGTAACTTTACGAAGTTCTATAGATGCGATTATTTTAATGTTTGATAACGAACATCTTTGCAAAATCATTTTTTAAAAGTTCTGTACACGTTACAAATATTACATCTCAAAAAAGTCACCTTTGCCACTTCCTAAAAAAAAATTTATCAAACGTAAAATAAACATTACAACAGGAGATTAATATCTAGACAGATATGAGACATTTTGAGATGTCGCAGTGACGAAACGTGTCAAGTGGGATTTATTTCTGTATTCATTACTAATTAATTTTACAAGGAAAAGAAGTTTTAATAAAAATGCAGACATCCCTAAAATTAACACTTTTAGAAGCATAAAAAACTTGAGCCTGTGACGTTTCAAATAATTTCAGATATTCAAAAATAGATATCTTGCTTATATACTAATTCGAATGTTAACAACGCGTTTTTATCAATACACCTAGATTATTTATATATTACATGCCTTTATTAAAATATTTTGTAATGAAATTTAAACTTGTAGACTTGCCTGCATCAAGAACACACTCAAATCGTAAAGCTTATCCATTTATTAAACTTTCAAAGACTGTAATAATCCAGTACTAACAGATTCAAGAAAATAAAGGCTCGAATCACGTAAAATCAAAATTCGAGAGAATGCTAAACATAATTTCTAGATGAAGCGGAGGAGTTTGCAAAATTCAAAATATTACTCATACTAAGAAACAATATTTTTATTTAATATTAACTGTTATTAATATTTTGCACTACAAATGCCGGAGCGTATGAAAATAGACAGGTGCGGGAAACGACATATCTACCTTAGGCTAGCCATATTGTTACGTCACGCGCCTAGCTCTGCCTCTTCTTTACTCGCGAATATCTCTAACTAGGGTATAAGTCCCCTTAAGGTAGTATACGTGCGAATTACGATTCGTGAGAATCTTATGAAATTTTATCTGCATGTAAAGAACATTAATATCTACGCATTGTCTTAATTTAAAATCGATTGACCATCTCAAATTTGAGATAAATGCAATTAAAGATAGCACTTTTTGTACATATTTCCTATATCAGGCCATAATAAAAGACATATTTTTCACTGTAGCTTCAGAACGGTGCGTCACATTTTATTGAAAAACATCTCAGCTTATACAGGGTGTTTCAGGACTAGTGTAACAAACTTTAACAGCTTATTCCTGAGGTCATTTTGAGCCAAAAATGTCATAGGTTCTATTCCTTCTAGTTACCAAAATACAAGAGGTTGAAGTTCTAAAAATAACACGAAATTTTCAAATTTTTGTAATCAAGGTACTTTCGGAAAACAAGAGTTATTATTGAAAAGTCATACCTTATTTGTATTAATTAATTTTATTTATTAATATTAACGAATACGATTTGGACAACAAAACATACGATGACACAATTATTAAATAGACAAATAAATAAATTCTAAACACAGAACAACATGGAATAGATTAACACAATATGAAATAAGATAACAAATTTAAAAAAAATTACAGCAAGTGCTCAAAATGCGCGCCTTGAACTCGTATGCATGCTTGACATCGGCGAATCATAGAATCATATACACGATAAATTCATAATTCGTTCAAGTAATTGTTCACGCGTGTTTATTTGTACCCTATAAACTTCTTGTTTCAAGTGTCCCCATAGATAGAAATCAAGAGGATTTAAGTCTGGAGATCTTGCAGGCCAAAACTTTGGACCTCCACGTCCAATCCACCTATTGGGAAAGTTTTGGTTTAACCACTCAGTTACTTGTCTACCATAGTGAGGAGGAGCACCGTCATGCTGGTATCACATCTGTTGTCGTACAAGAAGTGGAACATCTTCTATTAGTTCATGTAGTCTGTTTTCCAGAAAGTTTCTGTAGCCATCAGCTGTTAATCGGTCAATTAAAACTTCAATTTATAGTAATCTAGTATTGAAAATTCTTGCCTAGACATTTATGCTAAATCTTTGCTGAAAACGGGACTGAACAATTGCATGTGTATTTTCAATGCTCCATAAATGGTAATTATGGAAATTGTTTACTCCATCTCTCGTGAATTGGGCTTCATCAGACCATAACACTCTGGAAATAAAGTCAGGATCATTTAAATTTTGACGGAGAAACCAGCGACAAAATTCTAAACGAGGACCATAGTCTCCGGGTTGCAGTGCTTGAACTCACTGAAAGTGATAGGGATGTAATTCCTCACGGCTTAATATCCGCCAAACAGTGCTGTGAGACAAGTGTAATTGAGCAGCGATGCGTCTTGTGCTGATTTCAGAATTATCGAGAACAGCATCAATTACATTCTCTTCATCTTCAACGTTATTATTAACACCATGTTACGTGCCTATATGTCTTTTGTTATTTTTTTATTGTGTTCTATTTCTCGTTTCTTTCGTACCTAAAAATATACTGTTAGCTACTTGTCTTCTATTTATTTTTCTATTTTATAATTTCATACTTTGTTCTTACTCTATTTGTTTAATTTATTGTTGTTATTCTTCGTAATGTGAGGTTATCGTTTGTGTCACTTGTTATTGTTTTAGTAACTTTTCTTATTATTATTTCTTCTTATTTCGCCCAACTTAGTAATTTTTATAGTTTTTCGTTTTTACAAGCGTTCGTGTTGCGCTGTGCGCGCGTGTTATTCGGCCGTGGTCGTGTGTTTCCGGTCATCTTCGTCTCGTCTGCGTTTATCTCTCTCCCTCCCTCGTAATTTTAGCATCGTTCATCTCATTCCTTTTTCTTTTGTCTATTTGTTAATTTTAAATGCATTTTGGCGCAATTTTGTGTACTTTCTATCTTTCTTCTTCTATATCTCTTTTTATGCGTAATGCATTTTGTTTAGTAAACATTTTAAAAAATTGCAAAACCCGGCAAGGGGTAACGGGTCAGATACGGGTGTATTTCTGCAAAGGCAGGTTGATAGTTTTTTTTTTGGAGCGTAGTGTTTTTGGAGTTGCGTTGCGATATTTTTTTTCATATCGAAGTTATTTTTTTCGACTCCAAGTTTTGGGATAAAATTTATTCGCGCTTTTATTTTCCGTGAGTGAGATTTTTCGTTGCGTACTTACCCGGAAAGCCCGCTGAGGGGATTTTAACGCTACCAAT
Organism: Harpalus rufipes; assembly: GCA_951394225.1. Taxonomy (NCBI): domain Eukaryota; kingdom Metazoa; phylum Arthropoda; class Insecta; order Coleoptera; family Carabidae; genus Harpalus; species Harpalus rufipes. The sequence goes on along the minus strand of OX596282.1, from coordinate 21,118,966 downwards.
CAAACGTCGTTGGAATTGAGACTTCCGGCTTGTCCACACCGTCCCGTGAGCCCATCCTGATTCGTACCACCGAGAGCCCGTACATCTGGCCCCGCTGTCCACGTCCTCCGCGCTTTTACGAGTCCACCTGCAGACCACGTGCGAGAGGGAAAACAGCTAAGTGTTGTGCGATAAGTGGGTGTGGTTGAGTTTTATGTTTTCAAGATTAAAAAGTTATCTATTCTTCGAAAACCTTTTTTTTTGTATTCACGACTTTTAATTCATTATTAATTTTGAATCTTCGGACTAGTTTTTGTAGCACTAAGATTTTTCTTTTGTGCAAAACCAAGCCTTCCGCTTGCGCTTCTTTAGTAAATTTAATTTCTTTAATTATAAGTACGTTGTGTGAACGTGGATGTTTGTGGGTTGACGCCCTTAAAGTAATTTTATTCTCCCTTTTAGTTTTACCGTTATTTCTTGTATTTTTGTGTTGCGCCTGCGCCGTATTTCGCAACGGTTCTCCGCGATTACTCCCGCCATTTTGTTGTGAACCGACTGGCCAGCTTCGGTAGTTAGGGCCCTTGTAGTACCCAAGGTTTCTAGGGTTTAGTCCGAGAGCTTGCGGGAAATATAGTCGCCGGTGTCCGCGCTGCTACCCTGTTTTCTCCTCTTCCTATCTCCCTTCTCTCCCCTTTTTTTTGTGTTGGCGTCGCGAACATCCGTTGTCCTTGATTTATTGTTTATTTGGTTTCTCTTTATGCTTATTACATTAATTTGTATCATTTATTTGCCATCTTTTCATTCAATATATATTTCACTTAATTTAATTTTGAGTATTATTACCAAAACTACCCAAGGATTCCCTCTCAAACAAACTTTGCAGGTTTTCCTTTGCGTTAAGCACTTTAGTTTTATTTGTCCTTCACACTACCGTGGTCTAGAGGGTGAGGACAGCTTGTCCGATCACGTGGCGCGCATCATATTGAACCACCCCTTCTCCCTGAGGAGCCGGCAGCCTCATCCTGGTGAGGACATTTGATACTAACCACCGAGGTACGTAATAACCAATGCCATCATTTTGAACACCTCCCCATACAGTTGTTGATCCAGTTTCACGTAGACGCTGAAAAATGCGCGCAAATAGGCGATGGGAAGGTTGGCGTCTATTTGGATATCTGTCTCGGTATTCTCTGGACGCATAACGGGCATTACCATTACATAAACCATAAATAAAAATCATATTCAGCAGTTCTATAACCATCCATTATGAAACAAAAATACAATCAAAAGTACAACAATTTTTAACCCTCAACTGGTATGGTGGGTCAAATCTGACCCAAAACAATTTTATTTCAGTTATTACTATTGGTTTTATTTCGCACAGCTGCGTACACCTCCTAGAATTCTCCAAACATTTAAAGTAGTTGTACATGCCATATGCGTTACTAATGTGTCTTGCGTAGTTTCGGGGTTATACTATTGTTTGGGTCATATCTGACCCATCATACCGTAAGTGTCATTATTTTGTATAATTAAAATTTTGTCAAAATGGACACAAAACGGGCGCTTACAGAGCACGAATTGAAAATATTGGCCTTGGATGCCTAGATAAGTGATTATTCCGATTCTGAGGATGAATTGAGCACCCATAGCACAGATACTGAATAGGAAAATGATTCAGACGATAAGGTAATACAACAAAATGAGTTGTTAGACATGGAAATAAATGAGAAAAGTGAGACAACAGAAGAAGAAACAGAAGAAGACGGTGTACCACAGACAAAAGTAAGTCAATATTTTTTCAAAAAAAAAATATTATAACTTCGGAACATGATCAGAAAACTACTTGGGACTGAAGAATAACAAAAGACACAAAATAAACCGAAAGACATAAAAAGACGAAGGTGTTACATGTGATAACAAACATCCTCTTAAATGCTCTGCATGCAATAATGGGGTATGTAAGGCCCACAGAATCTCTGTCAGTAATGCAGTGATTGAAAATAATGTAAAAATAAACACTTCAGACTTTTTTTGATAATGACAATTTTGTTGTATTTTTTTCAAATAATATTATGAATTGTGTACTGAATAATCTGAATTCATGCAGACGTCAACCCATTTTGGAATAGTTTTTTTTATTTTAATATTTTGTTATAAAGTGCTCAGAAAAATACATTGTTTTATATTAGTTGAAAATGTTTGTGTTCCTGGTATATAATGAAGGCTATTTTGCTATAACTGTTAAATTAAAACCTTAAAAAATAAGTAATCACCAACCTAACGTTATTTATGCCAAAAGTTTTATAATAAAACAATAAAAAAAATAGAGGGTCAGTATTGACCCACCATACCTTAAGTGATTGTCGAACATACCATACCAGTTGAGGCTTAATTAAGACAATTAATTAATTAATATAAATAAGGTATGACTTTTCAATAATAACTTTTGTTTTCCGAAAGTACCTTGATTACAAAAATTAGAAAAGTTCGTGTTATTTGTAGAACTTCAACCTTTTGTATTTTGGTAACTAGAAGGAATAGGACCTATGTTCATATGACATTTTTGGCTCGAAATGACCTCAGGAATAAGCTGTTAAAGTTTGTTACACTAGTCCTGAAACACCCTGTATACATAAATAACAAATATTAAAATAAAAAAAAAAAATTTGACCATTTTGTTTAAGAGATATAGCTTAAGAAAGTACGAAATTTTTCACTTTTACAGGGCAGGAAGGGATAATAATATGACTTTTATCATTATTTTCAAAGTTGTTTCATCGTTGTTATCAACATTTTGCATAAGGTTACTATATAAATACAAATTTAAATGACTATTGCCTATTAATTTTCAATAAAATCATACGCCAAATGGCGAATAACAAGTTTTTATTGCTAATCTCGTATATTGTAATGAACGAAATTTGTTTATTACATAAATTATTATGTACTCGTTTGACAACAATTCGATTAAACTTGTAATTTTTTAGTAAAATTAAACGTCATTTCTTTATTACTATGTCGAATGATCATGGTATTTTTGTTTAGTTTGAAACACAGAGGAAAGCTTAATTCTGTATTGATTCAGTAAATTAATAAAATATGTTCGATGCGATAAATATTTTATTTTAAGCAATACATTAAATTATGTAAGAGCTCATACATGAAGCGGTCGGAAGCGAATGTGTTCTCAAAAACATTTTGTTTAATGAATTGTTCTTTATATCTTATTCAATATTCACGGCTTTCATGTTCAACTAACTGTATGAGACGTTGCCATGCCGTCAAACAGGTTAGTGTGCATGCGTCGGCATACACAGATCGTACAGTATCATACAAAAGTTTTTTCTGAAGTTGGAAGAAAAACACTACTTATGCGTTCTAAACATTATAACAAACTTTTTTTTACTGTTAAATAGTAATATGATAAAGCTATGTTATCTAATATATTATTGACATACACTATAAATAATGCATCTTTATTGTATTTACACTAAACTTAATTTTTGTACATATTGTAGCACGAACACTACCTTAACCTTCCGTCGGGCGCGGGGTCGGGAGTAACAAGAACGGGCGCGGTGTATCAAAATGATCACGCTACAAAAATGTTGGTTTCCTGGCAGGAATTTCTAAATAAATTATCTATTTAACTTGGAAAGTGAAGTATATTACAAAAAGATTGGAAGGAAATAATAAGAAAATGCATAAGTACATGAAAAAACGCAAAAAAAGTTATATTCAAATAAAATAACAAAATCATATTTTCTTTACAAAATTTGAACTCTCTTAATAAATTCTTATAATAAAATAATGGAAAAATAAACAGAATACTTATAGAAACATGAAATGGAAGTTATAAGATAAATATAGTTATAAAGCTAGTCAATTATTGTTCGCAGCTTCGTCCCGCTGCTGTAAATTCTTTAAAAAGTATAGTGGAGAATAATATCTAAAATGTCATCAGAATAAATGCAACTCCAGCATTCAAGAGGCGTTCGTGCATCTTTTGCCGTCCGTATTGTGCCTGGCAATTTTTTTATAATATTGAAACTTCGGTGGCGTACCCTTTGCGACAAAGGGTTTTTATTCCACTTTGTTTCTTTATCTATCCCTAAAAAATAATTTTTATCGTCATCAGGTCTGCTGTTTTCATCTTCAGGTGCCGTTTCTTCTTCTAGTCCGGATTCTCCTGAATCTTCTGGAATTTCTACATGGTCTTCACCATCCGTGTCGCTGTCGTCTTGAAAGTGTTCTAGTAATTCGTCGTCGTCTTCTTCTAAAAGCAGTCTTCGTAACTCTTCAACATCACTGTCTTTATCTAAATTATATTTTTTTGTGTATTTCGCCATAATCAGGGTATGATAAAATCTTAAAATATAAAAAAGAAAATTGTCATAGACGGGAGCGGTGTATCTATTTGATATTTGTTCAAAAATAACGTCTGAATTATTATATAACTAAATAATACAAATTTTACGTGTATAACTACAGTAAATGTTCTCACCAAAATAAGTAAAAAGCAATATTTAAATATTATTAAATTATGACGGGAACGGGCGCGGTGTATCAGAATGATCAATCTTGACCTATGGTGACCATCACACTGTTGATCGAATATTAACTGTTGGCTCCATATAGGGGGACGGAAGTTAGGAAGCTACTGAGACAGGCGCATTAATACGTCCAGTTTTAAAAAAATGCAGGAACAAAATATGAGCGGTGTATCAATTTGATCGACCGCGCCCGACGGAAGGTTAATGCCTAGTGCACACGGAGAAACTTTTAGCTAAGTTTCCGGAAATTTGTTTCCCAAGAAGAAGAAGTATGAAAAGTTGCCCGAAAGTTAACGGCGCCGTTAAAACTCGAGAGGTTATGGCAACTTTTTAACGTGAACCTAACTTCTCATCTATTATGATATTTGTAAAGAAAAAGAGGTTAGGATCACAAAAACTTTGATTTTTGGCGTCGATTATAACAATTCTTATTTATAAAAATTGCTTTATTTCAGTGTAGTTTATTCAAAAATCTTATGTAGTTTAGTTTACTTCATAAATTTAGTTTTGTTGGAATTATTAGTTCTAAGCACATATAGTTCAGTTTATTTCTCCATTTAATTTTAGTTAAATTTAATTCCTACATGTAATTTCCTGTACTTCTTGTTCTGTTTCGAAAAATAATTCTCCAAGAGTCTACAGATTTAGAGAAAAATTACCAGTTTTGAGGAAACTTTAATTTTTCTCGTGTGAACACACGGTACGTTGATGCAAAAGTTTCTCCAAAACTTCTTCTTCTTCTTCGGGAAACAAGTTTCAGGAAACTTTACTAAAAGTTTCTCCGTGTGCACTAGGCATAACGGTTACAGCTACATGGATGTAGTATTTTTATATGAATAACATTGTGTAAAAGATTTGATCATCGATTAATAAATGATATTTTTTAATCAATGTTATAATATTATGATTTTGGCTAAAATCTAATAAGGTTTCATTAGTTAAGTTACACACTAATAAACAACAACGAAAAAAGACAAATAATCAAACAATCGAATTACAACATTTGGATTAATATTCGAGACATTACTGTATTTACTTTTTAGATATCTTATACGTCCTAGAACTTATTGCACCGCAGGAACGCATATAGGAGATAAAAGTAAAAATTGCACTATAGATCCAAAAGAGGTAGAACATTTTAAAGATTTTGCGAAGATTTGGTGGAGTAAAATGTTTGGTCTTCACACTTTGAACCATCTTCGGTTTAGTAAATTCCTTTTTAAATGTACTTATTTAGTGAATATATTGATTTTTCAGAGTTCCATTTATCCGAGACATTTTAATAAATAGAGGAATACTAAATCAAAAATATATTCATAGTTCTACGCCTTTAAAGCAACTAAATATTTTAGACGTAGGATGCGGCGGTGGTATTTTAAGTGAAGTATGTATTGCTTTCTTATGGCCAGTTACACCGCTTATAGTTAAATTTTAACTGTTGGTTAAATTGGCAATATCGTATCTTCGTATCGGAACGAAATTTCAAATGAGTTGTTAAATATTGCTGTCAAAATTTCGATACGCACTTTTTTAGTTAACCTGTAGTTAAGACTAACTAAAAGCTGTGCAACTGTCAACTGATCATTAATAATTTTTCTTCATAATGTGCGAGGGTCAGAATAAGAAAATTAGGTGGGCCATGGAAAACAAAATAATTTTAAACAGTTACATATTTATCTGTTTTTCGTGAGTTACCTGCTTTCCACTTGTTTGAATGCAGTGTAGCATGGTCTTAGATCATATAGCTTGTAACATTGAGTTATAGAAGTAGGTAGAGGGAGTGCTAATCTATGTGCTCGATGGCACGCGGGGATCGCATGTAGTTGTTTGACCGCCATATTGGGATGAACCTAAACATAGTTATCGTGAATTGAACGTAGCGTGTTTGTGTCAGTTCGTGTCTTTCCTGTGACTTTATTTGTTTGTTAAGAGCTATACTTTTATTGGAAACATTGTATCTTTTGTTATTATTAGTAACTTTAATTTGATAAATACTTTATCCTCAAATATGCCGGCGTGTTGTGCGTTTGGATGCAGTAATAGATCATCGAGAAAAAGTGCTAAACAAAAAGAAAAAAGAGCTGTAATTACATATCACAAGTAAGTTATCTTTTATTAACATATATCGTCTAATTAGGAAAATGTCTGTTGTTTAAATTTAGATTTCCAAAACACCCGGAGAGGCGAGCAAATTGGGTAAAAGCGATAAGAAGAGTTGGCTGGGAGCCGACAGATACCAGTATTCTGTGTTCCGAACATTTCACAGAAGATTGTTTTGACAGAACATCTTTGTCGTGTGTAAGATTAAGGGATTTTGCTGTGCCTTCAATATTTCCATCATATCCTTCATATTTGCAAAAGGTGAGCAAATTTAGGAAAATTGGTAATAATATAGTGATTCGTTTCTTTAATTTTGAATACAGTTAATTATTAAACTAATTTAATTTATAATTGCAGACAGTTAAAACCCCACGCCGGAAACTAAAAAGGCGAGAACTTAGCACAATCAGTAGAATAACGCCCATAGTAACAAAAATTGATGTGAATACCTCCACAGAAACTTCCACTGCAGATGATGATGTTCCTCAAACGCTAAATATTAGTGAAAGTACAAGTACATTGACAAGCACATTATTACCAGTACCACAACAAAAATCATCTGTGCTTAGAATGATGTCACGAACTACATCTTTTTCGCCAGCTCGAAGAATGCACCGTGATATATCCCCTGCCAAAGCTTCGTTACTTAGGCAAATAAAAAATTTAAAAAGTAAATACAGAAAAAAAGTTAACCAGCTACAGCAAACAAAACGAAGAAATTTAAGAAGAATAGCGACATTATCTTCTGTGTTAAAAAGTATGAAAAGCCAAAATTTGTTGCAAGATGAACAACTACAAGTTTTAAAGAATATTGGGAGTCCAAATTCGGACATTTTAAAGCGACAACTTGGCAAAAGTGGAGATTCTAAACTTTCTCGTCAGTATAGTGCAGAATTAAGAAAATTCGCAGTAACATTGCATTATTATTCACCAGCTGCTTACAAATATGTGCGTACTGCATTTAATTCTTGTCTTCCTCACCCTAAGAGCATTTCCAAGTGGTATAGTTCGATTGATGGTGCCCCAGGATTCACAGCAGAAGCATTTCGTGCTATTAAGATCCGTTGTGAGTATTCAAATAGACCTTTGTTAGCAAGTTTTTGTATAGACGAAATGTCGATACGACGTACGATTGAATTTGATGGGAAAAAGTACCATGGATATGTAGATTTTGGTGTAGAAAACGACGAAGAATCAATGTCTGAAGCTAAGGACGCTCTCGTCTTTATGATTGTTTGCATCAATGAAGCATGGAAAATTCCTGTCGCTTATTTTCTGGTGGATGGTGTTAATGCAGATCAGCGATGTAATTTAATTAATATATGTTTGTCTAAATGTTATGAAGCTGGACTTCGCATTATTTCTATTACATTTGATGGAGCGGCGTCAAATATAACAATGATGTCGAAGATGGGATGTCATATTAATGGATCAGTATCGTGGTTTAATCATCCAGATTCCAAAGAAAATGTGTACTTGTACCCAGATCCGTGTCACATGCTTAAAAATGTACGCAACGCATTTGGGGATAAAAAAGTATTCTTCGATTATCTAAATCGTAAAATTGACTGGAATTTCATTGTTTTGTTACAAGAACTACAAGATAGTGAAGGATTGAATTTGGCAAATCGATTGAAGAAAGTGCATATAAATTTCAAGAAACAAATTATGAAGGTCCGTTTAGCAGCACAGTTGTTAAGTAAATCAACAGCAATTGCACTTGAGTTTTGTTGTAACCATCTGAAATTGGCTGAATTTCAAAACTGTGAAGGAACGGTAGAATTTATAAATATTTTCAATAATTTATTTGATATTTTAAATAGTAAAAATCTGAATCAATTTGGCTTCAAGAAAGCCATTTGTCAACAAAATATTGCTAGTGTTTTGACTACTTTGGAATCAACAGAAAGTTATATAAACAATTTAAAATTATCTGATGGTACTAAAATTATTTCCTCAAATCGAAAAGTTGGTTTTTTAGGATTTTTATGTTGTATTAATAGTATTAAAAAAATGTATGCTGATGTAATTGTTGAAAAATCCTTATTAATGTATATACCAACATACAAATTAAATCAAGATCACCTGGAAATGTTATTTTCGGTAGTAAGGTCACAAGGAGGATTCAACAATAATCCTACAGCCAGACAGTTTTGTACTGCGTACAAAAAATTTTTAGTTCATTCGGAGCTAAGTCCACTAAAAGTGGTAATTGTATTCCACTTGAAGAAATAAATATACGGGAACACACGCTCCGTCATAATGTACACAAATCGCCCTGTACATTTCCTGCCAAGCACTGTGTCATAACGTACAAATCTAGCCCATGAAGTTGGCGCGCGTCAAAGTGTACATTTCTTGCCTTATGCATCGTCATAATGTACATAGATCGCCCTGTACATTTCCTGCCCAGCACTGTGTCATAACGTACAAATCTAGCCCATGAAGTTGGCGCGTATCAACTTCGCGCGCTTACATATTTAAAAAGTACACTCCGTCCTACAAATTGTAACAAAATAAAATTATTAAATTGGAATAGGTTAATAGTTATAGTGAGCACTGATAGATGTCGCAACGAAATAAATTGTGAAAGTTAACAAACATTTATTAGTTTTCTTGTATTACAGCATCAAAAAATAAATCAAGTATTTGAATCACTTATAATCTTTTATTTGCACATGTATAACAATCTGTAAATAGCAATTATTTATATTATAAATACATGGGAATGGTGTAGCAGTAAATAATATAAACCTACTAATCTGTATATACAATAAAGTTTATAAACACATATATTTGTTGCAAGAAGCTGATATCAATGGGAATAGTGTTTGAGAAGGATGTATTGTTTTTAATTTTTATTGTATTTAAGGCAGGAGGCAAATAAAACACATTCATCTTTGCATAACTTATAATTAATCTTATTTTACATTATACAATGACAATATTTATACATTGACATAACGGTTTAAGTGTAAAATGCTACTGATAGAAAACAATAATCCTTTTCAGCTGTCTCTTGTATCTCTGCCAATAGTAAGTAAAATGGCGTCTGCAACAGTCAGCTGGGCTGTGAAACAAAATCTCGCTTTGTAACGACTTTCGACAAGTTTCTTAAAGTTGTCTGAGACTTTCCTCATAGTTTAAATCTATTAAAAAAAAACACACACGCGCCATGAATCTTATCACAAGTGCATAACCATGACTCCCGTCAGTTGTTGGCTTACTACGCGCAGATCTCTTTAAATTGAAAAGGTCTATTTCAAATATCTAAACACGATTATTAAGGAAATCTACTGGTATGTGCAATAGAAATTAAATCAAGACATTCATTTACAATACACGAATTCTCCATGCCACAACGTCATAAAGAATAATAAAAAATAATCGTACACATAAAACCAAGTCTACCAAAAACATGGTTTAAATCTAACAATCTGACTTAACAAAACTATCTTATGACGTAGAAAGAAGCCTAGATATCAATTAATTTCCAAATTCTTCTAATTTTTGAAGCCGAATTGAGGAAAAAAAGGATTATTATATGAAGATCACGCTGCAAAAAAGAGGAATGTCATTGTTATGTAGTTTTCGGGAAATAAAAAAAACAAATTTATATTATATTTGTGTTGTATGGCTATATATTTCACAGGTTAACTTTGAGACTATGATTCTTATTGCATTGGAAGTTTATACATAAAATTCTACCGTATTTGATGTACATGATGTATATTTCATTAAAAAATGTGACCCTTTTTGCAATGTAGTTTTCATATATAATTTTTATTTTAATAATTTTTACCTCTCGCTAAGAGAGCTATTGGATTCATGCTAAAAATCGCATATCCAGATTTTATTGAATAAGCACGTTTTAAGGTCCTTATAATCCGATTTTAACATTTTACGATGATATCTGTGTGTGTGTATGTGGGATGTTGTAAGGACGATTACTCAAAAACTATAAGACTTTATATTTGTTTACGTATTTCCCAATCGGACATTCATGGGAAGATCTGAAAAGGTTTTGGTAACAATTGGACAACTGGAAGTAGAAGATTCTTGAAAAAAAAAACTTCTAAATATTGATGTTGAGATAGATATTGGGGAAGAGACGGAAAGATAGGATAATGAATGAAAGAATAAGGGAAATGGCTCGAGTAATAGAAGTTTGTAGAAAGATACAAGAGAAACGATTACATTAGTATGAACATGTCATGAGAATAGATGAAGAATATATTGGAAGAATGAATAGCTTAATTGTAGAAGGTGGAAGAAACAGAGGAAGACCAAAGATAAGATGGAAGAACTGTATTGCGGAACACTTGAGAAAAAAGGAACGGAATGAGGACGACACACAAAACAGAAATGAGTGAAAAAAGAAAATAAAACATAGCGACATAGGAAAAGCTAAAGAAGAAGATGTCAGTGTCAAGGGCAATTTGCTTAGTTTGTTTATGAAGTAATTTAACTGGAAATATAGAATATTTTGCAAGAAAAATTATATATGGAATTTGTACATAATACACGGAATTGATGGAAGGTAATGTGCTGGCAACATCAGCTTTTTTTAAGAAAAACAATTAAGAGCTTCAAATTAAGGTACTTCAGGTAGATCAATTGTAACCAAAATCGAATCAATTGGATGTAAGAATAGGAATAAAAAAATTGTAATTTTTGAAATTGTAGTATTGGAGTTATCGCGGACGAAACGATCATCACACACACACATACAGACATCATCGTAAAAATAGTAAAGAATAACACGTGAAATATCTCCAAATAAATCTGCTTTATTAAATAAAATAAAGGCACTAGATCAACGTTACAAAATGAAAATAAAACTGTTCCAGCAGAGGAATCGAAGAAATATTAAAAAAATTGCTACTATGTCGTCAGGACTTTGTGCTTTAAAGAATCAAAACTTTTTACAAGAAGATCAGCTGATTGTTTTGAAAAATATATCGACCCCTAATAAGGAAATATTTAATCCAATGGAAAACAATATTATTTATTTGATTAAAGCTATTTTAGAAAAATATATTTCCATACGACTATACTACATTGCAAAAAATATAAAAGATTCATCACAAAGTCGATGACAACAATATAACAAATTAATTCTGTTCGAAGGTTACTAGTTTCAGATATTTATATTTATTGGATTTCTTTAAATTTTAAAAATAATTATGTATTTTATTTTAGTTACTGAATTATCTTGTATAAATAAAAACATTTTATTACGGTTGATATTATTTATTTCCTACGTTGGATTTATTCTAGTAAATTACACTATTACTATTGTTTTATTACTCCAATATAACTTTATTTTACGTAAAATAGACAGATTTGAATAACGCGCTAAAATGGGGCTGCACAATATGGCTGACGCTTCATTCCCCTTCCGTCACTAGGCATCAAGGTCATTGCCTACAATCGTATTTTACGCTCCCTCTATGTATTATATTTTTAACTCTATGGTCAAATTTAAATACATAAAAGTGTACATAACCCATGAATTGAAATAGAGCGCGGGCACTCAGCTGTTGCGGTAACCTTCGAAACAGCTGATCTTAGTGCCCCCGGCTTGTTACTCATTTCTTTAGCAAATAAATGAGGTCGAGCGACAAATACGCCATCTATTCAAAACGAGTTTTTCTTAGCGCTAATTCAAAATCTGAAATAAGTTTGTTGTCTTACAAAACAAATTTCTCTCGTATTTCATTGTGCGAGATTATTTAATGGTTTCTATAATGTATGTGTACTTCAAGAAGAAGCTATCACCTGATATGCAACTTCGCTAATTAGCAAAAATCGAGTTAATTTGTAATATTGACCCGCACAATTGTGATGAAAGTGGGTTTTCGCAGGATATATCGGATTTTCTGAATATTTTGCCAATGGATATAATCAATTATTTGGTACTAACGAAAGTGTTTAAACCCAAGAGCAATTAAACAGTTTCCGGAGTTTAAAACCGTATAAGTATTACTGGTGCAATTGGCTGCGAGATATTAATGTGAAGAAATTTGGAAAACGAACCTACTAGTAAAAGAAAAGGTGAGTAATCTATTTATACTGCAATGGGTTAATTTATGCTTTATTATACACATTTTATTACAATAAAATCATTATGAATCAGAAATCTCATATACCGTGATGATTTATTTATTTAACATCCATAATTGACATGTAATATTATTTTATAGGTTATGCATTCACAAATACTGAACGAAAAGTTATTAGACGTGTGGATAATTGCCGAAAAAGCTGAGAGAGTTCACAGTGGTCACTGCAGATGTATCTACTTCGGGTCTTTCGGAAACACGCAATCATTTAGCGACAGTTCTTTTAGTTATACAAAATGTGTCCGTAACGGGTTTGGAAAACAAATGGAAATTTCCTCGTGGAAGACATGGAAAAATAGCTGACGCTGGGCTATGGTCTGAAGAGGCTAAGAAACTTTGACTTGTACGGTCCTACGTTGTTCCATCACTACCGTCTCAGGATGTATTCTACATTCAATAAATAATGAAAGACTCAGATAAAGAAATAAATTCATTTTTAACAATGTTTTTTTTTTTTAATAAAATGTGTATAATAAAGCATTAAATTAATATATTGTAATATAAATAGATTACTCACCTTTTCTTTTACTAGTAGATACAAGTTTTCCAAATTTCTTCACATTAATATTGCGTACCCAACTACACCGGTAATATTTATATGATTTTAAACCCCGGAAAGTATTTAATTGCTCTTGGGTGTAAACGCTTTTGTTGGTAACAAAATAATTTATATCCATTGGCAAAATATTCGGAAAATCCTATATATCCTTCAAAAACTCACTTTCATCACATCATCAATATTACAAATTAACTTGATTTTTGTTAAATAGCGAGGTTGGATATCAGATGGTAAATTCTTTTTGAAGTACACATGTATTATAAAAACCATTAACTAATCTCGCATAATGAAATACAAGAGAAATTTGTTTTGTAAACAGCTGAGTGCCCGTTCTACCTCCAACAGCACATAATACGTCATTCTCAGCTAGCACCGACACAAAAAAAAACAAATATACGAGATAGCTTGCGCCACTTCTTTAATCGGTAGTGTTTTCATTTAATTTTTTTTTATCATTTTTCATACATGAAAAGTATTTTTTGTCAGTAAGATTTACTAGGTACCTATATTAAATTATTTTAGTATTTCTATTTATATTAAAATAAATAGGGTCTCGTGCCCGTGTACCTGAGTGTTTGGTCGCGAATCTGGGGACCCGAGTTCGATCCCGACCGACACCAAAAATCCTTCGAATATTAATGGCACTAAATTGACCCCTATGGTGTAGTCCCCACGCCAGCATTGAGTGCCTGTGAGATGACGCCTAGTAAACGCCCGCACGGTACAAATATTTCATCATTACCGATATCTGTGTAGAAAGCAGATTGGCACACCCAGCAATAAGTAATATATTTATTTAAAATAAATTTGAATATATCTTTTACCATTGATTATCTTCCATTATACTCGTATACTGTTTTTGTTTTAACATATAAGAAAGAATCCTGGTTTTCTAAATTTGGCTTCAATAATTGTATTATATGACTGATATCTACCCTGTTTTAGTTATTTTCCGTTAGTATTTCTTTGTAGGTTGTCCGCATTTTATATGTTTCGGTTTCTTTCTACAGCATAAGATACCTAGCATTGGTAAGTCAGGTTTTTTACCTTCCGTCACTTTTAGGTACGAAAGGTATTGTCTTAGGTCAAAAAAATCAATGGTGAGTTATATAAATAAGCACGTTTTGGGGTCTCTAGAATACGAATTTACTATTTTTACGATGATGTCTGTATGTGTGTGTGTGATGATCGTTTCGTCCGCGATAACTCCAATACTACAATTTCAAAAATTACAATTTTTTTATTCCTATTCTTACATCCAATTGATTCGATTTTGGTTACAATTGATCTACCTGAAGTACCTTAATTTGAAGCTCTTAATTGTTTTTCTTAAAAAAAGCTGATGTTGCCAGCACATTACCTTCCATCAATTCCGTGTATTATGTACAAATTCCATATATAATTTTTCTTGCAAAATATTCTATATTTCCAGTTAAATTACTTCATAAACAAACTAAGCAAATTGCCCTTGACACTGACATCTTCTTCTTTAGCTTTTCCTATGTCGCTATGTTTTATTTTCTTTTTTCACTCATTTCTGTTTTGTGTGTCGTCCTCATTCCGTTCCTTTTTTCTCAAGTGTTCCGCAATACAGTTCTTCCATCTTATCTTTGGTCTTCCTCTGTTTCTTCCACCTTCTACAATTAAGCTATTCATTCTTCCAATATATTCTTCATCTATTCTCATGACATGTTCATACTAATGTAATCGTTTCTCTTGTATCTTTCTACAAACTTCTATTACTCGAGCCATTTCCCTTATTCTTTCATTCATTATCCTATCTTTCCGTCTCTTCCCCAATATCTATCTCAACATCAATATTTAGAAGTTTTTTTTTTCAAGAATCTTCTACTTCCAGTTGTCCAATTGTTACCAAAACCTTTTCAGATCTTCCCATGAATGTCCGATTGGGAAATACGTAAACAAATATAAAGTCTTATAGTTTTTGAGTAATCGTCCTTACAACATCCCACATACACACACACAGATATCATCGTAAAATGTTAAAATCGGATTATAAGGACCTTAAAACGTGCTTATTCAATAAAATCTGGATATGCGATTTTTAGCATGAATCCAATAGCTCTCTTAGCGAGAGGTAAAAATTATTAAAATAAAAATTATATATGAAAACTACATTGCAAAAAGGGTCACATTTTTTAATGAAATATACATCATGTACATCAAATACGGTAGAATTTTATGTATAAACTTCCAATGCAATAAGAATCATAGTCTCAAAGTTAACCTGTGAAATATATAGCCATACAACACAAATATAATATAAATTTGTTTTTTTTATTTCCCGAAAACTACATAACAATGACATTCCTCTTTTTTGCAGCGTGATCTTCATATAATAATCCTTTTTTTCCTCAATTCGGCTTCAAAAATTAGAAGAATTTGGAAATTAATTGATATCTAGGCTTCTTTCTACGTCATAAGATAGTTTTGTTAAGTCAGATTGTTAGATTTAAACCATGTTTTTGGTAGACTTGGTTTTATGTGTACGATTATTTTTTATTATTCTTTATGACGTTGTGGCATGGAGAATTCGTGTATTGTAAATGAATGTCTTGATTTAATTTCTATTGCACATACGAGTAGATTTCCTTAATAATCGTGTTTAGATATTTGAAATAGACCTTTTCAATTTAAAGAGATCTGCGCGTAGTAAGCCAACAACTGACGGGAGTCATGGTTATGCACTTGTGATAAGATTCATGGCGCGTGTGTGTTTTTTTTAATAGATTTAAACTATGAGGAAAGTCTCAGACAACTTTAAGAAACTTGTCGAAAGTCGTTACAAAGCAAGATTTTGTTTCACAGCCCAGCTGACTGTTGCAGACGCCATTTTACTTACTATTGGCAGAGATACAAGAGACAGCTGAAAAGGATTATTGTTTTCTATCAGTAGCATTTTACACTTAAACCGTTATGTCAATGTATAAATATTGTCATTGTATAATGTAAAATAAGATTAATTATAAGTTATGCAAAGATGAATGTGTTTTATTTGCCTCCTGCCTTAAATACAATAAAAATTAAAAACAATACATCCTTCTCAAACACTATTCCCATTGATATCAGCTTCTTGCAACAAATATATGTGTTTATAAACTTTATTGTATATACAGATTAGTAGGTTTATATTATTTACTGCTACACCATTCCCATGTATTTATAATATAAATAATTGCTATTTACAGATTGTTATACATGTGCAAATAAAAGATTATAAGTGATTCAAATACTTGATTTATTTTTTGATGCTGTAATACAAGAAAACTAATAAATGTTTGTTAACTTTCACAATTTATTTCGTTGCGACATCTATCAGTGCTCACTATAACTATTAACCTATTCCAATTTAATAATTTTATTTTGTTACAATTTGTAGGACGAAGTGTACTTTTTAAATATGTAAGCGCGCGAAGTTGATACGCGCCAACTTCATGGGCTAGATTTGTACGTTATGACACAGTGCTGGGCAGGAAATGTACAGGGCGATCTATGTACATTATGACGATGCATAAGGCAAGAAATGTACACTTTGACGCGCGCCAACTTCATGGGCTAGATTTGTACGTTATGACACAGTGCTTGGCAGGAAATGTACAGGGCGATTTGTGTACATTATGACATTGTATACCTAGCCAAATATACTGCATGTAAGTTCTTCAAAACAAGAAACTAATGCAATTGACATTATTAATAAATCCACAAATAAAAGTAGAATAAATCTTGAACATATTTCTATTAATGAAGTTACAGATCATATGTATGAAGCAAATCCCCAAGAACTAACAGAATACAGTACGTATATTATAGCATATATTGCTGGTTTTGTTGTGAAATATTTAAAAAACAAAATTATTTGTCATAAATGTTTAAATTCTTTGGAACAATATGTAGATACAACCGAAAAAGTATATAAATTTATTAGTCGTAAAGATATTGGCAGACTAATTTATCCTTCGCAGGATGTTATTAATGTTTGTACAACTACCGAAAAAGTTATAAAACAAGCAATTTATGAAAGCGGTGGTCCTCATTTAAATAAAAAATATTCAGTCTTGTTTTTAGTGTCATCTGTACTTAAATATTATTTGGACCGTAATATTTTTAAAGAGTTAAATATACATGTTTTTGACCAAAGTCCATTTGAAAATCATATTTTTAATTTAATACGTGCTGTGTCAGAAAAATATATTTTAATACGTTTACATTATATTGTAAAAAATATATCAGATGTTTCAAAAAATAAAAGACAGCAATTACATAAGCTAATATTATTTGAAGGTTGGTAAGATTATTTTTTATAGAATTTGTTATATAGAATATATTATGTATTTTTATTTTGCATTGTTTTATAATTTGTAGTAAATAAAATAACTAAAATAGCTTCTATCAGCATTACATATTATTAACTTGGTTCATCCCAAGATGGCCGTCAGTTGTACCCCCCTTCCGTTCCATGCAATCAGTTCGTTTGCCCACATGGGAGCACAGACAACATTCGAATATATTTATATTGACTTGGTCAAATTACGTTTTATACATCTTACGAATAGTCAAAATTCGAATTATTTTACATTGACTTATTCATGTCACAACTTATGCAATTTTCAACACTGCAAAGCTCGAAAAATATTACCTCTTCTTATTCAAATCTCGAAATTTTTTATCCTGTGTAATGCAAATCTCAACCTGTGCAAATCTCTACCA
The DNA here is from genome assembly GCA_951394225.1 of Harpalus rufipes. Classification (NCBI taxonomy): domain Eukaryota; kingdom Metazoa; phylum Arthropoda; class Insecta; order Coleoptera; family Carabidae; genus Harpalus; species Harpalus rufipes. The sequence goes on along the minus strand of OX596282.1, from coordinate 21,100,919 downwards.
CGCTGAAGTTTGTGCGCTTTAAAGAACAATGTCCGTTCACCATTACTCCATTCCAATGTTGTTAGTAACTTTTGTTTTACGTGGTATTTAAATTATTTATAACATTTCAAACAATCTTGAAAAACCGTAACAACTAAAACTAATAAATTTAAATACATTAATGTTAAAAATAATATTTTCTCCATATGTTATAAATATTGGAAGCTGGAAGATGTATTTTGAATGAAAAAGCTTTGGTACAGAATATTTGTTATATTTTATTTTAGGATCAATATAACAATTCAATTATATTACATCAATGTTAAGGTAAGTAAGTAGTTATAAATGTAAAAGTAAAATTAACTAATACAGTAGAATGGGTGGTATTGTTGAAAACAAATGTTAAATTTATAACATATTAATATTTAATATGATTTTACAGTACTATATGTACACCCTAGAAGCAGTTATTAAGATAAATTACGTTTATAACCTTATTTTATATTCAAAACAAAATAATCTGGTTTGATTAAAAGATAAATATTACGAAAATTATTAAATGTTTCAGGTCAGTCTTCTTTGTTGGATATAATTGTTTAAATGCCATTATATATGTTGGAAATTGCACACAACATTGGGATATGGATGTGTACAGTGGAATCTTATTGGATATCTTCATCTATTTCATAAGTACAGAAGAACGTGTGTTCTGCCAGTTTTCTCTTGAAAAGCTAAGTATGGGAATTCTTTATCTTCTTTTCTTCTTTATCATACCAAATGTTAGCTTTATACGTTTAGTGATTCCGGAAGTCTAAACAGAAGATGAATACTGGATTTAACAGCTAAAACTTATGCATACCTATATTAACTCAACACAACTATGTATTTAAAACAATAATACGACTATAAATAAAGTGTTATTTCTATATTTGTTATATAATGTAAATGTAAAAATGGGGAGTAGCAGCAAAAACCTAGATATTTCAAAATATGGTAAGCTAATTGTTTATCTTTAGAATGAATCCAGAACCCACAAACTGAAAAAAAGCCAAAAGTCCTTAAAAAAGAACATTTTATGAAAGAGGCACTCAATGAAGAATAGTTGATGAAAGTAATAGTTCTCTATTATTGTGTGATTTGGTACTTATTTACAATCTTTATAGGTTACACTAATAATGGAAGTGGCTGGCCGATGTAACGAGTTGACGAACCTAAACATTGATCACTGAAGATTTTATATACGAGGGTTATTCAATAAGTAAAGAGACAAATTCTATAATTTTAAAACTATTCAATGAATGTGTACAATCTTTTCAGGGGTGTTAGTTGGCAACCTTGGGATATGCTCTGATCAGCTGTTTCATCATTTTATGTCAACATAACCTCAAAATTTTCAGTTCACCATGGCAAGTCCACTAGAAGATTGCACCTTAGAAGAGCAGCGAAGTTTGATTGAAGGAGACGCTTTTTTTAAAAAATAGTGACCTGCGACGAGGTCTGGATCCATCACTACGACCCTGAGACCAAAAGGCAGAGTATGGAGTGGAAACACACTGGCTCTCCAGTTCGCAAAAAATTCAAGGTTCAACCTTCCGCCGGTAAAGTGATGCTGACCATCTTTTGGGACTCACAGGGTCCAGTCTATTGCGATTTCCTTGAAGATCAGCGAACTATCAATAGCCAATACTACTCTGAGATGCTAGAACACAAAGTTAGACCAGCTATCAGGAGCAAACGCCGTGGACTCTTGTCAAAAGGAGTCATTCTTCAGCACGATAACGCCCGCCCTCATACAGCCCAGCTGACCCGTGATAAGCTTCAAGAATTGGGTTGGGAGGTCTTACTTCATCCTGCCTACAGTCCCGACCTCGCCCCATCTGATTTTTACCTGTTTGGACCACTCAAAGACGCCCTACGTGGAAAAAGATTTGCTAACAATGAGGAAGTTAAGGAAGCGGTGCAAAAGTGGCTTCGGGGTAAATCGAAAGAATTCTTCGCCAAGGGAATTAGGAAGGTGCAAGAAAAATGGGACAAGTGCATAACTGTGGGGGGTGATTATGTTGAAAAATAGCCTTAATTTTGAAAGATTGAAATAAACCGTTTTTGAGCTATAGCCATTTGTCTCTTTACTTATTGAATGACCCTCGTAGATCATATCTGTATGTTTCTACACCAGATGCGGAGATAAATGTTTCTCGCAGTTTCATTATTATTATGGAAGAAGGATTCTCTGTAAAGTTGTTAATATCTGCAGGAAGTACATGTTTTTATGCTCTATTACCACGGGAGATTGGAATTCACATTGTCGAGAATACCGACGAAGATTGCTTCTTTATTTATTACCGGATGTAGAGTCCTACACTGGTCACAGTATAAAACGTTCTTTGGCAATTTTATTGGAAAATGCGACTGATAATATTAAGACCATCAAACACTACGGTGGATGGGATGGAAATCGTCCACTGTCACGGAAGGCTATATTGATGGAATCCGTATTAAATCAAATGAATGTTGCAAAGAGTATCCAAGGGAGAGTTTTTAGAATACAGAAGAATTCCACTTTTGCTTTTGTTGATAATCCATCTCAAAGTATTTTTTGCGTTAATCTTAATAAACAGAAGAATGTTGCAACATAAGTGTAATAAAATTGGCAAAGTTGAATTTGATGAAGTGAGTAAGATTATGGGGTGTATTCTGTATCATATGTTAATTTTAACATCCTGTTTATTTTTTTTACCAATAACACTAGAAGACACAGAATATAAAATTAAAATGATAGGTAATAAATTACGTTCTTTTGCTTATAAATTTTAATAGGCTGTTAAAATTAATATTAGCATATAGTCCATTCGCTTAGGCGAGAGAATGTGGAACCAATTCTTGAACAGAGACAAATTCTATTGATCAAAAGAGGATAATTTTGGAGCTGAATCAATAAAAAGACTTGTTTCTGTTTAAGAATTAGTTCTACATTCTCTCGTCTCGGCGAATGGGGTATAGTAGAATACAGAATACACCCCAATGTCTATTAATATCAATGTTAATGTAAATATTAATGTGATTTAATAAATTCATGCAAAATTTTATTTATTTGAATTTCCCTGACAGAATGGAGTACATGTTATTTCAGTTTTCTCTGAGCATTGTTTGCTATTTTGACAAGTTATGCTTCTGTTCCATTTAACGCATTCAACAGATGGCGTTCGCATCAGCGCCAGCTTTAAGTAGCTGAAATTACATTGGGTAAACTAGTCTCTCAGCCAATCAGAGAAGTCAAAACTAAGCCCTATTCTCTGCAATTCTAAATGCGTAAGATAGTACCAGGTATAGTAAATATGCAAATGCTCGGTTCGCTAACCTTGTGTTATACAGGATGAGTCATCGAAATCGCCGTCTTCGATATCTCCCTTTTCGTTAGAAATATAGTATAAGTTTATTAACAGAATTTTTTCGTCTACTCAAGGAGCATAACGTAAAATTATTTTCACATATACAGGGTGTTGCATTACGGTTCGGTGAGAATTGTTTCTCTTTTTTTAAATGGAACACCCTATATATTTTGAATTGTATTTAAATTTACCTATACGAACATATGAATTTTGTTTTAGTTTTCCACGGCGTTGTCAAGTTATTCCGTTTTTTCTCTAAAAAAGACCGAATACACGCATTGCTTTATAAAGGCTTACTGAAATTTTAATAGTAAAAATTAAGAATTTTCTTTTCTGTATAACTGTAATTATATGTTCTGACATATTTTTTTTTTAATGTAATTATACAGGCTGTTCAATAAAGCGAATCAAATGTGCTCAATTTCAAATGACTATAACTCGTCATTTTCAAATGGAACACCCTATATTTTATTATTTAGTTGTTATATGGAAGAGAAACATAAGAGCAACGTAGATGTCAAGTCTGGTCTCTTTCACATCAGTCGAAATGGCCAGTCCGCAAAATTCACCAGGAGTAAAGTAACCTTCTGAAGACGATTTCGGGTTTTATTTAAATAGTACAGGGAAGAGAAACATAAGAGGAACGTAGATTTCAAATCTGGTATCTTTCACATCAGTCGAAATGGCCAGTCCGCAAAATTCACCAAGAGTAAAGTAACCTTCTGAAGACGATTTCGGGTTTTATTTAAATAGTAAAGGGAAGAGAAACATAAGAGGAACGTAGATTTCAAATCTGGTGTCTTTCACATCAGTCGAAATGGCCAGTCCGCAAAATTCACCAAGAGTAAAGTAACCTTCTGAAGACGATTTCGGGTTTTATTTAAATAGTAAAGGGAAGAGAAACATAAGAGGAACGTAGATTTCAAATCTGGTGTCTTTCACATCAGTCGAAATGGCCAGTCCGCAAAATTCACCAAGAGTAAAGTAACTTTTTGAAGATGATTTCGAGTTTTAATTAAATAACATAGGGAAGAGAAACATAAGAGGAACGTAGATTTCAAATCTGGTGTCTTTCACATCAGTCGAAATGGCCAGTCCGCAAAATTCACCAAGAGTAAAGTAACCTTCTGAAGATGATTTCGAGTTTTAATTAAATAGTATGAGGAAGAGAAACATAAGAGCAACGTAGATTTCAAGTCTGGTGTCTTTCGCTTCAGTTGAAATGGCCAGTCCGCAAAATTCACCAAGAGTAAAGTAACCTTCTGAAGATGATTTCGAGTTTGAATTAAATTGTATAGGGAAGATAAACATAAGAGCAACGTAGATTTCAAATCTGGTGTCTCTCATATCAGTCGAAATGGCCAGTCCGCTTTTTTTTTGTGGTCCGCAAAATAGAACTTCCCTTGCCAGTATAATACATCTCGTCAATTCCATTTTATTTTACATTAATATCGTATATATGCATAATATTAATAACACAAATAAATTTTAAACAACTCAGTTTTATTACAATATGAACTATTTTTGATTTGTAATCTACGTACACATAATTTAGTACATGATAAGGTAACATACAATATTCGGTACATTGTTGTTCTTTTAATATACTAGTATAAGTAATTTGTTTATTTATTTTCATAAAAAAAGTAAATATTGTACAATATCGTATCATGTGTCTGTATTACTGCTTATGGTAGGTACATGTTTCATAAACCAGCTATAATTATCAAATAACTAATATATTTATTTTATTTTAAAGGTGATTTTATTTTTCCCATACATTTCATTTCATCTTCATAAATGTTTCACATTTAGCCCTTCCATGGCCTTTCTATAATTATATTATAAAATGTTTATTGTTTTTATATACCTTCAATTAAATAGTATTAATATTATATTATTATTGACGATTGTGCTAAATTTATATCAAAAATATGCACACATAATTTGTGAATAAATAAATTTATTTGGCATATATAAAATATGTATTTAATCATTTTTAAAATATTGTAACCCCAAATATATTAACATTTTCATTTGTTTGTAATTCAAATATAATTATAAAATCAAATATTACTAAACACTACCGGAATAAAGCGGTAGTGAACAAACCAGAAATGACTAAATCAATGCGCAACCGACTTCATAGTGGTAGAGATTTGCACAAGTCGAGAATTGTATAAGACAGTATAATTTTTTCCGAGATTTGAATATTCGAAAAACGCATAAGTCGTTATTTGAATAAGGCGATGTTAAATTTTTTGATTTTTATCCAATACGATGTTTTATAAATTGATATGTGAATAAAGTGATATTTGAATTTTCGTACACTCTGACCCTACCCTGCCCACATTCTTACTTCAGGCTCCCTCTATTATACACCTATATTCGTAACTCAATGGCTTCTAAGGACATTTCACTTTTACAGCTTGTGATTAATGCAAATGCAAAACAATTTTTGAACTGTATCGACATTATGAAATTATTGCAATTTTTTTATTGCTTGTGTATAATAACTGAGACTATAATTCATTTCACGTTAGAAAATATCGTTGGTTAAAAGAGGAAACTAAACTCTGTCCTTTGATTGGTCAACATTCAAACCTAGTTCACAAAAGCGAAAAAAATATCTGCTGTTAATCGTTAATAATTAAACTCTATTCTTTTATGTAAAATATCATATAAAAACATGAAATTAGACCGCGGAAACATGTTTTAATATTTTTTTTTTTAACATAAAATTGAGTTTTTGACAAGTTAACCTCTACGTATGTATGTGTGATGCAAATTGCATTCGGAGATTCGCAAATAATTTAATTTGTCACTCACCTTATGTTACGGATAATATGACAAATCGGTGATTATCCATCACAGGCTATTATGATTAATCTACAATATTTACTTTTAAAAAAATACCAACAATAACGTTACCTAAAGCACAAACATCACTCTTGGAAAACTCGGAGCGAGTTTTGTGCGTAAAAAAATACTTGTAATTATGATTTTTAGTGTGACATGCGTAACCACCATCGACACATTTTACTACAAAAACTCACCAAATCATCACAAATCCTTGCTTCCGCGCCTTAATTTTGGTTTATTTTATTGTATAAAAGGCTATTGTACCGATATAGTCATTTAAGCGCATTTGAAAGCATTACTGTAATCTGTATATTAGCCGCCTTGGGCAAACAGATATGGGGGCCCGTGTCAGAATGACAGCTAGTAGTTATATACAAAGATGCCATACGTTTTCATTCAAAATTTCAAAATATTCTGATTTCATGTTGTTTATTTGTCATCAGTAGTGTGGAATATACTTGTCAAAGAAAATAATCCACATGGATTTGGAAAATAATGACACTTGACATCTATGTACATTATTACTAGCTGTCATTCTGACAAATTTAAATTATTAATTTAATGCATGTAAAAACAGTCAGGTCTCAACCGCCATCTACTATTTTCTTACGTGAAATGAAGTAAGTAGATTGTGTATGGTCTGTGGCTGTGCACAATAGGGTACCTCTAGGAAATTTCACGACTGTATGAATAGCCTGTAGATGCTAGGGTACCTATATGTTCTGATTTCAAATTTCACTACATGGTGTCGCTGTGATCGGGTCTCCCGGTTGACTCTGTTTGTCAGTATTGGACTGCAGTGTTATTTGAGTGTTATTTTATAATTTACTTGCGTATTTTCTTAAAAACTTTGTTAAAAAGTTTAGTAAAACTATAAACATGGTTAGCAGTAAGTGTTACGTACCAAACTGCACTTCAGGATATAAATCTTGTGTGGAAAAAGTGTCAATGTTTCGTGTAACACAGAAGAGGTTAGAGCAGTGGTCGAAAGCTATTTGATGTTTGTGCAAAACATTTTCATCCTGACTGTTTTATACGGGAATGGACGGCACCAAACAGTAATATAAAGGTATGTGTAACGCAAATAATTTTGATTAAAAATATCTAATTAGATTTACTTGTTGTCAGATTCCATTACAAACAGTGAAACTAGCAGATAATGCTGTTCCTACTATTTTTCCTGGTTGTCCACATTACTTGAAAAGAATTACGAAAAGAAAACCTCCTACATGCCGCAATAATCAAGAAACTATACAGAATGTTATCTGTATACACATTATTGTAACCTCCATCATCAGGAAATTGTACAGTTTTTGAAGATGAACAGCATGATAAAATATCCATACAAGATTTCAAAGATATTTTTTATTCGAAAAATATTTCGTTCAGGAATAAACATATATCAGAATTAAAGAAGAAACTTGATTCATTCATTGTGGAAGAAATTTAATGCGACGAAATTATTGACCATGATTATTCATTAGCTACAAGTAAAAGATTGTGTTATTTATTACGTACGTTACAGGCTTTGTGTGTAGAAAATTATTAAAAACTACTATTTGTACTGATTGTAGGTCAGGCTTGAAACAAGAAAATACTTTTTCATACAGTGAAGCTGCATTAACAAACGTTAAATCTTTAGGTTACCTATTGTGTCTAAATCAAAATATTTTCAATTTATTTAAATTTGCAGAAGAAAAATTAAATAATAATTTAAATAATGTAAATGCATATGAAGAAACTATCAGTGAAGTTCTTTTGAATGGTAAAACATCATTCCCTTGTTCAGATCATAAATATGAAATTATTTCGTATGCTTTACATTACTACAGATTACGACAATACGCTAAATCTCTCACTCAGCAGGTACCTAAAAATAATATAAAGCAAAAGAAATATGCTAAACTACAATCAAGTTAGATTAAATAAATATTAATTTTATTATTTCAACGTCTTTTTGTTAAATATTTGTAAATGTAATACATGTCATATATATATAGAAAAATTAAAGTTATTTTTGAAAATAATTATTTTATTTTTTCACCCACCCACTGCTCACTTTAAAATAGAGTAGTTGCGTGTAATTAACATAGGAAAATTGAGAATTTATATTCGTTAGTTATTAATATTATTGCATGAACAAATTTCTTATAAAAATACGATAGGTCTTTTTTCGTGATGGGAGACCTGATTGCAACGCCATCATGCGGAAATTCACATAAGCAGAACATTTGAAAGCATGTATTTTGCCTTTAGTCGTGCAGCGTGCTCTATATACAGGATATGCTTATGGTGTGGCTCGGGTTTCGTCCGCCATTAGCGAGCCAATGTCATTTTCGTGCATAACGTAACATATTTTCGTGGTAATTTGTTTATTAGAAAACACATTTAGATATAGTTTTAATGTTTATTTAAAGAATAATTAATATTTTTATGTAATTTTCGTGTAAGTATTGTGTTAATATTTAAAACAAGGAACTGTTACCAATATTAAATACCGACATTTAAGTTTTTAAAAGGTAAGTTTAGAATATATAATTATTTTACAAATAATAACGACATATATTAAACTAGTTCAATAATGTATACGTATACGTACATAACCTCCACGAGACTGACATACCTTACGTTGGAAAGGATGTAGAAACTCGGACTCGGGTTACGTGACTGTTTTAATGTTTAAATAATTAGAATGGAATTTATAAGGATTATTATGTATTTGGGCATTGTGGAATAACTGAATGAATGGATTAAATAAATGTAGTGTTTAATTCGTGTATCCTTGTGAGACGTGAAAAATGCTAACAATTTCAAAAGTGAAGTGGGATTAGTGAACAGATATAGTGCAGATTTGTGATTTTGTATAGGTAATATCAAAATGAAGAGTCTTAATTCGAGCAGATTTCTGGAAATAGGCGACAGCTAAGCGGGTTAAATACGAACTTATTAGTGATGCAAGTGCAAGTGAATGTAGTATTTAATATGTGTGTCCCTTGTGAGACGTGAAAAGTGCTAACATTATTATTATTATTAATAATATATAAAACAAAATTGTTTGTAGATTTATAGTTTACAGACTTAAAATCGCTGGAAAACGAAAGATTTTTGCTGGAAAATAAGATGGAGTAAATCTGTCAAAAATATTTATCCAATAAATTAATTTTTATTATCTTTTATAATTATTTAATATTCTGTTTTAATATAATATGACATTACTTAACAATCATACACATAAATAGGGAACCGCAAATTCATCCAATTCTCAGTATATTTGACATTGGCCGGCTAATGGCGGCGCTCTCGGACCATGGCCATACCCTTAGTGCGTTCGGCTTGCTAACGCTTTTCACTCTTTTGACTCCAAGTGTTTGCTTAATCGTTCGGGTATGTACGATGGAGTAAATAGATCTCACTCCTTAATCGTTCGGGTACACGGAGTGGAGTTAAAAGAGTTAACTCGATTTACTCCATCTTTTTACATGAGATTCAAGGAGTGGACATGCGTATTAGATTATTTTTTGGCGGCTAATAGCAAGTTTGATATTGAGTTTAGGATTATGTGCTAATTATTGTATAGCTTGTTTGCCTCAATGCCTCGTTCTGTTTATCTATTTTTCTTTAAGATGGATTATACAAACATGGGAAACAATATCTCTTGCAACACGTACAGTAATAAAAAATGGTGAACCACTAATATTTGAATTCAGTGTTCTTTTGCAAAATAGGCAAAGTAAGAAAGACTGTAGGTACTTGTATTTTTTGAGTAAATAGGTACCCTAGTGTGCACAAAAGTAGTTAGCGCCAACATCGGACAAAAATGAAAGTTTTGGGTTGTTTTGGTAACACGGTTATTTTTTATGTCAGAAAAAAATTGCAATTTCTATTTTATAAAACATTTGCAATGAATGCGAATAAGAGAACGTCAAATTACTATGTAATGCAGTGAGAGATGTAATAATTCTTTCAAAATTACCGATTGAAGTATCAAATAAATATCCTAGAAGATTATATGAGGAACAAATGCTTAAGAAAATAACTTTTCAAGTGATATCTTCTACCAGCATGAAAAATTAATTTAGGTTTACATATTTTCTCATTGCAAAAGATATGTATCGTATGAATGTGGCAGATTTACGATTTTGCCGCCGGTAGGCTAAAATATTTTGCCGCCTAGTCTCGAGGGCGGATTTAAACTCTTTTGGGCCCTAGGCAAAATCTTGGGCCCCTACGTAAAAACAAAATATATTTAATACATGTATATAAATAGTTCGAATCAATTGCCTCTTTAGTCTAGGCCAAAGTCTGCCCCTACCTATTCTTGTCAAAAGGGTAAGATTTTGGCACATTTTTTAACCATTCTAAAAGTCGTGTACATTGTAATTCTCCAGAGGGGCCCGATTCTTGAAATTTTTCGCATACGTAAGTGAGAGAGATGCGCATACGAACTACATATTGGTATTCTTGAATCGAAATCATGTGATCGCACGCGAAAATTCTGTGCGAAATTACATCGCGTGGGTGTAAAACACTCGAAAGTATCATTCGCACGCGAAACTGTATCATCTGTCATTTGTATATGGTGTATAATTGACTTGTGACATTAAATATTATTAAACTAATGGTAAGGATACAAAATATTTATGAATACTTAATACTCAAATAAAAGATATTAATATGTTTTTGTAATTACCTACAGCAAAATGGCCGGAATCGAAGATTTAGTATATATAGAATTAGTTAATGTATTAGAGGAAGTTGAGAACGATATTGTGAAGGAAAGAAGAATTTTCAACAAAATCAATCCTTTCGATATTTGTGACCAACAATTCATAAAATTGTTTCGTTTGCCAAAGCATTTGGTAAATCAAGTTGTGCAAATGGTAGAGCCATATGTAAAACTACCGACTAGAACTTCAGCACTGGACGTCCAAACAAAAGTTGGTAAAATAGTATTTTATAAAATATAATATTACTCGTACCATCGAAAATTATAAATTCATTTTTTAGTACATGTTTTAATATTTTTTTTAAGGTTTTAACAGCATTACAGTTTTTTGCTTCGGGAGGCTATCAAACTGGTGTTGGATTCAATGTATATAAGCCAATCATCAGTTAGCAGATGTGTAGCAGAAGTAAGTTCAGCTCTAAACGAACACAATATTTTCCAACGATGGATAAAATATCCTAACACTCTTCAGGAATTGCAAGCCGTGAGGAAAGGGTAAAGTTGCACTTAACTCTCTTCCGAAGTCGTATGTTTCCATGATTTGATAGTGATGTTCTTGTAGATTTTATGAACAATATAATTTTCCGGGAGTTGTTGGGTGTATTGATTGCACTCATGTGGCGCTCATTGCTCCATCAGTTGACGAACAAATATATGTGGACCGAAAGGGATACCATTCCATTAACGTTCAGTTGGTAATTCAATTCTCATTAAAAATGAACATTTTATATTTTTAATAATTCGTACCTATTCATATGTATGCAGGTCTGCGACTCGACTATGAAAATTTTACATGCTAGTGCCCGATATCCTGGCAGCACAAATGATCAATTTATTTGGAACAATAGTCATTTAAAAGATTTCTTTTGCGATCTTCATAATCAAGGACATACAAATTATTTTTTACTAGGTTAATTTCGGCATCAATACTTTTCTCAGATGGTATAAATCAATTGTTTTAGGCGATTCTGGGTATGCGCTACGGTCTTATATGATGACGCCAATTTTACATCCGGAGCCACAACTCCATACACCGGAGTATCGTTACAACAACCGACAAATGAGTACACGTGCACTAATAGAACGATGCAATAGGTTGTTGAAAATGAGGTTTAGGTGTCTTTTGAAACACAGAGTGTTGCATTACAAACCAGAAATGGTTTGCAAAATTATTAATGCATGTTTAGTATTGCATAACATGTGCATTATCAATAATGTTGCTGAACCTCAAGGCGATAATGACAACATTGAATTTGACTTAGGTGTAATTCGTGGCATTCATGAAAATGAGCAACCAATGCGGAGGGTCAACCCCGAACTTGCTAAAGGAAGACTGGTTCAACAAAATTTAATTAGGAATTATTTTAACTAAATAAACATATAGGTATTTTTTGTTATATGTGTTTTTGTATGAAGAATAAATAAAAAGTGTTATATTTACATTTGTTTTATTAATATAAAACCCATTCTGATGTAACATACTTAATACTCGTAACAAAGAATTAATTAATTAAGGATAATGTTTTGATAATAAATCTGTTAACATTTTTAAATTTTGTGCTATATCTTTTTTTGTTCTTAAATCTTCCTCCCTCCATGCTTTTTTTGATTTTATGTCGTCTTCCATCAATGCCAATTTTTGTTTATAATAATTTTCTTTAAGTTCTAGTTTTTTTCCGCACATATTTGCCATAGTTTCCGTAGCATTAAGGGTTCTGTTCAGCCTTAGAGTTTTTGATGATTTATTTTTAATACGTGGTTTTGATTGAACTACAAAATAGGAATATATAATTAAAGATATAACATTTTCAGCCAATATAAACTTAAGAACGGATAAGAGAATAATTACTTCTTATTTCATTTTCTATTGGTAGTTCATTTACGTTATTTTCGCCTTCAAATATAGAATCAACATTAACAAATTCGACAGTTGGCTCGACGAATGATATTGAACGAAGTCTATCAGCGTTAGCATTTTGTGCTAGTTCTAGGGGGGGCTACAAGACAAAGGTACATTCATCATATTTAAAAAAAATTAAATATATAAATATATGTACGTACAACAAAAAGTGGAACAATGGTTTCCTTAATATTTGCAATACCCTGCACTGACGTATCACTTACAATAGTTAATATTGAATTTTCGATATCATCGATATTGTCCTTACTTGGAGGACCACCACCCGTCTGTGCTCTGTTTTTGTTCAACATTGCCTTTTTATTTTTGGTTTTTGTTTTCAAATCTTGCCATACCTACAACATTCAGCAAGTTAATTTGTCAAATAGCGTAGGGATAACAATGTCGCTTCGTAATCCAATAAACACGGGTTCGAATCCTCGTTCAAATCCCGCTCAGACATGAGTATCCATCTGCATTACTTTATGATCATCGTAATCCATCAGATGCATACGACTTTAGAGTAGCGTGGTTGTAAATTATTAATAAATAAATAAAAAATACTGTATGCTCAAATTTAATATTTGGTATCTACTTACTTTTCGCCACTGTTTCCAATTTTTGGATCCCCCGTTTGGAACTGTATTTAAAATGCTTGAAATTTCCTCCCATTTTTTTTGACTATCCTTATATGTGAAATTTTTACAAAATTTTCCTTCAACCACTTTGGCATTGTCTTTAACGAATTCTATTAAAATATTTTTCTGCTCAGAATTTACATTTCCGGCTCTTTTTGCCATATTATATTGTGTTCACGTATATTTAAATTTCAAAAAAATGCGTCTTTGACAGTTTAAATGTCAACTAAGAAACAAAAAAAAATACAAATGTATTCATGTGATACAAATGTTCCGTTTTGATTGGCCGCCTAATACTACGTTTATTTGCTCTCAATAATCGTATACGTATGCTTCGGCCGAGTTTCGTTTGGTATTCAAGAATACCACTTATACGCATAGTACCGTTCGCCCACGAAACAGACCAGACGAATTTTGTCGCGTGCGGAAAATTACGCATGATTTCAAGAATCGGGCCCCTGTTACCTACGAATATTTACCAGTGGCGTAGCGAGCATAATTGGCGCCTGGGGTACGATACCATTTCGGCGCCCCCCGTAAGTATTTTTTTCATAAAATAATCTTTAAATGCCATTTTATGGTATTTTTCTACAGATATTTGACCAAAAAAACAGGTATATAAATGCAAATATATTTCATAGACATTTTAAAGAAATTTTAATTTTTTACTCCAAAATTTCGAAAAAAGTTTTTAGTTTTATTAATTTTATTTGGATAACAGAGTACAGTATCTACCTAAAGTACTGTATAATACATTATGAATAGTCACTATCTAAGTGTGCTTCAACAATACACTATAGGTACTATTTTTCAGGACAAATAGGGACACAAGTTCAAGCTAGGCTTTAAATTTGAGAAAAAAATCGAGTTAAAAAATGAAGAAGAGGATTGGAATCGGAATTGTATCTGTGGCTGTGTTGGAGAAATTATCAGATATACAGTCTAGTAGAATCAGTTAAAAAATGTTGATATTAGATATTTATTTATTTTAGATATTTTTATATTTAAATGTTTTCAAATACATACAGTTTTTATACAATGAAAAAAGTACAGGGTGTATCACGGAAAGTGAAACAGGCGTTTAACATGGGAAATCAGTTTTTCCGTGCGCATTGCTCCCCTAATTATTTTAGACAAAAAGTTTCAAATGGATGTTGTAAAGCAAAAATTTCTACATCCGAATCAATAAAAAAAATTAATTTGCCTACTTCATAACTGCAGAAATAAAATTTGAAAATTACATTTAATAGTATTAGCCATGGAATTGGAAACGAGAGACGAACAAAAGCGTAACGTTTTATACGTCAAATTATTAGTATTTACTTTGGCAATCATTATTCTGACCAACCTTTGGAAACTTATATGGCGAGTGCGGGCATTTGCCAGTAGTACTCAATTCCGGTCAATAGATATCGCTAACGTCGCGTTAAGAATCTACATATTTAATATCGACGCAACTATTGATCCACGTGTTTTTCTGAGAATGAAATAAGTTTTATTATGCGTATTATTGAAGAAAAAAAAAACAATTTATTTGTGCACATACATTTTAATATCAAAATACATTTATATTAACCACACTAAAATATTTTGAATAAAATTAAAAGGGGATTGCCTAATTTACATTTTAGTTCTATTCCAATCACCAGGTGTAATGTTCAGTTCAAATACACATGAGTTTTAGGTCTAATTAGTATATTGTTTATGATTCTGACACTGACGTCTCGAATTTCTGCAAGTTCAATAGCTAATGGTTCAAGATCGTGGAACGCTTCTCTAAAATTCATTTTAGGATCTCGTAATATTAAGTGCACAATATCAATTATGAAATTAAAATTTATTATATTTTGTAATAAAATTGTAGCTTCCTTCTGGTGTCACTTGTGGTAGTACTGTCCTCTGCTAGTTTTTCTAATAGTTCAACTAATTCTTCCAATCTTGTTGCATAAATAACTATTTCTTTTGATGTTATTTATTAGTTGAATTTGAACTGTAGATGCCAGAAGATGAATAAATTCATTTTGAATTTGATAGGTATTAGACAGTTTTTGGCGTTTCCATTGCATTTTTAAGCTGATTTGCTAGTAGTGGATCAAACTGAGCTACAAGTTTAATTAAAGATAATAGGTTTTCGACATTTATACCATCTTCAAGCGCTAGATTTTCAACATGACCACGTAGAGGAAGATTTTGTAGGTATAATGAGATACTTCAAACAAGCTAATATTCGTCGCAATATATTTCGCCAACGTTCTAATATAATAAAAGCTATTGTTTGTTATCGGTTTAAAATAACAGGCGTTAAAAATTTATCACTATTTTAGAAAAATAAAGTGTTCAGGAAGAATAAAGAACGTTGTATATACCAAGGTATTTGATTTATTTACTGCAAACACTATTCATAAGATATTTTATCAGACAAATCAAGAAAGGAAATAATAATTATATTACAATAATTATTAATTTAAAATATATTTTTAATCAAACAAAATTCCCGAAACTCATATTATTTCCCCAAAACTGATCAAAATAAAAAAATTCCAGAAAATTTTGTTTGTCTTGAGGACAGTTTGCCGCCCCTCTGCGAGTGGCGCCTGGGGCATGATAGCCCCCTTTGCCCCCCTCTCACTACGCCACTGATATTTACTAAGGTAACGCATCTGAAATAAATCTAAAATTGGATACAAAACACAGCAAATAGAAAGTAAAAAAATCTGATGTGGCCAGCACATAACCTCTCGCCGTATATTTTACCTGGCTGTATGCATAAAGCAAAGATTATTTTTATAAATACAAATAATATATTCATATAAATCTATGACGTATAAACTTCTTTATTATTCAATAATAGCATGTCTCAACATAAAGATATTTACCATAAATTATGTTACAATAAATTACAAAGTAGAGTTTACCATATATAAATATTAGGCTGGTAACAGCAATTTTCAATTCGAACAACTTTGTTTACTTTCTCTTCATATTCTTCTAGTAAAAACATTAATTTTGGGCGGTCTAAAATGTATATATCTGGATTGTGCATCTATTCTTATATATCTTCTTTTACATTTTATTTTTTCATACTTGTTATATCTAAATAACCTTAATTCCCTTTAATAAAGTGACGGATAGATTGCACTCCGATTTTGTCAATATTTACAACTTACTTGAGAAGAATTTGATAGCTTTTTCGCAATTCAAAGGTACTCTAGTCTACAGTACTGGTGTACATTGTCCCATAATGTTTGAAACAAATTTAAGTCCTTCAACCTAGCCTTGTCATCTCCATAATAGTCACAGATCAAGAACTAAGGGATTCTCCAAGTACATTTTTAATTCATTACTCATTATTTCTGACACTGACATTTATCTGTCAGTTACAAATAATTTAAATTATCAACTATTTTTCATGGCATTCTTTCGGCTGTCAAATTTATTACAACAGATTATTTTATATATTATACTTCTTTTATCTCTAAATCTATGGAATATATAATAAAATATTTAAATGTATCAGATAGAGAATTTAATTTTCTTTAATATTACCACGAAAAATTTTCAAAAAATAATATTTAGAAGATTTTTTTTCAAGAATCTTCTACTTCCGGTTGTCCAATTATTACCAAAACCTTTTCAGATCTTCCCATGAATGTCCGATTGGGAAATACGTTGTTAAACAAATTTTAAGTCTTATAGTTTTTGAGTAACCGTCCTTCCAACATCCCACACACACACACACACACACACACACACACACACACACACACACACACATACACACACACACACACACATCCACACACACACACACACACACACACACAGACATCATCGTAAAAATGTTAAAATCGGATTGTAGAGACCTTAAAACGTGCTTATTCAATAAAATCTGGATATGCGATTTTTAGCATGAATGCAATACCTCTCTTAGCGAGAGGTAAAAATTAAACTTTATTAAAATTATAAAAGACAAAATAACACATGAAAAAAATCGGATGTGGCCAGCACAATACCTTCCGTCAATCCTGTGTTTTATGTACAAATTCCATACATAAATTTTCTTGCAAAAGATTATAAATTTCCAATAATATTATTTCATGCAAATGGCAAATGACACTGACATTTTCTTCTTCTTTAGCTTTTCCCATTCGTTAGGGGTCGCTATTATTTATTTTTTTCTTCCATTCATTTCTATTTTGCTGGTCATTCTCACGTCAAAATTTTTCATTCAAAATTTCTTTTTTTGGTATTTTATGATTCCTTTTCTCGGCAACTGAATTCCACACCCCTGATAATAAATAAACCACATGAAATAAGAAAATCATGAAATTTTGAATGAAAAATTATGACATTTGTCAGTTATGGACGTAATTAATAGCTGTCATTTTGACACGGGTCCACATATTTGCTTGCCAAAGTCAGCAAAGTCACGTCACTGCACGCGCCCCTCACATAAATTTTGTTGCAAAAAATCCTATATTTCCAGTTAAATTATTTCATAAACAAACTATGCGAATTGCACTTGACACTAACATCTTCTTCTTCTGTAGTTTTTCCCATTTGTTAGGGGGTCGCTATTTTTTATTTTCTTCTTCCACTAATTTTTGTTTTGTATGTCGTCCTCATTCAGTTTCTTTTCTCTCCTTTCATATTATATTTGGTCTTCCTATGTTTCTTCCACCTTCTGTTATAAGCTATTCATTCTTCCAATATACTCATCTCTCCTCGTGACATGTTCAAACCAATGTAAACGTCTCTCTTATATCTTTCTAGAAACGCCCAACACTAGAATTATTTCCCTATCATTTACTTTTTATTGATATTGACATCTGTCAATTTGAATTACCTGAATATATTAGCGTTTCCATGGTTAAGTTACCACAGCTGGCTGATTTATGATATTTTATAATTATTATAATCTTTATAATTCTTTAACTCTATATCTGTTGAATATGAAATATAAAATGCTATCAAATCGTATAGAGAATAATATATTCTTTAAGTTATAATAAAATTTAACTGAGTTTTTCAAGAAAAACTGTTAAAATCTTCAAATGAGGATACTTTCGGTTGACCAATTATAACCAAAATCTAATCAAGTCTGCATATGGTTGTAAGGAAGAGGAATACGCAAGATTTGTAATTTTTGGAATTCTAGTATTGGAGATATCGTTGACGAAACCGCGGTCACACACACACACGAATACACACACACACACACACACACACACACACACACACACACACACACACACACACACACACACACATACAGACATCATCGTAAAAATAGTAAAATCGTATTGTAAAGACCCTAAAACGTGCTTATTCAATGAAAACTCACCACCGAATTTTTTGACCAAAGACAATACCTTCCTTACCTAGAGGTGACGGAAGGTAAAAATAAAGGAACAAACGGCCGAATTCACCATTCCTTAATCAAGGATTGATCCACTGATCAACTAAGAAATACAAATCGTCAAGAAATCTTCTGGTTTAGAAACGTACATACTTGGACGATCGCTTATGGTAGATAGAATAATAGAATTTTAATTTAAATCAACGTATCGCACCCGCAACATTGGTGGTCCATGAGCACATGTGCACGCGTGCAAGAGAGAAATAAAATTTCCCGTCTAAATAAAAGTTCATAAAAGCCTCAAAGTCGAAATTAGGTATCCGTCGAAAATTTGCCGCCGTTAAAAATTTGCTGCCGTAGGCTTCAGCCTACTTAGCCTAATAGGAAATCCGTCACTGCATATGATTGCAACAATGACTTGTACAAAAATGTGTTTTTTAAGTTAGTATTTGAAGCAGAAAATTGTCTTAAAATTGTATAATACGTGCAGTTATATAAAATAGAAGTCTATTTTTGACATATTTGTCTATTTATTATAGATTGTGTACCATATGTAATGTTAATGGTCAGGGGCCCGATTCTTGAAATCATGCGTAATTTTCCGCACGCGACAAAATTCGTTTGGTCTGTTTCGTGCGCGAACGGTACTGTGCGTATAAGTGGTATTCTTGAATACCAAACGAAACTCGGCCGAAGCATACGTATACGATTATTGAGAGCAAACAAACGTAGTATTAGGCGGCCAATCAAAACGGAACATTTGTATCACATGAATACATTTGTATTTCTTTTTGTTTCTTAGTTGACATTTAAACTGTCAAAGAAACTTTTTTTTGAAATTTAAATAATATACGGCAATATGGCAAAAAGAGCCGGAAACGTAAATTCTGAACAGAAATATATTTTAATAGAATTCGTTAAAGACAATCCTAAAGTGGCTGAAGGAAAATTCTGTAAAAATTTCACATATAAAGATAGTCAGAAAAAATGGCAGGAAATTTCAGGCATTTTAAATACAGTTCCAAACGGGGGATCCAAAAATTGGAAACAGTGGCGAAAAGTAAGTAGGTACTAAATATTGAATTTGAGCATACAGTATTTTTTATTTATTTATTAATAATTTACAATCACGCTACTCTAAGGTCGTATGCATCTGATGGATTACGATGATCATAAAGTAATGCAGATGAATACTCACATCCATGTCTGAGCGGGATTTTAACGAGGATTCGAACCCGTGTCTATTGGATTACGAAGCGACATTGTTCCCTCACGCTATTTGACAAATTAACTTGCTGAATGTAGTATGTATGGGAAGATTTAAAACAAAAACCAAAAATAAAAAGGCAATGTTGAACAAAAACAGAGCACAGACGGGTGGTGGTCCTCCAAGTAAAGACAATATCGATGATATCGAAAATTCAATATTAACTATTGTAAGTGATACGTCAGTGCAGGGTATTGCAAATATTAATGAAACCATTGTTCCACTTTTTGTTGTACGTACATATATTATTTATATATTCAGGATTTTTTTTTAAATGATGAATGTACCTTTTTCTTGTCGGTCCCCCCTAGAGCAAGAACAAAATGCTAACGCTGTTAGACTTCATTCAATATCATTCGTCCAGCCAACTGTCGAATTTGTTAATGTAGATTCTATTTTTGAAAGCGAAAAAAAATGTAAATGAACTACCAATGGAAAATGAAATAAGAAGTAATTATTCTCTCATCCGTTCTTGAGTTTATATTGGATGAAAATGTTATATTTTTAATTATATATTTCTATTTTGTAGTTCAACCAAAACCACATATTAAAAATAAGTCATCAAAAACTCTAAGGCTGAACAGAACCCTTAATGCTACGGAAACTTTGGCAAATATGTGCGGAGAAAATTAGAACTTAAAGAAAATTATTATAAACAAAAATTGGCATTGATGAAAGACGACTTAAAATCCAAAAAAAAAAACATGGAGGGAGGAAGATGTAAAAACAAAAAATATATAGCACACAATTTAAAAATATTAACATTTATTATCAAAAAATTATGCTTAATTAATTAATTCTTTGTTATAAGTATTATGTTACATCAGAATGGGTTTTCTATATTAATAAAACAAATGTAAATATAATACTTTTTATTTATTCTACATACAAAACACATATAACATCAAATACCTATGTTTATTTAGTTAAAATAATTCCTAATTAAATTTTGTTGAACCAGTCTTCCTTTAGTAAGTTCGAGGCGTGTCAGGCGTTATAATCCTACAGTTCACAATTCCCACAGTTTATAAATGCCAGAGCTCACAATCCCACAATTTATAAAGTTACCCCCACCACCAATGACGTAATGTTCAGAATACATAATCCCAGAAGTTATAAAACGTAGCAATGCCACACGTTATAATCCTACAGTTCACAATTCCCACAGTTTATAAATGCCAGAGCTCACAATCCCACAATTTATAAAGTTACCCCCACCACCAATGACGTAATGTTCAGAATGCATAATCCCATAAGTGATAAAATGGGATGAATTGAGACAGGATGAATAGATTTTCAGGGTTTAAAACTGTAAACGGAATGTACCTATTTCACCTATTAGACTACAGATGGCGCTGGTGAAAAATTAAAAAAATTAAAGAGCTCTTTAATTGGTAATAGTTAAACTCTGTTTCACCTAGTCAATTCAGTAGATGGCGCTCGTATCAGCGCCAGTTTTAAAGAGCCAACATTAAAAAATAGCGTTATCAACTTACATTTTATTAAAATATCATGTCATCGAAACTTTGTATATTATGGTCAATAGGTATGAAATATAATAGTATATTACGTAATGAGAGATATAAGAAGCAGATTACGTACGAGTAAAATAATTGACACACGAGACGCGTAGCGTCGGGTTTGTAATTTTACGAGTGAGTAATTGCTTTACATCTCGAATTATGTACTATACGTTTTCTACGACCAATCATTAATATTTCTTAATTGAAGCAAAATTCAGATACATAGTTATAAATTTTTTTTTTTTTATTGCATTACTTACAAATTACAAATAATATTATCAACTAATTTTGTTTATAATAATAATTATTTCCTCAGTATATGTATTTGTAATCACACAAAAAAGCAGCAGTTCAAAACGTCAAAAAGTTTGGTGGGTTTTATTTACAAAAATAAAACTGCGCAACGATGTTACCATGGTTATTGCTAAGCGTAGGGATATACGATGAAAAATAGTTCCCTACTGCAAATTTGATTGAAATGAAATATGCATTGTTGACATATAATATAAATATAATAACCCAAAAAATATGTATTTATACGTATATGTGATAAATTTCATTCTATTATATTTAAATCTTAAATTTTATTTATCAAATTTTAATCATTTCTTACAGTTTGACAATTAGTCCTGCCAAATTAAATTTTCTGTTCATTACGTAACGGTGTTACGTAATGAAATTTCATTACGTAACACTATTCATAAAAAAATACATCTAATGTGCAAATGTCAATGTCGCTAACATTTTTTTTTATCTTTAATGATATCATTTTTTTCATTTATAAAGTAATACATTATAAAGAGTGCACATTTTTTAATTAGTATTTCCTTAACATAATACTTATGGTCGTCGCAAGTTAAAAAAGAAAAATCAACACTTTCTAATATTTTCTGGCGAATGAAATGCAATACATTCCTTTTTTCTAAATTATTTTTTAAAATATTTATAATTAATGTTTTAATTGTTATAAAACATGTTGTTGCCGAAAATGTTGGATAGTTTAAGCGGGAGTGCTCGTCATATTCCCTTGCTTTAATTAAACCGTGTTGAATTCCAACATTAATAGTTTGCAAGTCGTTTTTACACTCCGAACAACTTTTAGTGTATTTGCGAATTGATTTCAATATAAATCCAGTGAAATACGACGATTTTTTAAAAGTTAAACTAGCCTCGGAAATATTTACTAAATTTGGCTGTATATATTCATCAGTATTAATAATTCTATTATCACTGATATTGTCATTTTGGATTAGTTCACGTAATGTGCTGAGTGCACCTTCTGAGATATCATCCTCACAATTTGAGCCAATGGAATGTTTAGCAGTAAAATTATTAATAGTTAATGTTTTAAAGGTTTGAATGAAAGAAGAACATGTTGGATTATTATTTCTAGCTGCTTGACTACGTACTAAACCAAAATAATTTTCAATTGGGTCCTGATTTAAATTGCGAGTGAAATTTAATTTTATATTCCTGAAGTTTTTCCCATAATAAAATCACCCCGCGAATTGTTTTTGCAAAATGTTTCACCGATGGTGGCACATTTTCACTGGAGCCGTCTTTTCCAATATATTTCATAGTATTTAATACTTTGTTAAAGCCGCTGTTAGCGGCTTTCCGTCGACACCGTGCAGGGTGCTGCCATTTAAACTATCGAACAACTTGTCGAAAAATAAAAATACTTTCGCCGTTTCTTTCGCTGATTTATCCAATCCTTTTGTACCTGAAAAGAACAAAATAAATAAAAATGTATTTTAACAGAGTAACTTATTTTTTATTGATAATCAAAAAATAATTTTAAAAGTAATATAGTATTCCTATATATGACACTATTTAAGTAATGAAAAAAAAAATAAGTAACTAAAAGAAAAAGAACAATTTAACTTAAAAATATAAAAATAAACACAAAATACATGTACCTTCTGTTGCTAAGTGGCTCATAATTAGATGCCACCCGCTGGCTAAACACTTGACTACAATATTTAACTCTCATTTTTTGTTTTGTAGTTGGGTGTAAGTGAAACTCACTTATCTTCGGAAGCAATCGCAGTTCTTCAATTGCATTCTTCCTGTCAATATTGTAGAGCTGTTCCATATGTTCCCATTTCGCAGTTAGTTTTTCATTGCCAATAGTACATACTATATTATTTTTCAGCAAATTATTCCTTATACCTTTTAATAAGTGAGGAACGTCAAATAAAGGTATTATTTGCTTATTATTTACAAGGAAAAATTCATCCCGCCATTCCTCATTTTTCCTTTTAAATTCTTCTGCTGTGGATTTCTTCAGCAAATTTATTGCCGCTTCATTTGTTTTGGCTTGGTCACATACTGTCCCTACTATATGCAAGCCAATTGTTTGCAGCTCTTCAATAATATTTCTAATTAAGCTTGCTAATTCAGCACTTTTAGTAAAACCTTTACAAAAAGTGAATGCGACGGGCTGTTTCCACTGTTTGACTATGCCTCGTACCATAAATACAAGTGCGTGATCAGCAAACTCTGTTCGACGTTGAACACCCCGTTATCTACAAAACCATCTACCTAGTCCAATTTTTCATTGTATTGGAGATGAGAACCAATACTAATTTCATCGAACATTAGTATACAAATTCGATGATGAAGCTGCAATTTGTTAACATTCTTTCTTAAAGCATGGAATAGACGTTTGTTAATGCCAGGTTTTAAGGACATATGTCGCAAAAACTCATCCAATGTTTTGATTGATGGTAAAGTAAACAGCTTGTGCAACAGCCCATAGCTCTTGGGGCTATTCTTGTACATAGTGAGGCACATAATCTTTTCTTGTTTAGTGAAACGTCTGGCATGAGGTTTCTTTTTGGTTTCCCTAGTTTGCATTTCAAAGAATGCTTGTGCAGTCGGTGTCATTACAGACATGTGCGCAAAATGCTCCGATACAGAAAAATTTTCTGCGGCATTTAAGCGTTCTTGAAATGAGTTCTTTCGCATTTTGGAACGGTATGCTGCTCGTTTCCAATAGAGAGCACTTTTGTAAAGTGTTTTTGCCTTTGGAGTTAAATCCTTTTGCCGCGTTGTGGATACCGATTTAAATAGACCCATACTTGCAATAGAATCTGTAAAAATATGAAACAAAACTTTCAAAGAAAACATGTAATTTTATAAATAAATAAATTTAATTCAATTTTTCTACGACCGATAAAAAAGTTGACTTTCCAAACGGTTACGGAAACTAATGGGTGTATTCTGTATAAATAACTATTGTAATTGGCAATAACTTTCAGAAATTTGAGTAACATTTGTATGTCTGAATTAAATAATTATTTACTTTTTTAAATACATACATATATAAATAGATATTTAATATTTCATTGTTGTTTATGAAACATACGAGCTCAATTCCAAATATATTCTTACCACCTGTAAAATATACTAATATAAAAAATCATTTATGTACTATAATTGTCGTTATATCTGAATTCATTTTAACATTATTTATTTCGTTAGTGTATCGTAAATCTATTATTTTTTATTTAATTGCCCATTACAACAATAATTTAACTAATTGTCAATCTAAGCCAAATGTATGGAAACATTTTGTGGTTGGGATTTGGGCTCGTATAATTTCATATTTAAAAAAATTTAATGTAAGGACTTTACCTGACGGAATGTTAGTTGAAATAATTCTGGAAAGCCCATCACTTTCTTCATTTTCATGAGAAACCTCCAACTGTGAAGTACCAGGTAGAAACAGTAAATTGATAGGTGATAATCCGTCGCCAGATTGCTTCTGCGAAATATCTGGTTCAGTACTGCCATGCGAAAGTGACTGAGATTCTCGGACATCTGCAATAAATATACATGTTTGTACGAAATCATTACTCGTTAACATATTTGAAAACGATTTAAAATTATTTTCACATAAAAATAAACAAAGAATTTACAGAAAATATGAAATATTTATACTGTAGAACTTATAAACTTGTATTTGCATATATTGTTACCTATTTGATTTTAAAATAATAATAATAATAATAATAATAATAATTCGTACCTGGAAGATTTAATGTAGGAATTTTATTTTTATGTAGATTGGGATTGCCTGCACTTTTGCATTTAGGGTTTTTTTTCGTATACTTCTTTGGCGTCCATATTATTTAAAGTTTCTATTCTTAAAATATCCAACCAAATCTTGAATAGATCCATATGTGTCCTAGGATTCGGAAAACGATGAATTGTCACACCTAAAAAATCAAATATGCACATTTTAATTTTATAATATAACTTCAATTATGTATCTACATAAAGCGGAGTTAACGCAGTTTACAGCAAAATATTGAAAATAAACGTGTATTATTTCTTTCTGATAAACGTAATTTAGTTACTGTAATTTGTAAATTATGACTTAATCAAAAAATAACAGAGCAAAGAAATGTTAATTTTCATTAAATGTCCCGATAATTTATGTCAAGTAAATAGTTGATTACATGCTATGTAAAATTAACTACACCATCAAAAGTTTCACTGATATATAAAATAATTGTACTTACCAGTAACAGTGCAATTTTGTACACAACACTTAATTCTATGTGGAGGCATCGTCTATATGTAAGAATATATACACAATCACTAAACACAAATGAAATTAAACAAATAAAACTTCTATAAACCAGAAACTGAAGTTGTCTACTTGACTGAATTTCAAATAATGACGCATAACAACAAGCTCAATGCGCAAGTGACAACTGAGTACCGGTATTGCAGGTAATTGACCAAATAAAAGACTACTAGCGCCCTCTCTAAAGTGGGACGAAAACTATATTCGTAGTATCAGAGTCTCCCATAAGACTTTCCGCAGCGTGATGCTTTGTAAGCTTTTGATATAATACCTCTTCATACCATACACTATGTTTGGAACATGAATTGTAAAATGTGCCCGTAGTGGATCGGCCGGTTCAGTTCCAACCAGAGCATCGAACCCGAACTTTCACCGAACCAAACCGTACCATTTTAGCGAACCCAGAACCGAACCGGATATTAAAATTCGGGTTCAGGGTTTAACTCCGGTTTAGGTTATTTTTCTGTTCGAAGCTTGAGCGTAATCGTAATACAGCCGATAATTGATGCATTCGGCGTCTGCTTTGTTGCCTGTGTTAACTTTTCGTGAAAATTGTGTTCGTTTCTTGTCTTGCGTAAATCCCTGCTCGCATTTTAAATTATTTTTATATAAAGATTGTTATACCTGAACCTAGTTTTTGGCGGATTCAATGCCCTGGTTCCAACTTTTGACAATTATTTAAATGCATTTCAATAATATTCGATTGATATTACAGAAGGTGTTACTAACAAAAGTGTTACCGGTGTAGTTGGGTACGCGATATTAATGTGAAGAAATTTGGAAAACTTGTACCTACTAGTAAAATAAAAGGTGAGTAATCTATTTATATTGCAATATGTTAGTTTAATGCTTTATTATACACATATATTATTATTATATGTAATATTATTTTATAGGTTATGCACTCACAAATAGTGAACGAAGAGTTATTGGTCGTGTGGATAATTGCCGAAAAAGCTGAAAGAGTTCACAGTGGTCACTCAAATGTACATCGAGTCTTTCGGAAACTTGCAATCATTTAGCGACAGTTCTTTTAGTTATACAAGATGTGTCCGTAACGGGTTTGGAAAACAAATGGAAATTTCCTCGTGGAAGATATGGAAAAATAGCTGACGCTGGACTATGGTCTGAAGAGGCTAAGAAAATTTGACTTGTACGGTCCTACGTTGTTCCACCACTACCGTCTCAGGATATATTCTCCATTCAATAAATAATGAGACTCAGATAAAGAAGTATTTTCATTTTTAGCAATGTTTTTTTTTTTGTAATAAAATGTGTATAATAGAGCATTAAATTAATATATTGCAATATAAATAGATTACTCACCTTTTCTTTTACTAGTAGGTACAAGTTTTCCAAATTTCTTCACATTAATATCGCGTACCCAACTAATTGCTCTTGGGTGTAAACACTTTTATTGGTAACAAAATAATTGATTATATCCATTGGCAAATTATTCGGAAAATCCTATATATCCTTCGAAAACTCACTTTCATCTCAATCGTGCGGGTCAATATTACAAATTAACTTGATTTTTGTTACATAACGAGGTTGCATATCAGATGGTAACTTCTTGCAGTACACATGTATCATGTATTATAAAAACCATAACTAAACTCGAATAATGAAATACAAGAGAAATTCGTTTTGTAAGACAACAAATTTATTTCAGATTTTGAATTACCGCTAAGGAAAACTCGCTTTCAATAGATGGCGTACTTGTCACTTGGCCTCATTTATTTGCTAATGAAGTGAATTACAAGTCGGGGGCATTAAGATTAGCTGTTTCGAAGGTTACCGGAAACAGCTGAGTGCCCGTTCTCTTGTATTACAACATATTAAATAATTATACTATGAAAAGATAATAAAAATTAATTTATTACATAAATATTATTGACAGATTTACTCCCATCTTATTTTCCAGCAAAAATCTTTCGTTTTTCAGCGACTTTAATGCCCGGTTTCATAAAACAATTTAATCTATGATTAAATTTTACTTCCAAAATAAATTTAAAAATTTGAACAAGTTCACTGCGATTTTTTGACAGCAATAAATTTAATGTCATAAGAACGTGGAAACTGATTCGAATTTGTTCACACAATTAAATTCACAAGTAAATTTAATTGGACCTTTATGAAACCGGCCCTAAGTGTGTAAACTATAAATTTACTAGCGACGCTCGGGCGCACTAAATTTACAGCGCCTATTTGATTCAATTATATATTTTTGTTTTATAATTATCTTATTTTATAAATGGAGACAACATTTATCGAGATTTTTATTATGTATATAAATATTACAATATGCATTTATTAATACCATGATGACATTTTGGTCAATATTCCTTTTTCTTGGCGATAGTTTTTTCTCGTAACGGCAAGTTTCTTCAGATGTAATCATACGGTTAATGCTAGAAAGAAAATGGGTAGGGTCAGAGTGTACGAAAATTCAAATATCACTTTATTCACATATCAATTTATAAAACATCGTATTGGATAAAAATCAAAAAATTTAACATCGCCTTATTCAAATAACGACTTATGCGTTTTTCGAATATTCAAATCTCGGAAAAAATTATACTGTCTTATACAATTCTCGACTTGTGCAAATCTCTACCACTATGAAGTCGGTTGCGCATTGATTTAGTCATTTCTGGTTTGTTCACTACCGCTTTATTCCGGTAGTGTTTAGTAATATTTGATTTTATAATTATATTTGAATTACAAACAAATGAAAATGTTAATATATTTGGGGTTACAATATTTTAAAAATGATTAAATACATATTTTATATATGCCAAATAAATTTATTTATTCACAAATTATGTGTGCATATTTTTGATATAAATTTAGCACAATCGTCAATAATAATATAATATTAATACTATTTAATTGAAGGTATATAAAAACAATAAACATTTTATAATATAATTATAGAAAGGCCATGGAAGGGCTAAATGTGAAACATTTATGAAGATGAAATGAAATGTATGGGAAAAATAAAATCACCTTTAAAATAAAATAAATATATTAGTTATTTGATAATTATAGCTGGTTTATGAAACATGTACCTACCATAAGCAGTAATACAGACACATGATACGATATTGTACAATATTTACTTTTTTTATGAAAATAAATAAACAAATTACTTATACTAGTATATTAAAAGAACAACAATGTACCGAATATTGTATGTTACCTTATCATGTACTAAATTATGTGTACGTAGATTACAAATCAAAAATAGTTCATATTGTAATAAAACTGAGTTGTTTAAAATTTATTTGTGTTATTAATATTATGCATATATACGATATTAATGTAAAATAAAATGGAATTGACGAGATGTATTATACTGGCAAGGGAAGTTCTATTTTGCGGACCACAAAAAAAAAGCGGACTGGCCATTTCGACTGATATGAGAGACACCAGATTTGAAATCTACGTTGCTCTTATGTTTATCTTCCCTATACAATTTAATTCAAACTCGAAATCATCTTCAGAAGGTTACTTTACTCTTGGTGAATTTTGCGGACTGGCCATTTCAACTGAAGCGAAAGACACCAGACTTGAAATCTACGTTGCTCTTATGTTTCTCTTCCTCATACTATTTAATTAAAACTCGAAATCATCTTCAGAAGGTTACTTTACTCTTGGTGAATTTTGCGGACTGGCCATTTCGACTGATGTGAAAGACACCAGATTTGAAATCTACGTTCCTCTTATGTTTCTCTTCCCTATGTTATTTAATTAAAACTCGAAATCATCTTCAAAAAGTTACTTTACTCTTGGTGAATTTTGCGGACTGGCCATTTCGACTGATGTGAAAGACACCAGATTTGAAATCTACGTTCCTCTTATGTTTCTCTTCCCTTTACTATTTAAATAAAACCCGAAATCGTCTTCAGAAGGTTACTTTACTCTTGGTGAATTTTGCGGACTGGCCATTTCGACTGATGTGAAAGACACCAGATTTGAAATCTACGTTCCTCTTATGTTTCTCTTCCCTTTACTATTTAAATAAAACCCGAAATCGTCTTCAGAAGGTTACTTTACTCTTGGTGAATTTTGCGGACTGGCCATTTCGACTGATGTGAAAGATACCAGATTTGAAATCTACGTTCCTCTTATGTTTCTCTTCCCTGTACTATTTAAATAAAACCCGAAATCGTCTTCAGAAGGTTACTTTACTCCTGGTGAATTTTGCGGACTGGCCATTTCGACTGATGTGAAAGAGACCAGACTTGACATCTACGTTGCTCTTATGTTTCTCTTCCATATAACAACTAAATAATAAAATATAGGGTGTTCCATTTGAAAATGACGAGTTATAGTCATTTGAAATTGAGCACATTTGATTCGCTTTATTGAACAGCCTGTATAATTACATTAAAAAAAAAATATGTCAGAACATATAATTACAGTTATACAGAAAAGAAAATTCTTAATTTTTACTATTAAAATTTCAGTAAGCCTTTATAAAGCAATGCGTGTATTCGGTCTTTTTTAGAGAAAAAACGGAATAACTTGACAACGCCGTGGAAAACTAAAACAAAATTCATATGTTCGTATAGGTAAATTTAAATACAATTCAAAATATATAGGGTGTTCCATTTAAAAAAAGAGAAACAATTCTCACCGAACCGTAATGCAACACCCTGTATATGTGAAAATAATTTTACGTTATGCTCCTTGAGTAGACGAAAAAATTCTGTTAATAAACTTATACTATATTTCTAACGAAAAGGGAGATATCGAAGACGGCGATTTCGATGACTCATCCTGTATAACACAAGGTTAGCGAACCGAGCATTTGCATATTTACTATACCTGGTACTATCTTACGCATTTAGAATTGCAGAGAATAGGGCTTAGTTTTGACTTCTCTGATTGGCTGAGAGACTAGTTTACCCAATGTAATTTCAGCTACTTAAAGCTGGCGCTGATGCGAACGCCATCTGTTGAATGCGTTAAATGGAACAGAAGCATAACTTGTCAAAATAGCAAACAATGCTCAGAGAAAACTGAAATAACATGTACTCCATTCTGTCAGGGAAATTCAAATAAATAAAATTTTGCATGAATTTATTAAATCACATTAATATTTACATTAACATTGATATTAATAGACATTGGGGTGTATTCTGTATTCTACTATACCCCATTCGCCGAGACGAGAGAATGTAGAACTAATTCTTAAACAGAAACAAGTCTTTTTATTGATTCAGCTCCAAAATTATCCTCTTTTGATCAATAGAATTTGTCTCTGTTCAAGAATTGGTTCCACATTCTCTCGCCTAAGCGAATGGACTATATGCTAATATTAATTTTAACAGCCTATTAAAATTTATAAGCAAAAGAACGTAATTTATTACCTATCATTTTAATTTTATATTCTGTGTCTTCTAGTGTTATTGGTAAAAA
Source organism: Harpalus rufipes (assembly GCA_951394225.1). Lineage (NCBI taxonomy): Eukaryota > Metazoa > Arthropoda > Insecta > Coleoptera > Carabidae > Harpalus > Harpalus rufipes. Next base: position 21,069,255 of record OX596282.1, on the reverse strand, counting down.
AAATAAACAGGATGTTAAAATTAACATATGATACAGAATACACCCCATAATCTTACTCACTTCATCAAATTCAACTTTGCCAATTTTATTACACTTATGTTGCAACATTCTTCTGTTTATTAAGATTAACGCAAAAAATACTTTGAGATGGATTATCAACAAAAGCAAAAGTGGAATTCTTCTGTATTCTAAAAACTCTCCCTTGGATACTCTTTGCAACATTCATTTGATTTAATACGGATTCCATCAATATAGCCTTCCGTGACAGTGGACGATTTCCATCCCATCCACCGTAGTGTTTGATGGTCTTAATATTATCAGTCGCATTTTCCAATAAAATTGCCAAAGAACGTTTTATACTGTGACCAGTGTAGGACTCTACATCCGGTAATAAATAAAGAAGCAATCTTCGTCGGTATTCTCGACAATGTGAATTCCAATCTCCCGTGGTAATAGAGCATAAAAACATGTACTTCCTGCAGATATTAACAACTTTACAGAGAATCCTTCTTCCATAATAATAATGAAACTGCGAGAAACATTTATCTCCGCATCTGGTGTAGAAACATACAGATATGATCTACGAGGGTCATTCAATAAGTAAAGAGACAAATGGCTATAGCTCAAAAACGGTTTATTTCAATCTTTCAAAATTAAGGCTATTTTTCAACATAATCACCCCCCACAGTTATGCACTTGTCCCATTTTTCTTGCACCTTCCTAATTCCCTTGGCGAAGAATTCTTTCGATTTACCCCGAAGCCACTTTTGCACCGCTTCCTTAACTTCCTCATTGTTAGCAAATCTTTTTCCACGTAGGGCGTCTTTGAGTGGTCCAAACAGGTAAAAATCAGATGGGGCGAGGTCGGGACTGTAGGCAGGATGAAGTAAGACCTCCCAACCCAATTCTTGAAGCTTATCACGGGTCAGCTGGGCTGTATGAGGGCGGGCGTTATCGTGCTGAAGAATGACTCCTTTTGACAAGAGTCCACGGCGTTTGCTCCTGATAGCTGGTCTAACTTTGTGTTCTAGCATCTCAGAGTAGTATTGGCTATTGATAGTTCGCTGATCTTCAAGGAAATCGCAATAGACTGGACCCTGTGAGTCCCAAAAGATGGTCAGCATCACTTTACCGGCGGAAGGTTGAACCTTGAATTTTTTGCGAACTGGAGAGCCAGTGTGTTTCCACTCCATACTCTGCCTTTTGGTCTCAGGGTCGTAGTGATGGATCCAGACCTCGTCGCAGGTCACTATTTTTTAAAAAAAGCGTCTCCTTCAATCAAACTTCGCTGCTCTTCTAAGGTGCAATCTTCTAGTGGACTTGCCATGGTGAACTGAAAATTTTGAGGTTATGTTGACATAAAATGATGAAACAGCTGATCAGAGCATATCCCAAGGTTGCCAACTAACACCCCTGAAAAGATTGTACACATTCATTGAATAGTTTTAAAATTATAGAATTTGTCTCTTTACTTATTGAATAACCCTCGTATATAAAATCTTCAGTGATCAATGTTTAGGTTCGTCAACTCGTTACATCGGCCAGCCACTTCCATTATTAGTGTAACCTATAAAGATTGTAAATAAGTACCAAATCACACAATAATAGAGAACTATTACTTTCATCAACTATTCTTCATTGAGTGCCTCTTTCATAAAATGTTCTTTTTTAAGGACTTTTGGCTTTTTTTCAGTTTGTGGGTTCTGGATTCATTCTAAAGATAAACAATTAGCTTACCATATTTTGAAATATCTAGGTTTTTGCTGCTACTCCCCATTTTTACATTTACATTATATAACAAATATAGAAATAACACTTTATTTATAGTCGTATTATTGTTTTAAATACATAGTTGTGTTGAGTTAATATAGGTATGCATAAGTTTTAGCTGTTAAATCCAGTATTCATCTTCTGTTTAGACTTCCGGAATCACTAAACGTATAAAGCTAACATTTGGTATGATAAAGAAGAAAAGAAGATAAAGAATTCCCATACTTAGCTTTTCAAGAGAAAACTGGCAGAACACACGTTCTTCTGTACTTATGAAATAGATGAAGATATCCAATAAGATTCCACTGTACACATCCATATCCCAATGTTGTGTGCAATTTCCAACATATATAATGGCATTTAAACAATTATATCCAACAAAGAAGACTGACCTGAAACATTTAATAATTTTCGTAATATTTATCTTTTAATCAAACCAGATTATTTTGTTTTGAATATAAAATAAGGTTATAAACGTAATTTATCTTAATAACTGCTTCTAGGGTGTACATATAGTACTGTAAAATCATATTAAATATTAATATGTTATAAATTTAACATTTGTTTTCAACAATACCACCCATTCTACTGTATTAGTTAATTTTACTTTTACATTTATAACTACTTACTTACCTTAACATTGATGTAATATAATTGAATTGTTATATTGATCCTAAAATAAAATATAACAAATATTCTGTACCAAAGCTTTTTCATTCAAAATACATCTTCCAGCTTCCAATATTTATAACATATGGAGAAAATATTATTTTTAACATTAATGTATTTAAATTTATTAGTTTTAGTTGTTACGGTTTTTCAAGATTGTTTGAAATGTTATAAATAATTTAAATACCACGTAAAACAAAAGTTACTAACAACATTGGAATGGAGTAATGGTGAACGGACATTGTTCTTTAAAGCGCACAAACTTCAGCGTGGTAGAGATTTGCACAGGTTGAGATTTGCATTACACAGGATAAAAAATTTCGAGATTTGAATAAGAAGAGGTAATATTTTTCGAGCTTTGCAGTGTTGAAAATTGCATAAGTTGTGACATGAATAAGTCAATGTAAAATAATTCGAATTTTGACTATTCGTAAGATGTATAAAACGTAATTTGACCAAGTCAATATAAATATATTCGAATGTTGTCTGTGCTCCCAAAATTGCTATTTTAAATTTATTTTAAATATCTCTGTTGCTGTTTAATTAATTTTAATATAATCTTCAGGAGATCAACACACCAAAATGATTGCGAAAGTATCATGCAAGATAAGATTGGTGGTGTCATGATTACTGCTGGCGTTATATTTACGAAATAAACGGCTGAAACATGAGGCATTCTCTGAATATGGAAGAATATTTGGATGATGAAGTAATGATAAACAAAATGAAACATGAAGCCATGCTGTAGTGCAAATGAAGAGATTTTATTCGACAAACATGCAGGTGATACATGTAACTGACTACAGAATCGTAGTGTGAGAAATCGTGATAGTATATGCATACAAAAACTATGAAGTAGAAGTTCAAGTTTATTCAGCAATAAAAGATTTGGATCCGGCTCTTTGCTACATAATGGTGCGAGCAGTCATGTGATTTTATTGGCCTTGGCAAGCAGATATGGGCATGGGGGCCCGTCTTTATTGGCCTTGGCAAGCATATATGGGCGTGGGGGCCCGTGATAGAATGACAGCTATAGGTCGTGCCAAATAGAAATGACCTGTCAATCATTTCTTGCGCATATACTGTGTACCACTATTTTTAGAGCGGAGTAGTCTCTCACTATCCATTTCATAGTGATACATGCACCTTTTCCGTGCGCCGCTTACCCAAAAAGAATTCTAGGGACTGCCCACTAGTCGCTCGTGTAAGTACTGTAATGACATAAATGCAAAACCGATGAAGACACAAGCGTTCAACTGACAATGGATGTAAACACTGTGTTGTGTCAGTGGCGTAGAAATAATTAGGCAACAATAGTATTTAGAATATTTAAATTAAGCTTAAAAACTAAAATATGTACAAAATACCTAAAAATAAATGAAGATCATTTAATATTCTCTATAAATTTGATTACCTTGTACACTAACAACCTACTTTTACTATTTAGTACCATGTTTTCTAGTCAACTTAACTATACACAATGGCCTGTACTACGATCACGGTTTTAACTAAAACATTGTTTTAAGAAGTGTCAGATATCATTATTTAATAACAATAATAAATAATATCGAATTTATCAAAATATGTTTTAAAAGCAGAACATAGTTTGTATTCAAACAAATATTTTTTAAAAAATCGATCTTCAAACATACGTGCAAAATTAAATGTTGAAATTTGAATTTGACATTTTTTAAAACAGCGTTTTAGTTAAAACCGTTATCGTAGTACGGGCCAATAAATTTAAATTTTTAATAATATTATTCGGACGCCACTGAGACAAACCCGCTTAAGTACAATGCATGCGATTGGCCCTTTAAGTAAGAAGGGCGGAGAATGTGTAAATGCGTTTTACGCGCAGGTCATTTCTACTTGGCACGACCTATAGTAATAATATACATGGATGTCAAGTGTCATAATTTTTCATTCAAAACAATGATTTTCTAAATCCGTGTAGATTATTTTTCTCGTTAAGTATATTCCACACACACTACTGGTGACAAATAAACAACATGAAATCAGAATATTTTGAAATTTTGAGTGAAAAATTATGACAATTGTTACAGCTGTGTACATAACTACTAGTTGTCATTCTAACACGGGGGGATATGTGTTTGCCAAGGCCAACAAAGTCACATGACTGCTCGCGCCCTATAGAGGCTATAGAGCATGTTCACGTCACATTAACATTTATGCCACAACCAGCTGAGTGGAAGAAAACATATGCTAGTATGTGACTGACATGTGACATGTTTTACATATTTTGATATTTGAAGTAATTATATTATTATATGAAAGACATTTTAAAATATATAAGGTATTAGAGGAAAGGTTTTAAAATAAAACTTTAAATGTCTTATTTACACTGTTCTTTTAATTTTACTGACCGGTTTCAATCATTTACATGACCATTATCAAAGTCCGGTAGAGATTACAAAATACAAAAATAAACAAATAAGGTACAATGCACATGACAAAAATAATACAAACATACAAAAAAAATTAAAATACTTACACATTACAAACTACAGAAAATTACTCCGCAAAAGGATAAAAGCATATTTTGAAAAAAATATGAAAAAAATTAATTAAAAGTAAATCGTCAGATACGTACAACTAGTAAAGACAGAATAAAGGAATCAACAGGATAATGCAGAAGGGAACGGAAATTTTATCACGTGATAGCGTCGAGGTTTAAAAGAATATTTATATTCGCGCTATTATTTAAATTAGTTTTATCATTTAAACATAGGGCTTCATTATCAATGAGCGACTTTTTAATTTCTAAGTTTTCCAAGAAATCGAGAGCTCTGCTGTTGTCTTTTAAGTGTAATATTTTAACATCAGTTTTAAGGTCGAATTTGTGTCCAGAAATATTTATATGTTCGGCAAATGCTGAATTATTAGTATTATACTTTATACATCTCATGTGTTCGTTTATTCTAATGTTAAAAGTTCTACCTGTCTTACCTACATAATTACACCCGCAAGAACAGTTTAATTTATAGACGCCAGATCTCTCTCTAGGAGAGGTGTATTGTCTATTTTTTGGCAGAGTTCATTTTTAAGGTTAGTCATGGGCTTAAAGACGATGTCAACATTAAATTTTTTCATTAGTTTCCTAATTTTGTAGTTTATAGTACCTAAGAAAGGTAGACTAAACCGAGGTGTTATCTCTTTGGGCGTATTTTGATTGATAAAAGCTCTCTGTAATAAAAGTTTGTTTTTCTTTTTTTGGATAAATTGTTCGATTATTGTAGGGTTAAAACCATTGGAAGAAGCAATTTGTTTAATTATTTTCATTTCATTTTGGATTTCATTATCGTCCAAGCCGTAAGTTAACATTCTATGGATATAAGATTTAAAAACCGCTCTCTTATGTTCCACACAATGGTTGGAATTGTTATTAATTGCGTCAACTGTTTGAGATGGTTTACGGTAAATGTTAATTTGAAAGTTTTTGTCTCTAGTAATAGTTATATCAAGGAAATTATTTTTATTGTTTTGTTCTACCTCAAGAGTGAATTTAATATTGTTGTGTAGGTTGTTTATTTGATTATGAAACGAAACTAGTTCATCCATTGTTCCAGTCCAAAGGCATAGGATGTCGTCTACATATCTGAACCAGAATTTAACCTTGGTTGTGTTGATGGAAGCATTGTTGAAGAGTTCGATTTCAAAATTTTTTAGGAATAATTCGGCTAAGGTTCCGGATAAAGGACCCCCCATTGGCAAACCGTCACATTGTTCATAAAATTTATTGTTAAATATAAGAAAATTTTGTTTTAGACAATGTTGTATCAAAATAAATAGGCTATTACACTCATCATCCGCCCAGTTTGAGTTATTAAGTGTCTCTTTAATTAAATTTTCAGTTTCTTTAACTGGTACATTTGTAAAAAGGTTAGTAACGTCAAAAGAGACAAGGATGCCATTATTAGACATATTATTAAAGTCTTTTAACTTATTAATCAGATCAGGGGTGTTTCTAATTGAATAAGGCGATCTAATTTCAACTAATTCTATAATATATAAGGTATTTTATGATTTTAATTTAGTAGATTTATGTATTAATCACACAAAAATGACTTTTATAACGGAACATCAGAATCATATCACACGTCAGATGCGGATCCTGCAGATCTATCTTGATGCCAAAAATTAAAATTATTACTTAATAGTTGATGTTTACTTCCAATCAACTGTGATCTGTGGCTGATTTTGGCATTGGTCTCAACGGGACATGCACGTACTCTATACCAGAGGGGTGAATCTACATTCAGAAACGTGATCACAAGTTTTCAATCTAGTAGTGTTTGGAAATACTTCCTGACCTTTTCATAGATGGCTTTAGTAGTACAGATTTTACAGGGATTCTCAAATTTTAATGTCAAAATACTATAAAAATGCAACATATGTTTGATAACTGCTGTAAATTTCCCACAATTCTCTATTGCATCGTTCGAAATTCTTTGACATTTACAACTGTTATTTGTGAATTTGTATCTTTATTGCAATATAGCGCTTTATAATTCAATATATTTTTGGTAAGTATATTATTTCTCATACTAGTATTATTATAGGAGGGCGATGTAAACAATGAACAACAAATTAATAATGTATCAGAAAAAGATCACATGGAAATATTTGTAACTGCGTAGTGAAGACACATTCTTGCAGAAGTTAACAGTGCCCAGTAGAAGAAATGGTGTTTGTAAGTGGACCAGGAGAATGTACATTATGGTGGTACTCTTACATGTTTACACCGTATAGGACAGCAGTAAAATATTACATTCTTTGTAAACGTCATTACAAGGACGTGAAGCATCATAAGATTTATTAAAGAATGTTGAATAGTACTTTAATTATTTTTTTATAGTGTAACATATATTTTACATTTCTTGATAATGCCTAATAAATTATCTATTTTCGATTGATTTTTATTAATTACATTATCAAGAAATAAACTATAAACTTTGGAATAATTCAAAATGAATTCATATTTCCCGCCACCTTCTCGGCTGTCAAATTTAATTCTCTGATCTTTTCATAAACGGCACTAAAACTTGTTATCACAGTTTATAAGGGAGATACCCAATCTTCTACTATATATTTTCTTTAATCTATTCTGTATACAAATTGTAATTATTAGCTGATGTTAACTTTACTACATATTTCCATGTACTCTTTTTTCGGACATGTTTTAAATTCATAATTTGTAAGTAATTTCTTGTTAAATTACACATTTCAATATAACTCCATTTTTTGTTAAAATACAGTTTTTTTATATCATTAGGAAAATAAATTTTATGTTTTCCAGCGACCTGTTAAATTACTGAATACATTGGAAACATACAGTTAATATTTTTGACATTTTTGGTAAGTACTATTTACATAGACTTATTTTATTTGTATGTACTAACATAATATTTATGTAACTGACTATAATATAATGAATAGTAAATAAAGTATCAGAATAATGAGCTCTATGTTTATTTAAGAGTAAAAGTGCCCCTAAACGTTCTATAATATTGCACAATGTTTAACATTATACCTAAATATTAATCGTCTGTAGGATATATTAAATGATTGTGTCAATCGAAAATATGTGTAAAATTGGTCTATCTGCATATATACTGACGAGGAAAAAATTATATCAATTTGAAATACATCATAATTTCAAATTGACCTCAACTTTTCGCTCATCACTATGTAATAATCAAGTGTTAAATTTATAAAACAATTATTTTATTGTATAAATAGATAATAATTATTTGTGATTTTTTCTAAATAATTACAAATTATTCATGCTGTAAACTTAACATTTGACATACTGACGAGCGAAAAATTGAGGTCAATTTGAAATTATGATGTTTACAAATTGACCTCAATTTTTTGCTCGTCAGTATATTATTTAACAATATTTTGAATTAACAAATTTTAACGCTTGAAACATGGACTATAGAAAAAATTGTGAATTTTAAACAATGACTATGCATGTGGGGAAAACATTACTTTTTATCATGTGTTGGTGTAGTAAAATAAATGTTTATATTGAATATAAGTGATATTTTGCACTAAATCGTTTTAATATTCACCCTTTAAAGTAATAACAAATATAACAATACTCATATTTTTTTTTAAATGGGAACCTGTGTTAAAATAGTCTCATCTTTTTTCTTATTTTATACGCTTTTCAATAATATTTAACAAGTCTACATTCTTTTGTTTTAAACATGAATAAAACAAATTATTATTTTTTTTGGGTTGAAAATTATTAAGAAACAAATGAAAAAATCTATTACATATCATCATTAGTTTATTTTGATTATATATCTAATGAGTATATCTTTGAATATATAATACATATAAGAACGGCAACGCATATGGCCTAGCAAGATACTATATCTGTCTCCTTTTATTCACAAAATTATTGTAGATAGCTAGTGACTCCTACCACAAAACTATGAACTACGGTAAATCATGCTGACAGCATTGCCAGATACTATTTGTTAGAGGTATTCAATAATCAATAATTCAAAAATATTGTTTCATAATAACCAGATATATTTTGAATCTTCAATGTACATGTATACTTGTTTTACAGTAGCAAACTTAAAAACCTTTATAAAATCTTAACTTGCTGTTCTAGCTACGTGGCAACACTGTGCAACATCCACCTATTATGTATTTTTTGAACTAACTCAGAAATAATTCGTATACGGAGGGATAGATGGCACCTTCTCTCGAAATATTTAATCTAAATACATTACGTTGCCATTCTTATATGTATTATATATTCAAAGATTATATCCTTAAAATTATTCTTATTTTTTTTTCTTTCGGGTTAGATAAATTATATTTTATGAACTTTATAATTGGCTGTAGCAGAAGTCGAACAAACTGGTTTCATATGACTTCTAAGGTACATAAATTGAAGAAATGATTAAAAATGAAGAAAAAAATATTAAAAATAAAGAAAAAGTGATCTGCAAATATTTTTTATTTGCTACATAATTATTTACAATTTTTTCACCCCAAAAAATTAATAATTAATGTTTTATGCATGTATAAAACAAAATAATGTAGACTTGTAATATATCATTAAAAAGCTTATAAAATAAGCAAAAAGATGAGACTATTTTCAACAAAGCTATCATTTAAAAAAATATAAGTTTGTGTTATATCTCGAGAATTATTAAGTTTTCGAATAATCTAATTACGCCATTTTATTCCACGCAAAAAATGGTAAAAAAAATGCCTAAACATTTTTTTTAACTATCATAATAAATAAGATACGATATTTTCGAAATTAGCAAAAAGCGAGTTTTTACCTGTAGTTCAAAAAACAAAAGAAGATCGAAAATTCCTGTGGCGACTATTAAACTTTTCTCGAAAAGTTTACTCTGGAATGTGTAAACGGTTTTGTTCTATCGTTAATATTACACGAGATATCCTAAAAAAACATCGAAAATGAGACGCCTGAACATTATTACTAGCTGTCATTCTGACACGGGGCCCCATATCTGATTGCCAAAGCCAACAAAGTCACATGAGTGCTCGCGCCCTATGGAATTTGTACATAATACACAGGATCGATGGAAGGTAATGTGCTGGCCACATCAGATTTTTTTAAATAAACTAATATAACACATTTGAAAACATAAAATAACATGCCATTGCATAAACATGGAACACCGTGTAGAATGCAAAATAAACTTCATTTGAATTTTTTTTTTATAATATTTAAAATAATCGAGTTAATAAAATTATGTTATGTGAACAAAACAAATAATTATTACAACATAATGTGATTAGAAAAAGCAGAAGCATCTGTTGTGATCAGAAAATAAAATATGAGGGAGTTGGTCTGATGTAATCAGATACATTATAAATATACAGTGTGTTCATTGCCACCATTGCTATCTTGAGATATAAAGAGTTTTCCAATAAGAGGTGTTATTTTGAATAGCCCGCTATTTCGGTAGATGTCGCTTTTGAAGCTGTCATTTTTTGACATTTGACAAGTAGAAACTACGCCATTAATAAAAATGGAACGATACACGCTTCAACAACGCATTGAAATTATTAAAATTCACTATAAAAATGGTGAAAATTTGGCAGAGACGGTTCGTAAAACTCGACAATTTTTGGGTCGTCGTGAAGCACCTTGTCGGACCGCAATACAGAAATTGGTGGAAAAATTCGAGCTGTTGGGACAAGTTAGTGATGTGAAGAATAAAACCCGTGCACGTCGCTCAAGAACAGCCGAGAATATTGCTGCTGTAGCCGAAAGTGTTGAAGAAAACCCAGGTTTGTCCATTCCTCGTCGTTCTTTGGAATTAGGCATTCCACAAACGTCATTACACCGTATTTTGCATAAAGATTTGGGTCTTAAGGCTTATAAAGTCCAGTTAACACAAGAACTCAAGCCGGCCGATCATCAACAACGTCGTGTCTTTGCTGATTGGGTCTTTGAAATGCATGAAAATGATCCGGAATTCCATCGAAAAATCATCTTGAGTGATGAGGCCCATTTCCACCTCGGTGGCTTCGTCAACAAACAAAATTGTCGCATCTGGGGCTCAGAAAACCCAAGAGTTATTGTTGAAAAGCCTCTCTATCCTCAACGTGTGACTGTTTGGTGCGGTTTATGGTCCGGCGGAGTCATTGGACCTTACTTTTTCGAAGATGAGGCTGGAGCAACAGTTACGGTGAATGGATTGCGCTATCGAGAGATGAAGAACATATAAATTGTATTATTTTTTCACTACTTATTTATCCTTTCTTCCAGTTTATTATGACTATACTTCAAAATATTGGACCCCTTTCTTTTCCATAATCCTCACAACCTTCTTCATTGTTTTAGAATACTTTTACTGAAATAAGTAATGTATTGAATGTTAAATATTTATAAACAAAAATATTAATTGAAATTCAGAATGGATGACAACTTACCAACAAAAAGTTTTTAAAATTCATAAAACAGGTTGTTAAATTGATATTCTTTTATTTTATATAGTATATTAATTATTGTTAAAGAGAAATGTTTATATCAATTATTAATAACTCATTTTTAAAATTATTATTTCATACTGTTGAAAATAAATAAAAGTTACTAGACAATATCATAATGAAATCTTGGTGAACAAACCATTAGAGATTGTCAGCCATCTTTGTCGAACGGTGCATATGTCAAGATTTGAGCATTTTGGTACGCGCCAACTTCATGGACTAGATTTGCGGATTCGAGAAATGCATAAGTCGTTATTTGAAGAAGGCTATGTAATTTCATGGACTAGATTTGCGGAGTCGTAAAATGCATAAGTCGTGATTTGTAGAAGGCTATATAACTTCATGGGCTAGATTTGCGTAGTCGAAACATGCATAAGTCGTGAGTTGAAGAAGGCTATGCAGGAGTATTCGTATGTTTCATGCATTCCCAAATAATATATTTACACACTAAACAGAGTAATTTAACTACTATATCAAAAAATACAAATATTATGAAAATATGAAAGCACAACAATAAAACCTTGAAATAATTTGCCGAATACGTTGACCGTTGTAATATGGCTGCCAATACAAATGTCAAATGGCGCTGTTGGCTTCACGCTTTTAGGGTACCTTTATATACAGGATATGGCCATGGGGCAAGATCGCCGCCATAAGCGAGCCAATGTCAAACATACGTGATAATTCATTTCCCTATTTATTTGTAAGAAATGTGATATTATATTATACAGGAATATTAAATAATCACACTATGAATCTATAAAGGTAATAAAAATTCATTTATTTAAGAGATACACAATTATTATTATGACATAGATTTAGAGGTTATGTATAGCATTATGATATAGGTTGTTATTATCACATCAAATTTAATAACTGTGGTTATTATTTACATAATAAATATATATTTTAAACTTATCTTTTAAAAAATTAAATGTTTGTGCTTAATATTGGTCATTTTTATGTGTTTTCAATATTGCCAATTGCCAGTCATCGTAGTCAGAGTCAGTATCTCAAGAAAATATACAAATAAATAAAAAAAGTATTACTTACACTATAAATAAATATTAGAAGTATATTTAAATGTGTTTTGCATTAAAATAAAGCAAGTAGCCACGAAAATACATAATAATTTGCGCAACAACAACGAATATGACAGTGGCCCTCTAATGGCGGACGAAACGTGAGCCACGTCATGGCCAGGGGCCTGACAGTTCAATCAGCGCGCGCTTTCCTCATTACTAGTACGTCCGAGCGCTGTTAGAGGCGCTGCGTACGATATTTTTCCATTTTGGGAGCAAAGCGGGCTTTGAATTTGTGTTTGTTTTGCGTTGTTATGTTTAAAAATCACGTTTTGCTTGTCATCCATTTTGTTTGGAGTTGGAGTAAAGAATTATAATCTGCAAGAATAATCATCATCTTGTCCACGGACAAACTCTTATTTTCGTCGTTAAATGAATATATATTTCTTTTAAACATTATACAAACGGTAAGCAAAAATACTTATATATCTTATAACCTACAATAGATATTTGTAACTCGTAATAATTAAATAAACTTCATTAATTTTACAGAAATTCTTCATAAAAGGCAATGTTTTGTTTCCCGAACAACTAAGACAGATTGTTATTAAACTCAGTTGCAAACGGCAGAAAAAAGGAACTAAATTTTAGTCAAGTGCCGCAATCTATACTTCCCAATCATTTGTGACCTGCTCTCTGAGGAATGTACGTAATTATAAGTTAAATTTCATGTATGTTTTAAATATTAAGTTCCAAATACAATTTTCTAGAAAGTACAAGTAGTACATGCACTGCTCAACCAGAATCCAGAACTTCAACCTGTTATAAAGGAAATAACGTATCAAGGTAAATTTTGCAATCTTTGCATTACTGTCAATAATATCTTAAGTTTAGTACTAATCACGAGTACTCAACAGCAATTATTGCATTTTGTTCATTTCTATTACTTAAATAATTTAGCACCACCAACCAATTAGAATTATTATAGTACCATGATAATTAAGGAATTAGAACTAATTATATTACTATTAGAAAATTCAGTTTCAAAATTCATTTCTTGTATAGTGATTTTTATACTTTTCTGATATATAAATGGCCCTCCGAAAAGGGGGTTGGGCGTAGGACTAACAATTCTATCCTGGAAGAAATACACTGTTACGAAAGCTCGAAACGTGCCTCGGAATACGACTACGGATAACTTATACAAAAGACCCTTGCGAAGAAATAAGGATATGAAAACGGAAATACGGATCGGAACATGGAACGTACGCTCTATGCTGCAACCAGGAAAGATGCTAGAAATTGCAGAAGAACTTGACAAATACAAAATGAACATCACAGCTTTACAAGAAATTAGATGGAAAGGCACGGGGAAGTTAGATAAACCCCAATTCACGCAAATGCAGCAATAGAAACGATAGGCGAAAAGAGTAAAATTAACGAATGGTTCGATGATGAGTGTAGAGAAGTCATCAAAACAAAAAATGAGGCTCGAACTAGATATCTCCAAATTAGAACACGAGCAAACAAAACAGCCTATGACAATAAAAAAGGTATCGCCAATAAAATGTGTAGAAGGAAAAAAAGGGAATTACTAAATAAGGAAATAGAAAACATAGAATTTCAGAACACAAATAAGAACTACAGAAAATTCTACAAAGATGTAGGTAACCAAACAAAAGAATTTAAACCAAGATTAGGTATATGCAAAGATCGAAGAGGAGAAATCTTGACAGAAGAAAATGACATTATGACAAGATGGGAAGAATACTTCCAAGACCTCATCACAACTATTGACCATAACGAGATATTGGATAGCGCAACGTATCATACAGCAGAACCAGAAACCAAAATTCCAACTTATGGAGAAGTTGAAGCAGTGATAATGAGCATGAAAAACAACAAATCACCAGGTATAGATAGTATAAATGCTGAGCTGTTAAAATACGGAGGCGAACAATTATGGACTAAAATATATAACCTAATCGTGAAAATATGGAATGAAGAAACAATGCCGGACGAATGGAAAGTTGGAATAATTCACCCAGTACATAAAAAAGGAGACAAAGCCAACTGTAGTAATTACAGAGGTATCACACTATTATGTGTAACATACAAAATACTCTCAAGCTTACTATATAACCAAATAAGTGAATATTCTGAAGAAATACTAGGCGAATACCAATGCGGGTTCCGTAGAAATAGATCGACTAACGACCAGATCCAAATAATGAGACAAATGCTGGAAAAATGTTATGAGCACAACATAACAATACACAACCTATTTATAGACTATAAGCAAGCATTTGATAGTATCCACAGGAATATGATGCTACAACAACTAAGAATTCTAGGTATCCCAGAGAAGCTCGTAAATCTAACCAAAATGACTTTGAATGGATATAAAGCAACTGTTGCAATACAATCAAAATTCACAAGACAATTTGATATTAACACTGGAGTTAGACAAGGGGATGCCCTGTCGGCGCTTCTTTTTAATTTAACCTTAGAATCTACCATAAGAAAACTTAATATCCAAGGACTTATAAACACAAAAAGTAAACAATTGTTAGCGTATGCAGATGACATCGTTATCTCTGCAAGAAACTTATCAATACTCAAAGAAACATTTCTAGAGTTAGAAACGGAAACGAAGAAAGTTGGATTAAAAATTAACGTGGAAAAGACCAAATACATGAGAAATACTACTGCTAAGAGTAGCCGAACGGAAAATACTACGACAAATATACGGGCCCATTAAAGAAAATGGAATGTGGAGGATAAGAATGAACCACGAACTAAATGATCTAATCGGAGAAGCTGACATAGTTAGATTCATCAAATCAATGAGATTAAAATGGTTCGGCCACATAATACGCATGGAAGAAGAGAGGGCAGCAAAGAAGATCACGAACTGGAAACCATGGGAGAATAGAGCTAGGGGAAGACCAAGAAAAAGATGGAAAGAAGATGTATTAGAAGATATCAGAATAATGAAGCTTAAGAACTGGAAGGATTTGACCGTAGACAGAAAGACGTGGCACAACATAACAGAGCAAGCCAAAACCCATCAAGGGTTGTAGAGCTATAGGAAGAAGATATATTGCAAAAATTACAACATTTCGAATATGCAATCAAACAATTTAACATTTTCTTTGTTGTAATCAAAGAAATTCTTTGTAGTAGCCTTGTATTTTTTTCGTAATTAAGTATTAATTTTATTAAAATTAAATACTTTTATGATTTACCTAAGATTTCATTAAAATAAACATGTAGAAGTTTTAACAATCAGTCGTTTTCCCAGTATCATGGAAAAATTGAAAGTTAATTTAGGTTTGCAAATATTCTTTAATGCTTCACTATTAAAAAAAAATTAAATAGACGTTTAACAATTGATTACAACAAAAATTGTTTGATTGATACAAAGAAATTGATTGATTACAACAATGTAGTTGATTAATTTTAAACACTCGGTAAAAATGTGGATTTTTGTACTTTTAATATTCTTTTAGGGTTATTTTTTGTAATAAATAAAACTTTATTCAATTTTTAAAACTTATTTTCTTTCTAGTATTAATCATATGATTACATCTGAAGAAACTTGCCGTTACGAGAGAAAACGATCACCAAGAAAAAGGAATATTGACCAAAATGTCATCATTGTATTATTAAATACATATTGTAATATTTACATACTTAATAAAAATAATCACGATAAATGTTGTCTTCATTTATAAAATAAGAAATAAATATATAATTATAAAACAAAATAAAAGTATATAATTGGATCAAATAGGCGCTGTAAATTTAGTTCGTCCGAGCATCGCTAGATGTCGCTAGTAACTTGGGTTGCCTAGGGTACCTATTCAAATTTCAATAATATTTTTACTGTACAATAATAAAAAACATTTATGTGTTAATTACATTTTGTTTTAGGAATTTGCACGGGTGTATCAACAGGGCCGGATTTAGTTTGCCAGGGGCGGCTATTCACAAAAAAAATATATTTTACTTGACATAGCATTTAATTTCTTTACTCCACTAATACAACATTTTCATTTCTATTTAACTTAAAAAATATTAGTAGGTACCATAGACTCGAAAATATTGAGAAATAATATTAAATATAGGTATAATGTGTTAACAGAAACTCGAAGTAGGCTATCAACAAAGAAACTTATCTGATCAATTCAAGTTGTTAAAAATTGATCTTGAAATGTAATTTTAAGGAAAAAAGGTAATAATGAAGGAAACAGTATATTGCCATTTGCCGTTTTCTAATTTAATTCATTTCTAAAAAATATTTTGACAATATCTCATATCAAATTGATATGTAATTAAATACTTTATAATAAAAATTACACAGTACGTCTTAGTTTCACTAGGATAGGGGCCCGTGTACCAGCAGCATGACGGGGCGACGGTGTGCGGCCTGTGTCAAGCGCGCGAAGAAGCGCAGCCTCCAACTTTTCCTTCACTGTTACTATCAAACGCGGGGACGATATAATAATTCGAAATAAGAATGTTCTCCCTCAAGAACTGTTGGCGTTGCAGGAGCATTCCGCTCTGAATTTCAGCACCAACGTGCTGGGCGGCTGGGACGGCGCCTCCCTCTCAGTGGAGGTGAAGGCTCGGGGGCCACACTGAACAAGAGCAGGCACCGGCACCACAACATGTACAAGTGAAAGAAGAGCGGGAGCAGTGCAGCAAGTGTAGGGCGGAAGAAGCAGGGCTGGCTGTGTGCAGGCTGTGTTCCAGAGAAGGAGACGTGCAGTAACAAGGGCTGCAACTTCCAGGTGAGAACGCGAGTTCTGAATATCTGTAACATCTATATATTACGCAGGTCTCCACCAGGAACCACTGCCCCTGCCTACCAGTGGTGCGCTGAACGAGGAACCTGGTGCGCCGCGGACAGAAATACCAGCTGTGCTTGTCCCTCTTCACCGCGCCGATATCCTGCAGACAGAGGAAATGTTTACACTCTACTCACACCCTCCAATACCAACTGCATCACTACATACATAAATACATCGAAAATGAAAACAATATTGATAAAAAAAAATATTCAGAATGTTTCGCGAGAATACGGAGTGCACGTTTTTCAAGCCTCGCCAATGGAATCTCACTTATGGTTAAGAGATACCAAGTCGGTTAAATTAGAGAAAAGTTGCTCCAGATTAAGGCCATTTTAGCGGTGTATACCAATAACTATGAAATAATAATTAATTTTGGTTTGTAGCACTTTTTTTATGTTCTTTCGAATGGTGATGCTCAATTTTTTAAACACACTTGGATTTCGAGTCATAATATTAAAGTTGTAATTTTTATAGGCACGTCATATTAAAAAGTTACACCATTGAAAAGAAAATATTTTTTCACGTTCCAACAATGTAATACTGGTGTCATTTTTTTAATGTAATATTGAATATATCAACGCCTACTGTGATTTGCAAATAAAAATATTAAAATCAATTGAACCGAATTATATTTTAAGAATTAAATTAGGAAATAGGCTATGAAAATAAACAAAATATAAATCTATAATTGTATTTTTTTATTTGTATCTTATAAATTTAATAATTGTTGTATTTTTGCCTTTTGAAACAAATAAACCTGAAGTAATTATACATTTTTGGAAAGAATATGGCGTCCATTTAAAAATGAAAATTCTCTCTGGTATCATAAATCGAAATCCAACGGTATTTGATCTATGCACTTTTCCCAAGTAACAATACACTACTAAAATGGTTTTCGAATGGTGTGTAACGATTTTCTAATTAACCCATTTCATATTTCTTATAATTCTCGAGATCTCCCATGTTAGACCTGTTAGTTATCCTGGACGTACTGTAATATCTTGTGATCTATGCAAATACATCTTTAAAATGGTCTAGTAATGGAGCAACTTTGCTCTAATTTTACCGACTTCGTATCTCTTAAACAAAACCGAGATTTCCGTACAGGGCGCGTTTTCTTGGGCACTAGGCGATTTTTCGCGACAGACCAAGAATGAACCACGGTTATACGTTTGGTTCATGAAAACGTCACTGTTATGACGTAAGATAGGATATCGCGAGAAATCAGTTTGTTTAAACCTGTTGCATTATTCGGCGATTAATTTTAAACGATGGAGAAGTATATGAGTTATATTATAGATGAATTTATGGAGATGGACATGAGTTATATAGTATGCGATCTTTACACATTTCGAAATATTTTGTAACTACAGGATCTGCAAATAATTGATTGTATTATTTGTAAACAAAACTTTAACCTTTATTTAACATATCAACAGTTCCCCTGTCAACTTCCACTTCAAGCATTTGTAATCCATTGGAAATTGTGACTTTTTCCATATTTGTAATTTATTCTACTTTAAATCAAAATCTCAAACGCTCAACTCAAGTGTATAAACAAAACAAAGGTAGACTGAGATGGATTGAGATTAGAAAGAGAGAACCGATGAACCTGCTCGCTAGCTCGGTTCGTGATTCGACGAACCTGGTCCATGATTGACGTTATTAGTTCGTTGCGAGAACGTACTGGTTCATAAAATTCATTAACCAAACCGCTTTGGTTCGTCGCCAAAATTCGCCTACTGTGTATTTCTCTTGTCCACTTTATCTACGGACGGTGATTTTATTTTCAGAAAACTACCTTTTATTTTTTTTTATAATATTTTAAACCAAATTGTAAACGATATTATGTACAAAGCTTTTTATTCATTTAATGTTATTTAGTTATTTTGTATTTTATTATAAAAACTTGTTTGAAAAATTTGGTTTTATAATTTAACTCTCAGGCGTCACACAGTTCCTCTGAACTCGCGTTCTCACCTGGAAGTTGCAGCCCTTGTTACTGCACGTCTTCTTCTCTGGAGCACAGCCTTCACACAGCCACCCCTGCTTCTTCCGGTACAGGCGCCTCGCCTCGTGCTCGCCCTACACTTGCTACACTACTCCCGCTCTTCTTTCACTTGTACATGTTGTGGTGCCGGTGCCTGCTCTTGTTCAGTGTGGACCCCGAGCCTTCACCTCCACTGAAACGGAGGCGCCGTCCCAACCGCCCAGCACGCTGGTACTGAAAACTGAAATTCAGAGCGGAATGCTCCTGCAACGCCAACAGTTCTTGAGGGAGAACATTCTTATTTCGAATTATTAACTAATTTACCGACAGAGTTCACAAATAAATTACATATTTTAAATATCAACAATTAATAGTTTTTTGAACTATTTATGCCCTAAATATATGTAAAAATATATAAAATACTATTATTAATCATTTAATTATTAATTTTTATTAAACTGCTTTACCGACGCAGTCACTTATGTTGTACGTAGTTCGAGCATTTTGGCGCTGATGTCATAGCCAAAGTACGGTACCTTTATATACAGGCTATGGCCATGAGGCAAGATCGCCGCCATAAGCGAGCCAATGTCAAACATATTGATAATTCATTTCCCTATTTATTTGTAAGAAATGTGATATTATATTATACAGGAATATTAAATAATTACACTATGAATCTAAAAAGGTAATAAAAATTCATGTATTTAAGAGATACACAATTATTATTATGACACAGATTTGGAGGTTATGTATAGCATATGATATTGGTTGTTATTATCACATGAAATTTAATAAATGTGGTTATTTTTTACATAATAAGTATATATTTTAAACTTACCTTTTAAAAATTTAAATGTTTGTGCTTAATATTGGTAATTTTTATGTGTTTTCAATATTGCCAGTCATCGTAGTCAGTATCTCAAGAAAATATACATATAAATAAAATAAAAGTATTACTTACATTTTAAATAAATATTAGAAGTATATTTAAATGTGTTTTGCATTAAAATAAAACAAGTAGCCACGAAAATACATAATAATTTACGCAACAACAACGAATATGACAGTGGCCCTCTAATGGCGGACGAAATGCGAGCCACGTCATGGCCATACCCTGAGTATAAAGGTACCCTAAGCCAAAGTAGGGTACCTTTATATACAGGCTATGGCCATGAGGCAAGATCGCCGCCATAAGCGAGCCAATGTCAAACATATTGATAATTCATTTCCCTATTTATTTGTAAGAAATGTGATATTATATTATACTGGAATATTAAATAATCTCACTATGAATCTATAAAGGTAATAAAAATTCATTTATTTAAGAGATACACAATTATTATTATGACACAGATTTGGAGGTTATGTATAGCATATGATATAGGTTGTTATTATCACATCAAATTTAATAACTGTGGTTATTATTTACATAATAAGTATATATTTTAAACTTACCTTTTAAAAAATTAAATGTTTGTGCTTAATATTGGTAATTTTTATGTGTTTTCAATATTGCCAGTCATCGTAGTCAATATCTCAAGAAAATATACAAATAAATAAAATAAAAGTATTACTTACATTTTAAATAAATATTAGAAGTATATTTAAATGTGTTTTGCATTAAAATAAAGCAAGTAGCCACGAAAATACATAATAATTTGCGCAACAACAACGAATATGACAGTGGCCCTCTAATGGCGGACGAAACGCGAGCACGTCATGGCCATACCCTGAGTATATAGGTACCCTAAGCCAAAGTTACGCACGTTGGATAATATATTTTAACCTCACTTTTATTCTGTCACACAAATATTTTCACTAAAAAATAAACATTTTAAACAATTTTTGTGCATATATAAATGATTTTCAGTTAATTTTATGTGTTTCCTGTAAATTTCAGCCGGTTTTATTACTAAATAAAAATTTGATTGTTTTGGTAGGATCGCCGAAGATTCGGAATGGACACCTTGAAATATTCAAATAAAACTTAGTCTAAACAATTTTAAGGGATGGAAATGTTTTAATTTATATTTGAAACACCGTACAACACGATTTTAGTATTAGTTTTGATGTCTTTGTATCCCGAAATAAATTATATGCAATTGAAAATGGTTGTTTTTTTGACGATATTTCCGCCCAAATTTCCTGCATTTCCCAATGCCTTTTCGACACTTTTAAGATATTTATATACCAAATAAAACCCCTAGAACTCATTTCTGGAGGAATTACATCGATATATTTACTCAGTTATAAAGGCCAAACATTTTAAAATATACGATACTTATTGCGTGAATATAACCACAAAGAAACCGCACTATAAACACTTTACCGTTAAATTAAATTGTATTAAATTAAAATGTATTAAAACTTACCGTCACAAACTCGTTGGAATTTCAGGATTACTACAATACAACATGAATTCTATAGAAAGGAATAAATGTACAGTTTCACAGGAAAAATCGTTTATTTAACGTGCCAATGCTACTACATACAATATGAGTTCACACTCTATATATATGCCCCTGTGCCTTGTGACCAGCTCCACCTGCATCGCTGCGAGGTGTAGCTGGAGTGCGCAGGCAATACACAAACACGATCACTAGACACCATATATACGCATAATTCGGACTGCTATCTGTGCCGTGCTGCCGTGCGGTCCTGCAGCCCGACACGCCATGGCAGAAGCACTATTTAACCTGCAGCAAGATCAAGGTGATTCCGGCCTGCTCCAGGTTCCTCGTTCAGCGCACCAATCGTAGGCAGGGGCAGTGGTTCTTGGTGGAGACTTGCGTAATATATAGATGTTCATTTTAAATGGACCACCATTGCTATCTCGAAAATTATAAGAGCTACAAAGACTGTTAAATGAGCAAGCAATTTCTATTTCACAAGACAAATGTAAAGAAAAGAAAATATTTTTTTTGACCAGTATAATAAGTAACAATAAAGTAGTGGTCGTCTAATGATTGACCACCAGTTAGAGTGTTATCGTATTGCACAATTTTGTAATTCCTCAATTCATTAAATAAAAAAACAACGTACCTTTGCTTCACTATCAGGATTATTAAAATTAACTACAATATTGTTTCTTTTATGAAGAGGAATGTCTCCATCCAAAATTTTATTTTGGATTTTTTTAAATGGCGCTGCACCAATTTTAGCATGCTGGTCCACTGAGAAACAATAATAATTTTGTCGTTATTGGGAAACACGTTTTCTTGGATAATTTTTTGAACAGTCCGCAATTTTTGATTTGCGCGGTCTTCATCAAAAACTGGACATGAACAATTTAATACTTTTCTGATGATTACGTCCAGTTTCTCAGTTTTATTTGCTGAATCGTTTTCAATGTTTTCTTCATCAAGGTTTAAATTATCCAGTATTTCAATATCAACATCTTCTTCTATAACTTCTGCGGCACAATCTTCTGTATCTAACATCTAAATAAAACAATCATAAGGGACTTAATTGTTTGTTTGGGCACAAACTTTTTAGTTTTGCTATTTATTACTGACTGTTGTGTTAAAAAATTAACCAGAGTTCTGTCTGTGTTTAAAAAAAAATAAGCGGTGGGATAGTCTTAATAAAACAGTGTAGAAGAGCACTAAACATTGAAAAAAAAAATTAATACCATTACCCCAGAAAATTATTGTAAATATTTGCAACGGGTACACTATTATTTTATATATATATATACCGTGTGTCTGTCGTAAAGGTGTACATAGGAGATTAACATGGGAAATTAGTTTTTTGCAATTCCCTGCTCACCTAATTATTTTAAGCAAAAACGTCAAATAAAAGTTTTAGGGCATAAAATTCTGCATCTAAATCAATAAACAGAATTAACTTTACATGCTTTATAACGACAGAAATTAAATATGAAAATGTCGAAAATTACGTTGAAAATATCGATAGCCATGGAATTGAACAAAAAATAAATAAATGCTTGACGTTTTATCTGTCACAACGTAAGTTAACTTATTTGACATTTCTAACTATTTGATTTGGACAAATATCGTTAAGTATGACAATAACAGAAATATTAGATTAATAAATAAAGTTAAAAAATACAGTTTTGTTTAAATAATATGAATTTATTAAAAATTCAATATTTTGTAACATAATATTTTCAAGCAAGAAAATTCTGTTTATTGATTTAGATGCAGAATTTTATGCCCTAAAACTTTTATTTGACGCGTTTTTGCTTAAAATAATTAGGTGAGCAGGGAATTGCAAAAAACTAATTTCCCATGTTAATCTTCTATGTACACCTTTACGACAGACACACGGTGTATATATATATATATATATATATATATATATATATATATATATATATATATATAAAATAATAGTGTACCCGTTGCAAATATTTACAATAATTTTCTGGGGTAATGGTATTAATTTTTTTTTTCAATGTTTAGTGCTCTTCTACACTGTTTTATTAAGACTATCCCACCGCTTATTTTTTTTTAAACACAGACAGAACTCTGGTTAATTTTTTAACACAACAGTCAGTAATAAATAGCAAAACTAAAAAGTTTGTGCCCAAACAAACAATTAAGTCCCTTATGATTGTTTTATTTAGATGTTAGATACAGAAGATTGTGCCGCAGAAGTTATAGAAGAAGAAGATGTTGATATTGAAATACTGGATAATTTAAACCTTGATGAAGAAAACATTGAAAACGATTCAGCAAATAAAACTGAGAAACTGGACGTAATCATCAGAAAAGTATTAAATTGTTCATGTCCAGTTTTTGATGAAGACCGCGCAAATAAAAAATTGCGGATGATTTAGATGCAGATTTATTTGACGCGTTTTTGCTTAAAATAATTAGGTGAACAGGGAATTGCAAAAAACTGATTACCCATGTTAATCTCCTATGTACACCTTTAATATAGACACACGGTATATATATATATATATATATATATATATATATATATATATATATATATATATATATATATATATATATAAGTTATAGTGCTAACCAAATGAACAAGTGTTGATGTGACAGAACGTGACAATATCATATTACAATAGTATAAAACCATGTGTAACTCTTTAGTTAAGCTAGTCTGTATTTCGCAACCTGTATTATCATATTAAAGTATCATAAACTTGTATTCACAAAAATAAATATTTTTTTAAAAACCCAATCGATCGATAAAGAAATTTAAGTGGCGCAGTCGGTAGGATTGTCAAAACAATTTAACGAATATAAATTGTTTCACTTTCGTGATTAATTTGGCAATTCGAACATATTTATACTTCGATCACCGTATCCTGCATCTGAGGGGACATCAGAAGCAAGAAACATCTCGACGAGCCGAGCGAGCCAAGCTGAGCGGACATCAGTGCAACTCCAGACTCAACTTCGAGACCGTGTACGACTTCAGGGCACATGAAGCCGACACTACTATTTTTGTGAGTACCATATGTCAATCAGAGAACCAGAATCTATATCAGATTCAAATAATTCCGAATCAGACTCCGATCTCGAAATAGAAGATCGTATAATTAATTTAAATCCAAATCCTATTGGAAATATCATTTTAAGAACGCCAGTATTAAACATGGCTACCCCTGTATTAAAAAAGGAATATTTGGACATGGTGCCAGAGTTCCATGGGGAACGTGAATTACTTTCTAGATTTATTAGTGTTTGTGAAAAATTAGTTACAAAATTTTATAACACTACAAACACAACAGATTTCCAAAACGAATATTTAATGAGTAGTATATTAGCGAAAATAAAAGGTGAAGCAGCTATCAATATTGCAAGTTGCACAATTGAAAAATGGGAAGATTTAAAGAAAGCATTAAAAAATGCTTATTCAGACAAACGTGACTGGTTCACATTACGGAATTAAAACAAAATCCTAATGAAAACGTTTTTGATTTTTATGGTCGTTTACAACACCTATTAAATTTACAAATTTCTTGTATCTCAGCAAATGCCGCTGCCGAAGCATCCGTTGTAATGATTGATTATTTCCAACATTATGCTTTGCGCGTTTTGTTAAAAGGTTTAAAAGAACCTATAGGCCAATTAATGAGGGCAAAAAACCCCGCATATTTAAATTCAGCTTTAAGTATGCTAACAAATGATTTCCAATTTCAATATTATGCCAAATCCAAAAATACTAATCAGCATACACACAAATTAAATCATAAACCACAAACACACCAAACAAGATATAATATTCCGAAACCCACACCTTATTTTAATTTTACACCCAATAAAAATCCATATCATTCACCTATGCAACAAACAGCATACAGACAACAATATACACCCCAACAACAACCAAGACAATACACACCACAAACACCACGGCAAGGTCCATCAATCAGACAAAACCTTCCTGGCCCTACTCCGATGAGTATTTCCACGCGAAATACAGTCCAACACCGTCCTACACCTGGCCCATCCAGACAGGTACAAAACCACTACGGACAAAACCGCGCTAACACAGCGGGAGAATTATTTAATATCAACGAGTCAGCTGTACCTGACGTTGACCCATATGTTTATTACAATCTCGACGATAACCAAGAACAAACTGACCCAATTTTAATTGATAACAATGATTATACGAAAATTCAAAAAACTCCGAAAATTTTGATGACGATAATTTTTTAGACGTTGCAGCCTCGGAACACATAGAACACATTTACCCAGAATCGAACTAATGCACTTGACAAATAAAAGTAAATTACCGTACATTATATTCCCAGAAAATAACCTGAAAGTTTTAATAGATACAGGAAGTACGAAATCCTTTATAAAACCTACCATAGCGCATAAATATTACAAAAATTCCATTTTTAAAGACCCATTCCAAATCTCAACTGCGCATGGAACATCAATCGAAAATTATAGCACACTCGTACCTATTTCAAAATTATTTAATTTAAAGAAAAATGCAAGTTTAAAATATCATATTTTTAATTTTCACGATGAATTTGATATTTTATTAGGGTTAGATAACTTGAAATCATTAAAAGTAATTATAGATTTGAATAAAAATTTAATTACAACACCCACCTACCAAATAAAAATTCAACACCAAAATTCAGAAAAAATAATTAATACGAACAATATTTGTCATTCAGATAATAACATAACTTTAGATCCCAAAACTGAAAAGGTAATCAAAATTCAAGTAACTCAACAAAATGGAACTATTCTCATACCAAAACAAAAACAGAATAATTTAATTATCCCTGAATGTGTCACCACAGCCAATAATCACTATGCACTTTGCACAGCAATTAATAATTCAGAATCACATATTAAATTCACACAATTACAACCAATTACCGTAGAGAACATATAAAACGTACTCATCCCCTAACTTCAATTTCATTCAATCAGAAAAAATTAAATTTGATATTTCAAAAATTCGCACAGATCACATGAATTCAGAAGAAAAATCAGCTATTTCTAAATTAATTCACAAATATTCTGATATATTTCACGTAGACGACAAAAATTTAACATTTACTAATCAAATTAAACATTCCATAAAAACAAGTGACGAAATTCCTATTTACACAAAATCTTATAGATACCCTGAAATTCACCGACAAGAGGTACGTTCTCAAATACAAAATATGTTAGATCAAAATATTATCAGACCATCATATTCTCCATGGTCATCGCCTATTTGGGTTGTTCCCAAAAAGCTAGACGCATCCGGTAAACGCAAGTGGCGTAGAGTGGTAGATTATAGGAAACTGAATGAAAAGACAATTAACGACAAATATCCACTACCAAACATAACTGACTTACTAGACAAACTTGGACGTTGTCATTATTTTACTACGTTAGACTTAGCATCTGGCTTCCACCAGATTGAAATGGACAAACAAGACATACAAAAAACTGCATTTAATACGGAAGACGGGCATTATGAATTCACTCGAATGCCTTTTGGCTTAAAAAACGCGCCCGCGACATTCCAACGCGTTATGGACAATGTTCTGAGAGGATTAGTAAACGAAAAATGCCTCGTTTACCTCGACGACATTATTATATTTAGCACCAGCCTTCAAGAACATATTCAAAATTTAAAATTAGTTTTCGATCGTTTGAAAAATTCAAATTTTAAAGTACAATTAGATAAATGCGAATTCCTCAAAAAAGAAGTAGCATATCTCGGGCATATTGTAACCCCTGATGGCGTGAAACCAAATCCCGACAAAATTTCAGCCGTTCTAAATTTTCCTATTCCAAAAACTACAACACAAATTAAAGGTTTCTTAGGACTTTTAGGCTATTATCGAAAATTTATTAAAGACTTCGCTAAAATAACGAAGCCGCTGACTAAACGCTTAAAGAAAGATGCAGTTATTGACATTAACGACCCTGAGTACAGACAATGTTTTGAAAATTGCAAGAATTTGCTGACTAATGAGCCGCTACTCCAATACCCAGACTTTGACAAAGAATTTAACTTGACATGCGACGCTAGCCAAGTAGCAATAGGAGCCGTGCTATCTCAAGGTGGCCTAGGCAACGACCTACCAGTAGCTTATGCAAGCAGGACACTAAACGACACTGAGATAAACTATTCCACCATCGAGAAAGAACTTTTAGCTATCATTTGGGCGACTCAGTACTTTAGAACATACTTACTAGGACGCAAATTCAAAATCTATACAGACCATCGACCCTTGCAATGGCTATTCTCATTAGAACAATGTAGCCAAAAATTAATAAGATGGCGCCTCAAATTAGAGGAATACGACTATGAGATAATCTATAAGAAAGGCAAACTTAACACCATCGCCGACGCCTTAAGCCGTATACCTGTAGAAACTAAAAATAATCAAAACGTACAATTACAAACACAACTAGATGACACTCCACTAGCTCTATACAAAGACTATTTAGACAAGAAACATTACCTTAATCACAATAACGACAATATCGTAGAAGTAATAGGTAATCTATTCGACGTACCGTCCGACTCTAGTCTAGCTCATTGCGTGAGCAAAGATTTAGAAATGTCATCGGGTATTGCCAAAAATTTCAAAAATAAATTTAATAACGTACACACATTAAAATCTCAAAATCCTCAACTTCATAATCTAGTATATTTAAAAACCCCACAAAAATATATACTGTACTTAATAACAAAAGAAAATTATTACAATAAACCCACTAAACAAGACATATTCTATACCTTATTAAATTTGAAAAAATTCTGTTTGCATCATAAAATAAAAAATTTAAGTATACCAAAAATTGCATGTGGACATGACAACCAAGTTTGGACCGAAATTAAATTAATGTTAAAATACATATTCGATAACACTGACATACTAATAACTGTTTACAAACTCCCTGAAAACGAAATTCCCCAGATTGAATTAAACATAAACGAAGCAGAAAACATGAAACACTTTTATAAATTCATAGAAAATTTTAATACAGAGTTAAAAAATAAAACAGATAATAAAGACGACGATATTCAATCCCTTGCAGTCGAGGTAGGTGACTCACATCATAATGAGATAAACGATGACGACACAAGCGATAGCGATATCACAATACATTCAAGTAAAGAAAATCCTATTGTCGGAATCCCAATAGTAGAATGCCCTATAAACTATGGCAAAAATCAAATCATCATAACAGAAGTTGATTTTAATCCCAAACAAGTAAAAATTACAAAATTATACGATAATAAAAAATTACGATTGGAAGTAGATTTTTCAAAATTTAATTACAAAGATGAAATGATTGCATTCATTAAAGAATACATTGTACCAAAAGTAAAATACCACATTTATTTCCAAAATGAACTATATGAGAAATTCAGTCTAATACTTCAAAATTATTTCAAAAATTCTCAACTAAATTTAGTAAAATGTACAAAATATTTAAGAGACGTTACCGATAACGAAGAAATCACACAAATCATATCGAATTACCATTGTGGCAAAACTAATCACCGCGATATCGACGAAACAGAAGCACGCATAAAACAACAATATTATAGGCCAAAATTAAGAAAATCTATTCAAACATTTATTAATAGTTGTGAAATATGTCAAATAACAAAATACGATCGGAGACCCCTAAATGTATTTAAACATCACCCCTACCGCTACGAAACCTTTCCAAATTTTACATATAGACAGCATCACCTTAGAACAAGCAAAATTCTTAACTATTGTAGATTCATTTTCAAAATATGCACAAGCATACAAATTAAAATCAGGACAAGGCATAGAAGTTTGTAATAACCTAATAAAATATTTTACACATCACGGCATTCCAGAACAAATTATTTCAGACAACGGGCTAGAGTTCAAAAACTCAGTCGTAAAAGAATTGCTGACACTACACAAAATCGACACACATTTCATAAGCTCACAACATCCAGAATCTAATGGCATTATAGAATGTTTTCACTCTACCCTTATAGAACATATCAGACTATTTAATAATCAAAAAGAATACAAAACTGAGCCTATAGAATCCAAAGTAAATTATGCGTTATTGGCATATAATAACACAATTCATTCAGTCACAAAATTGAAACCATGCGAAATTATTACCGGCCATTTAGACACTAACTCTCCATTTAATCTCGACCTCGAAAAACAGCTTATCAATAATTATATAGAAAAGCACAAGAATAAAACTAAATTACTTTACGAATCAATTAGAGACAAAATCCAAACGAATAAAGACAAGGTAATAAGCAAATGTAATGCAAATAGAGAAGAATTGCCCGAAATCCCCGAAAAGGTATACGTGAAAAATAGACAAAAACAAATATAAACCCGAAAAGCTAACAAAAGTTAATAAAAATCTTAAAACAGGAAAAATAAAAACCACCCACGGTAATACAACAGAGAACATTCACCTCTCTAGACAAAAAACTTATAATTTTCAACCACTTCCAGGTTGTTCTCATTGGGACACGGAACAATAATTAGGAACATAACAGAAAACCTCGGAATCCTTCCCATCAATTTCGGTCCTGCCAAACTCGAAAAGACGACTCACACATTCATACACTACTACAATCTCAAAGTTCTTCTGAAGCAGTACAGCGATTTAAATACACAGTACTCAACACTAAAATCGACCATGTCAAATAACTCACAATATTTCAACGAACTCCAAAATTATGATAAAATATTAGAATTTATTCGGACAAAAATTGACACTAAAATTAATAATATCGGATTTCACTCCGATCATCAAAAAACTAAACGTAGCTTAATAGATGGATTGGGGAAAATATTCAAATCAATCACCGGAAATTTAGATGTTTGCAAACATGCAAAAAAAAACGAGCATAATTTGGAAAATCAACTCAAACTTTCGTATTCGGTGAACCACCAAATTATTCAAAATTTTAATAAAACCATCTCAGATATCCAGCACAACGAAGAAATATTAAAATCCAAAATATTACAACTTTTCTAAATAATAAACAGTACGCACATTAGTATACTGTATGAAAAAAAAAAACATTTACGATCAACTTGTTATATTATACAATTCTATATTAAATGTCGTTGAAAACTCAATCACCTTTGTAAACTAAGAACGCTGCATCCTAAAATAATACACCCCATGGAGCTACTAGCAGAACTAAAACAAATATCAAAATTCTATCTCTTGCAGTTACCATTTGAACCCCGACAAGACAACCTATTAGACTTCGAGTCCTTGTTAAAAATAAATTGTAAAATTAAAGCAACTCAAATAATCTATTTCATTTCCACCCCCATTATTTTCGAAAAAACTTTCGAACTCTACTATAATGTACCCTATTCCAACCAAATACGAATCAAAATTTATTACAATTATCTCCAATACGAAATATCTTCTTAAATCTGATAAGGAAATCGTTCCCTGAATGATATGTGCGTTCAAGCAAAAATATATCAGTGTCCTCATAAATATCACGCCCATTTCTCAGCGATGTGCGAAGAAGAAATATTCCAAAATCAAACTTCGAGTCATTACCATTATACAAAAATATACTTAATAGAAAATCATGTCGAAGTGATTCCAGAAATCAACATGTACCTAGCTGTTTTCCCAAACGAGGAAAAAATCACCATCGAATGCCAATCCAATCAACATCCAAACCCTAGAGGAAACTAGCCATGCAGAAGAGGTAGTCTCGCACCCCTGAAGGCATCGAACTTCGACTCCCCCAGGAGGCTCGAATCTGAGGAGAGAGGAGTTATAGTGCTAACCAAATGAACAAGTGTTGATGTGTATAAAACCATGTGTAACTCTTTAGTTAAGCTAGTCTGTATTTCGCAACCTATATTATCATATTAAAGTATCATAAACTTGTATTCACAAAAATAAATATTTTTTTAAAAATCCAATCGATCGATATAGAAATTTAAGTTATATATATATATATATATATATATATATATATATATATATATATATATATATATAATAAAACAACAATGGAGTATTTATTACTTTAGAGCTTTATAGAATGTTCCATTTAAGGTACGGATACACTACTAAAATGGCCCACTAATAGGGCAACTTTTGTCGTAGCTTTACGGTTCTCGAAATCTCAATGCACTTGTACCTTAAATGGGACAGCCTGTATATAGAATTAGGTAAAAATTCAGAATGCGTTTAAATTATTATATACCGTTACATTAGCCCTCTATTTAATAAAATAAACCAAAATTAATGCGCGGAAACACGGATTTGTGATGATTTGTCAAAAACTTAATATAAATAAATAAAATAAATAAATATTTCATCACGGCATATTACCCATTGCTGGGTGTGCCAATCTGCTTCATACACAGATATCGGTAATGATGGAATATTTGTACCGTGCGGGCACTTTACCAGGCGTCACCTCACGAGCACTCATTGCTGGCGTGGAGAGTGCGCCACAGGGGTCAATTTTGTGCCATTAAAATGCGATGTAATTTTTGGCGTCGGTCGGGATCGAATCCGGGTCCCCTAGATTCGGGACCAGACACTCAGGCACACGGCCACGAGACCCCATAAAAACTTAATATCATGCAAAAAATAAAAAAATAAAACGTTTCCGCGCTCTAATTTCTATATACTAACCGCAGTAATAAGTGAAGGATGGCAGCACATTTGACGAAGCCTTAATAAAAGAACTAAAAGTTCGTGAGATTTCACTTCGGTATTACCATATATTTGCATGACTTTTTTGCGCATTTTATTAAACTCCAACTCATTATTATCTAAAATTATTGAATTATTTTCACCAATTTAACAGAGAATATTATATTATACTTTTTTGTTTGACATCGTCCCCTTTAATATTGGAAAATTCTGGATTTTTTCATTTTTTTGTTTTAAAAATTTAATGAACAATGTTTTATAAAATACAAGTAGCGTTTCATACGCTTCTTTTTCCTCCTCTAACGATACATATATTATTTTAAATATTTTTTCTGGCATATTTTTTAATACGCCTTTTTCATGTAAGATTTTTTTGGTTCTTCTTAATAGTATTGTCTTTATTAAAAATTTTAAACGATCTTGTCCTCCTGCTACTTTGTTTTGTAAGATCCATCGTTTCCAAATCTATAAAAATAGTATTATACTAGCGAAATCTCGGCTTCGCCGAGCTTCCCCTAGTCTATATGTACATCCAATCCGTCTAGGCATACTTTAAACGCGGAGTGCTAACGCTAACATTATTCTCATTATTTCGAATTTCAGACAAAAGCCGACCAACCTGTCAAAATTTTGACACTTGTGCCTGACAGCCTTTAACAAGACCTCTTATTTGATACCAAACATGACATGGTTTTGAGAACTTTATGCAAAAAAACAATAGCCGATCGATCTGTGAAAATTTTGACAATTCTTCATGCCAGCCCTTCAGAAAACATTTCAATTGATACCAAGCACACGACATTTTTCTTACAACTTTACGTACAAAACAAAATCTGAGCAAGCTGTAAAATTTATAACTTTTCATCTAGGTATATTTGAATTTTACTATATTTTGTGACTTACTTCATATTAATGCAGTATAGGAATATTTATTTTTTATTTAGTTACTTATGACATGTTTGGCAACACTTGTGTACGGGCTTAACATTGGTCTAGTTAGGAATATTTGTTTTTTTTTATTTAGTTACTTATGGCACATTTGGCAATACTTTTCTTTTCTTATTTTTAAATACAATGTTTTAGGCTTTTTGCACCTGTGTGAAATAATTGCCCATTACACAAATATTTCCATTTAAAGGTTCGTTCACATGTCAAATGTGACACATGACAGCGTTTATCTTCTTAAATTTGTGCATGTAGGTATTCTTCGATCCATTGTTTCAATTCCCCAATTTTCAATGTTTAATAATTTTTACACAAAAACTATGCGTCCTACAGAAATTTTACCCATTACTAGGGACCTGAAGACAAGAATTTCCTACAGCTTGATACAAGTTTCATTATCATTATCGTTATTACTGTTATGGCTGTATGGGTGAGCAAAATTTCATCGATCGTCTTGATTAAAGAAACTATATACATATAGTGAATTATGCCTATTAGAATAAAGACTAGCGAAAGCTTCCCCTAGTTATAGTGAATTATAAGTATAAGGATTTGTTTATAGTTTTCGAAACTTACAGTTAAATCATCAAATGGTGAACATCGTAAAAACTTAAGAAGGACATAAAGATCACGTTCTGTATTATGCACAGGAGTACCAGTAAGAACCCAACGTGATTTGGCTTTTAACTCGCAAGTTGCCAAAGATGTTTGACATTTAGGGTTGCGGATTACGTGAGCTTCATCTAAAATAATGCGCTTCCACTTTATATTGTGTAATGGCCCCTATAAATAAAAATTATCTTTAGCTAGAATTTTTTAATAAAATAAATGTAATTACCTGTTTTTCTAATTCGCCTTGGACCAAATTGTAAGTTGTTATTACTACATCATATTTTGCTAAACTGTAAAATATGTAAAATTAATTTTGTTTTATAATAATTACAAATTTTAATATTTACCGAGCAACGCACTTGCTTCTCTTACTTCCATGATACACTTCGGTAGATAACAAATTTCTTTCAAGTTTACTTTCGATTTCACTAATCCATTGGCTTATTAATGTAGGCGGACAAACAACAAGTGTACCACCATTTGCTCCTATAACAAATTCAAAACTTAAAATCAGATTTTTTATGGACATTAAAACATACTTACTGTGTTTCTTGTTCTTTTTACTTCCTTTATCGGTTTTTTTTAATATTGCTATTGAAATTATCTGAATCAGTATCATCGATTTCATCATCTTTCGTTGCTAATATTAATGAAATCATGGTAAGTGTTTTTCCAAGGCCCATATCGTCAGCTGCAAAAGTAATTATTAAAATGCATATATGAGGGTTGCGTTTATCTTCGGGATCAGATAGAACAGGCCGTAAAAGAACTGAACATAAATAATTGGAAAATGAAAACGTAAAATAGGAAGGAATGACAAAAGCACTGATAATGATGATTACCTGAAAATTTGAATTTTACCGGATGTGATGTAGAGGAGCTGATGACAGTGTATTATAGAAATATCAAATATCATCAGTCCTCGTATGTCACAGAGCACGTGATGTCTTTACAGGATAAAAATGGTGAACAATAACGTGAAAAAATTAATTTTAGTGGTTAAACAAATACGAAACACAATAATTTGAGACTAAAATCAGATATCGATTTCATTTAACAATTTACCTCAAGATAAACGTTAGAATTTATAAAAAAATTGTCATCATTAATGTCGACCGCCCAGTCCTGGCTATCGTCGTAATTTGTATTTGGTGTGTGTGTTATTCTATTCCCTGCGCATTCCAGCCGCACCTCGCAGCGATGCAGGTGGAGCTGGTCACAAGGCACAGGGGAATACATATAGAGTGTGAACTCGTATTGTTTGTAGTAGCATTGGCACAGGACTAGTAACCACTGCCCCTGCCTACCAGTGGTGCGCTGAACGAGGAACTTGAAGCCGACCGGAAGCACTTTGATCTTATTGCATGTTTGTAAATGTTTCTGCCATGCCGTGTCGGGCAGCAGGACCTCACGGCACAGATAGCACCTGGTGCACTGCGGACAGAAATACCAGCTGTGCTTGTCCCTCTTCCCCATGCCGATATCCTGCAGAGGAAATGTTTACACTCTACTCACACCCTCCAATACCAACTGCATCACTACATACATAAATACATCAAAAATGAAAACAATATTGATAAAAAAAAAATATTCAGAATGTTTCGCGAGAATACCGAGTGCACGTTTTTCAAGCCTCGCCAATGGAATCTCACCTATGGTTAAGAGATACCAAGTCGGTTAAATTAGACAAAAGTTGCTCCAGATTAAGGCCATTTTAGCGGTGTATACCAATAACTATGAAATAATAATTAATTTTGGTTTGTAGCACTTTTTTATGTTCTTTCGAATGGCGATGCTCAATTTTTTAAACACACTTGGATTTCGAGTCATAATATTAAAGTTGTAATTTTTATAGGAACGTCATATTAAAAAGTTACACCATTGAAAAGAAAATATTTTTTCACGTTCCAACAATGTAATACTGGTGTCATTTTTTTAATGTAATATTGAATATATCAACGCCTACTGTGATTTGCAAATAAAAATATTAAAATCAATTGAACCGAATTATATTTTAAGAATTAAATTAGGAAATAGGCTATAAAAATAAACAAAATATAAATCTATAATTGTATTTTTTTATTTGTATCTTATAAATTTAATAATTGTTGTATTTTTGCCTTTTGAAACAAATAAACCTGAAGTAATTATACATTTTTGGAAAGAATATGGCGTCCATTTAAAAATGAAAATTCTCTCTGGTATCATAAATCGAAATCCAACGGTATTTGATCTATGCACTTTTCCCAAGTAACAATACACTACTAAAATGGTTTTCGAATGGTGTGTAACGATTTTCTAATTAACCCATTTCATATTTCTTATAATTCTCGAGATCCCCCATGTTAGACCTGTTAGTTATCCTGGACGTACTGTATATCTTGTGATCTATACAAATACATCTTTAAAATGGTCTAGTAATGGAGCAACTTTTAAACAAAACCGAGATTTCCGTACAGGGCGCGTTTTCTTGGACACTTTGTATTTCTCTTGTCCACTTTATCTACGGACGGTGATTTTATTTTCAGAAAACTACCTTTTATTTATTTTTTTTATAATATTTTAAACCAAATTGTAAACGATATTATGTACAATGCTTTTTATTCATTTAATGTTATTTAGTTAGTTTGTATTTTATTATAAAAACTTGTTTGAAAAATTTGGTTTTATAATTTCACTCTCAGTTCCTCTGAAATCGCGTTCTCACCTGGAAATTCGCAGCCCTTGTTACTGCACGTATACTTGTCTGGAGCACAGCCACCCCTGCTTCTTCCGGTACAGGCGAGGCGTGCTCGCCCTACACTTGCTGCATTCATCCCGCTCTTCTTTCACTTGCACATTTTGTGGTGTCGGTGCCTGCCGAGGTGCCTGCTTTTGTTGAGTTTCTGGCTGTGGCCCCCGAGCCTTCACCTCCACTGAGAGGGAGGCGTCGTCCCAGCCGCCAAGCACGCTCAGCAGACCAGTGCTGAAAGTCAGAGCGGAATGCTCCCTGCAACGCCAACAGTTCTTAAGGGAGAACATTCTTAATTAGAATTATTATATCGTCCCCGCGTTTGATTGTAACAGTGAAGATATAGTTGGCGGCTTTTTGTAGGTCGTCCAACAGCCGCACTGCATAGTGCAGCATGGCTGTTAACCCTGTTGACACGCTGACTCGGGTGTGCAAAAGGAACAATAAACGGAACCCAGAAAAAATATAATCCGCCGTTTCAGAACGGCGAATGTCGGGAGTTATTAGGGCGGGATTTGGAAGAACGCGGTCGGGATGTTGTTCCTCGCTGTGCTGGAGCAGCTGGTTCCGGCGGCCCGCCCAATCGCAGCGGTTGGAGCCGAGCACCGAGCACACGTACCGCTGGTACTCACTGCGAGTACCAGCGGTCTTCGTGGGTAAAATCCGTGGAGTCAGCAGCCACGAAGGGAACGATGGTCGGACAGCCTTCCTCTTGATAGCGGCACGGGAACCGCAGCAGCTGCGCGCCGTGGCCTCGTACACGAGACAACGCGAAGCCGGCTGCGCTTCTTCGCGCGCTTGACACAGGCCGCACACCGCCGCCCCGTCATGCTGCTGGTACACGGGTCCCTTGTTCAACAGCTGCTTGCACTTGCTGCACACAAGCGTAGCAAGAATATCTGCAGGGATATCCACCATGGCTGCAAATCAGAAACATAATCAATAACTTTCTTTTCTGGTTCTTCTTTTAATGAAATCACATAAATGTTTCCAAACAGTAAATTCATTGCAATTCTCTACAACATTGCTATATACATAATCAATAATTAAATATAAAAATGACAGGCATTCCATTTGTTTATATTGCTTACAATTTTTAGCAACATTGCTAAGATTTAGAAATAATAAAGAATTGAAGTAATGAGGAGTTGTACGAATATTTAAATTGCCGCCTTTTCCGTCGCCTGATGACGTCAGAAAACTACTAACCAATAAGGAAGTGGCTTACATTTACCGCCGACAGAATTTAAACGATTGCCAGCTGTTAATTATATACTAACTATACTCTGTTCTACTTAACCAATTCAGTAGATGGCGCTCACATCATCGTCAGTTTTAAATGGCAGTATTGAACTGTTGTTACATGACATTTTATTAAAATATTAAAAAGGTGTCATAATGTTATTGAAACTTTGTATATTATAGTCAGTAGGTATGAAATATAAAGTATTATCTATTTGTTTGCCAAATCGGATAAAGATGATACTTAACATTGCACATAAAAATTACACGAGATGTTCTTACATGTCATGTAAACTGACACTAGTCTGAAATTACATTGCGTGAACTTGGCTCCAGTGTTGCCAGATTAAAAAAATAAAAGTATCGTACCAACCAATGAAAATTATCGTATTTTAAAAAAAAGTATCGTACAAAATTATCGTACTTTTAAAATATATATCGTACATTTTATTTTTTAAAATTATGTATCAGTTTCAAATCATCCTTATACATTTATAGTAGGCTATATTAGTTTTATTTATACTTTAAACAGAATTTGAACCAGCGGATTGTTCCTCATAACTACATATTTTAAGTTCTGAGTAATGAGTGGAATACAATTATTCCTTCATGCAGTGTTTGGGACAAGTTGAATGGACAAGCGAATTGTTGGGGTTGGATCGCTAATTCTTGAACTTTTTGATTATTTTAAACATTTATTTTCATATTATTATTCGTATTATTAATTATTGTTATTTTTACTCGTTATACATCATATTGTGTCTGTTTAAAGTAAATGTGTGTAATAGTATTAAATTAGTCCAAAATGAATCCCAACCCAAGCCTCCCATATCTACGACATACATATTCAGCATTAACATTTTTAGCGCTCAGAGCCCTCGATTGCGTTCGGCATTGTCATCAGAGTGATCTATAGCGTTCGGCATTGAACTCGCTCTGTATGCTCGCCGCTTGGTCATCGAGCATGCTGAGCTCTCGATTCTGAGCATGCCTTAATCTGAACTGTCATTTCTGTAGCGGGTCAGTTAAAAATTCCCGCGTAGATATTGGCGAACAAAAATTTAAACCGGCAAAGGGCAGTTCTTAGAATTCTAGACCATGTTGTCACCAGATGTGTTCCAAGGAATTTGAACTACTAATTGACTCAGTTCTACGTTAGTAGCCAGTCAGGAGTAACAGTTAAAATGAACAAAGAATTGAATTTATATAGGTATGTGTCCTTTATGTTCATTTAAAGCATGTTTTATGGAAACAATGGAGAAACATGTGGAGAAAGACCATAAAGATTGCGAATTTATAGGTAAGCCAGAAAGTATGTTCTAAAAATTTCGCAAAACACATCATATAACATTTGTCAGAAAGCTCGTATTCACCATCGCCGGTATCTCCATCAGTTAATAGATAATTAATTGATGAAGGTAATCATAAAATATATTATTAAATTTAAACATAATTTTATTTTCCAAACTTTAACAGTTAGCAACAGCAGCAATGCATAATATGCAAATTTTATAATCATTTTGAATTCGTCCGTAGTCATGTTCATGTCTTAATTTATTTTATAATAATACCTACAAAATTAAATTTATAAATACTACGAAAACTTTTAGAAATATATATTTTAATACAACAAAAAACAACTTTTTAATAAGTTACTGAAAACAGCCCTACTTACACATTTGTGTATTATAATTTCCCGCCTAAACTATGAATCTGAAGCGTTTGGCATTAGTATTAACATCTGTACCAATCAAAATAAAATATTTGTATCACGTTAATGCTCCATTTTTTTTATTTTTTTTTAACTATCTCTTTCAACCAAACTGCCAGCGAAGCTGGGGAATGTCTTCAACGCCCGAATATTCAAAACCAGAATATTCAAAACCAGAATATTCAAAACCAGAATTTGCATTTACAGAATCATTCAACACCCGAATATTCAAAACCAGAATATGCATGCACAGAATCATTCAAATTCCGAATATTCAAAAACCGAATGAAAAAGTTTAGGCTACCTGTCACTAGATGTCACTGCGAAACGTATGCATTGTCGATATTGTAGTGTACTTTAATTTATTTCGATGAGAATAATAATAGATATACGTTTTCAAATGTCAAAAATGACAGCTTCATCGATAATTATATACGATGTGATTGAATATCTGAATTCTAGATAATAGGTACAGTACAGGCATGTCTACGGAAAATATGTGGAACTTAAAACATTTTTTGAATAATAAACCGTTCTACCGTTTAATAAATAAACAATTACAGTTACATTTTCTACACGAAGTGCCAATATTATAAAGTATGTATATTATAATAACACGAAATAAATGTTATTTTTCTCATTACAGATTCATAGTTTGATTACAAAGATTATGGTAGAAAAATCGTTTCGTGAGAGCCGTGAATACTGCAAAGTTCTATTAAACATCAATGATTATGGGCTTTGTCTACATGACAATTTATAATACACATAAAATCGTTGTTAATTTTGGTTTAGCGTCGTCCAAAGCTCTGCTCTGACACCTCTTATTTTCGCTCTTTTTAAAGACAATTTGTGCTTTGAATTAAATTCAAACAACTTTGATAATGTAAAAATATTCAGAAATGTCGAGCACACTATCTTCTAAAATTATTTTAATATTATTTCATGATGTAGTAACAATTCCCTAAATGTTAGAAAATGCCAAATCAGCAAATTTCTCATATTTCATCCACTACTACGACACCGTTAAAGACATTATAACATGGTTTGAATTCGACATGATTTTTTTTCCTTTCATGAATTTGCACGATTGTTGCTGAGGAATGGTTAGTAGGTTTGAAATTTGCCGATATGAATCTGTTCAAAATATTACAAAAATTTCTTTGGAATTGAAGTGTGTTTTATTTGTGACCCACTCTTTCACTCAAATCGTGTAATACATAATAAGAAAGAGAATTTCATGCTGAACTCATATTTCGAAACTGTGTTGTCCTGTTTATAACCGTGTGAGAATGGTGAAAGAAAAAGGAATAATGAGCCGATTTGAATATGTGTCTATAACTTGCAAATAGTCACCTGATCTTTAATACAATTGAAAATCTATTGGAAATCATTGACAAAAATATTGCAAGGTATAATATTAATAATTCCAAGTAATTATTTAAAATTATAACGGATGCATGGAGATCTATAAAGCACAAAATGCCATGACGAATACAATCTATTATGTATAAATAATTATTAAAGTATTAAATATGTAACATTCTTTATTTTCTCTCTAATTTAAGTTTCTTTCATAAGTTGTTATTCTGGTTAATTTTTTTTTAAATAAATATATTTTTATACAGTCGCTCTATTTTTTTGTTGCACCTCACATCTTTATTCAAATACGTAGTCGTGCCATAAATTCTGTCCCTGAGTATAAAACACGATAAAAAATATATAAAAATAAAATTAAGGGTGCCTTGAGCATTTGTTTTTTTCATCTGTCAACATATTGTAAATCATTAATTTCAAACCGATAGTTCATGCGTTCCTCCTTGGTTCATGCAGTAAACATGGAGTGGGGTATTAAAAAGAACCGTGTAGCAGTAATTGCGCTATACAAGTGCAACAAAACACCAGTAGAGATTTTCAATTTGTTAAAACTTCTGAAAATTACGAAGAAGTTTGTTTACCGGACCATTGAACGTTACAACGATATGTTATTAATTGATGACAGACCAAGGAGCGGTTGGCCATGGACAACTAGGGATCCAGCAGCCGTCAAATCTGTTCGCGAGAGAATTTGGAGAAATCCACTCCGGAATCAGAAAATCATGTGTAGGGAAATGAAGTTCCCCGCTAGAACCATGTCACGCATTCTGAAAGATCTTAAACTTGGAACTTATCGCAGAAGCACAGGGCAGCGATTTACAGCGACCATACGTCACATAAGAGCCACGAGAGCTAAGATATTCCAGCGACACGCAAACGGAAGTCATCGGCAAATTCTTTTTACGGATGAAAAATTTTTCACTGTAGAAGAAAAATTCAATCGCCAAAATGATTGAATGTATACCCATAGCTCTCGGGAAGCTGCAGAGAAAATCCCGAAGGTAGAAAGGGGTCACCCCTAGCGTCAGTGATGGTTTGGTGGAGGGTATCGTATGACGGCGTTATGAAGTTGCATTTCTGCGAACAAGGGGTAAAAACGCGAGCAGGAAATTACCAGAGCGACATATTAGAGCAAGTTGTAAAGCCATTGAATGATTCCTTGTTCGCTGATAAGCACTGGATTTTTCAGCAAGATTCAGCGCCCGCACACAAAGCGAAGTCGTCGCAACGATGGTTAGAGCTGAATTTACCGGAATTTATTATCGATGAAGATTGGCCCTCTGGAAGTCCAGACCTCAATCCTTTGGACTACCGCTTATGGTGTGTCAAAGAACGAGCCGGTCATTTTGAGTATTTTTTTTTAATTAATAGTTATGTAACAATAAAATTACATTCATTTTTTATCAGATTTCTTTTTTTATGTAGAATAAGCCTCCCTTGTATTAGGGACAGTATTTATGGCACGACTACGTAAAGCTAATCATATATGGCAGCGGTAACTTAAGCACTTTGACCATGTGAAATTTGAAAACAGTGGCCACCATGACACTGATAGCTTGTATTTGTTATGGTTTGGGTTTGATGGGGAGCCACTTAAAATTGTATAATACATGGAAGTTAATAACGATAAAAAAAATTGCTTCCTTCGGCGCTCTCATTTCGCAAGCGTGTTAATAATATTACATTGTTTTTACCTTCCGTCACCTTTAGATAAAGAAGGTATTGTCTTTATTCAAAAAATGGTGAGTTTTTAATGATTAAGCACATTTCAGGGTCCCTAGAATACGATTTTACTATGATGTCTGTATGTGTGTGTGACGATAATTTCAGCCGCGATAACTCCAAAAAAAAAAAAACTATTTTTACGTATTTCTCTTCCTTACATCCATGTGTACACGTGATTAGATTTTGGTTATAATTCGTCAATCGAAAGTCCCCTCATTTGAAGAATTTTGCAGTTTTTCTTGAAAAAGCGCTGTTAAATTTTATTTTCTATACGATTTGATTGCATTTTATAATTCAAATTCAATGGATATAGACTTAAATTATAAAGAAATTAAATGTCATAAGCAGCAAGCTATGCTATAACCATAGAAACAGCTACTATATTAAGAAAATTCTGATTCAAAGATGTCAGTATCAAGTGCAATTGACATAGTATGTTTGTATTATAATTTTACTGGAAATATATAAACTTTTGTTAGAAACTTTCACTTTCTGTATGGAATTTGTACAAAATACCTAGAACTGACGGAAGGCAATGTACTGGAAATATAGGATCTTTTAGAAGGAACTTTCTGTATAGAATTGGTGTAAAATACGTACAGGTGTCTGCCATAAACGAGCCACCATTGCAAACTTTCTTATTTGAAGATATAGAAAGACGGTTAAATGGACAAAGTTAGGCAATATGAAAAATTTAACGATGAAAAATGCAAAACAATTGAACATCAAATACGCGACTTATTCAACAAAATAACATTTTTTTAATAGAATGCTAAATTGAAAGTGATACCATTTAAAAGATTTTTTTATCTGAATATAAAAGTTCATTATCACTAGGCCTTTAAAATTAAAAACAAAAGAGTTATTTCAATTTCAAATTTAAATATTATATTTCTTATTTAAATACAAATATGACATTTTTGCTATTGGG
This sequence comes from Harpalus rufipes, assembly GCA_951394225.1. Lineage (NCBI taxonomy): Eukaryota > Metazoa > Arthropoda > Insecta > Coleoptera > Carabidae > Harpalus > Harpalus rufipes. The sequence continues at coordinate 21,025,532 of OX596282.1, read as the reverse complement.
ATATTTCATTATGTAGAGATGGCGTTGTGTACCACCAACGTTAAACTTTCAACAAGGGAGCACATTTGTGTAACTTCCATAAACGTATCATTGCTGTTAAGAGTTTCTCTTTGATTCTTCTTGTATTTTGACTGTTCTCTCAGTGTTTATTATTATTTTAGGTAGAGTATATTGGCTTGTATCCTGTTTTATTAATTGTAGCGGAAGATTAATTATTATTTTTCATTTTAAATACTTTAGTTAGTAGTTGTTAGGTTATGATCACAGATTTGTTTTTTCTTAGGGAGAGCACATATTGGTTAATAGTAGTTTAATTAATTGTAAATATTAGTTCTATTATCTATTTTCCATTATATAAACTACGCGCGTATGTAAAAACATACGAATGAAATAAAATTGCTCCCTTGTTTTTAGTTCCAAATTTTTCCACCTGGTTCGTATTCCTAATGAAATATCCCAATATATTCAAATAAGAAAGTTAGGAATGGTGGCCCGCTTACGGCAGACATTCTGTACATAGAACTGACGGAAGGTAATGTGCTGGCCACATCAGATTTTTTTTACTTGTATTTGCCAATATCTTCCAAAAAAATTTCAAACATCAACCTGTGGCGCGTGGCTCGTAATACGAGCACATTTTTCTAATAAAATCGCTTTTATGGAGCACAATCCTCATAAGAATACAATATGAAAGTGCGCTCCGTAAAAGCGCTTTTGTTATGAAAATGTGCTCGTAGTGCGGGATAACATTATTATTATTAAAGACTGAGGCCTTAGGCATTTATTTTGACAGCACATTTTATTTCATTTTCCAGATAAACGATACTATAACTAACTCTAGTAACTTTTAGTTAGGGAGAAGCATCAGAAATTTTGCAAATATTGATGTATTGTATTGAACTTCTCATTCATATTATTATTTTTTTATAAAACACCTGTCCTGATATTTGAACAACTGTGATTCCAATGCGGCCACCTTTGTATGTGTATGTAATTAGGACGCAGAATAGAGATCGTTGCCTATTGTGCAGGGCAGATATTATTTCAATTCAAAGGATTTTTTAAAATGTTTTTTTTATTGGTACTGCGAAAAAACGTAGAATATCATATTAAGATAAAACAAATTCGACGTAGATTTTAATTCTAAACAACTTTTTCATTTACACTGTTAATCTAAAAATTCATAGAGCACGAACTGTCGCTAGTATTATAAAATTACCATTAGGCAGTGGTCACATTGAGTAGAATGCAATCGATCAACCAAGATCAACTGTCGTAGATCAATAGCGACCGACCGAAATATTAGGAGATATGTCACACTGCATGAATCGACGTAAATATTTCCACAAAAATGATACCAACTTAAATTGAAAGAAAATTATTTTTTTCTTGCACTGAAACACCGCAAATATATGTTTTCAGGAATATTTAAATAAATGACAAACCTTATGAGTTTTTGTTTTTAAAATTAGAGAAATTTGCATCCATAATTTTTCCATTGTCTTACAATTATTACTGTATCCTGGTGTGTTTTGATCATAAAATTGTACATTATTTCTTACACAGTTTTTCAACTATGGTCTATTTCATTAACTCTCCACATTTCCGTCATGCTACAAGTAATATGGCTGTAATATTCTACAATATTCTTTTTAACCTGTACACAAATGTCAAAACAGTTTAAGTTGGTATGAAAAATATGACAACACTGAGCATGCGTAAACACATCAATCGCTGTCGACCGACTAGAAAATCAAACATGTTTGATATATCAAACCGCTCGTCGACGTTCGATCTTTGTTTTTTTACAGTAACCACAAACAGGCCACATCCGCCACAATACATGTAAAATGTGTTTTTACATATTTAAATCGGCCCTTTCAGGCCCACCCAAATATTTTTTTGAAAAGAATTTTTACTTCCATTTATTACCTTCCGTCACCTTTTAGGTAAGGAAAATAGGTTTGTTTGTTCCGCTATGCTGTATTTTGCAATTTACTGCCTATCGCCGTGGTAATAATTTAAATGACTAAAAATTATTTTTCTGTTCGATCCGTTTCCGCCATATTATTTATTTTAGAAAATACTTCAGGTTCTATTATATTTATAAAGGATACTCAGTAAGTAGTTATTTATGTATCAAGGCACTGAAGTTCTATTTTTATTACAAATGTGGAATTTATTTGCCGGGGTTCTTATAGCCGAGGAAAATAAAGCATATGAGTAATAAAAAGGAACTTCAGTGCCGAGGTGCATATTAAGTTTTATTTGAAATCGAAAAATTGTAGAACCGACAGGAATATTTTTATAGGTTATATATGTCAGTCTGACATTCAATATTGCTAATCTCCGACACTGAAGTTATTGTAGAGAACACTCAAAATTATATGTTTTATCTGAAACTTGTTCATCGGGGTTATTTAGTTCGTTCGTCTTGCACATATTTTTTATCATTTTACGTAAAAATTTACTATTGTACATCATACACTTGCCCAAATTATCTTACATAATATATAATAATTATCATAAGGTTGGCAACACTACATTTGAATGAAATCGTCTTATAATGGATTACTTTAGTGCCAATTACTGAATTTTTAATGTCGATGTTTGCACAATTTAATGACTATTTCTAATAAAATATAGTATTCCATTCTCCACTATTTTAATTGTTTACTATTGTTATCAAATAAATTTACTTTATTATAAATTTCGTGGCCGTGTGCCTGGTCGCGAATCTGAGGACCCGGATTCAATCCCGACCGACGCCAAAAATTATTTCGAATATTAATGAACCCTGTGGTGTGCTCTCCACGCTAGCAATGAGTGTCTGTGAGGTGACGCCTGGTAAGCACCCGCATGGTACAAATATTTCATCATTACCGACATCTGTGTACAGAGCAGATTGGGACACCCAGCAATGGGTAATATGCCGTGATGATATATTTATTTTTATATGACAATGACATTTATTTATTTATTTCAATTCTAACATTACATAGCATGTACTTATTGAAAAATATCAGTTTTTTTCCTAATAGTGATGGGTCACTGTAAAAATTATTACTACCAGCTACCCCGGCCTTTTACCGCAAGTTACTGGAAAAATGGAACGAACAGAATCTAGTAACTTAACCATTCACTGGATAGAACAGCAAATTACACCTCCGCGGTTTGCGGCAGATGCAGGGTAGCGGAACGAACAAACCTTTGTCTTTGGTCAAAAAAATCGACGGAGAGATTCTTATGAATAAGCACGTTTTAGGGTCCTCACAATACGATTTTACCATTTTTACAATTATATCTGATGTATGTATGTATGTGTGTTTGTGTGCGTATGTGCGTGCGTGTGTGTATGTGTGTGTTGATATTTCCAGGTTCGATAACTCCAATACTACAATTATAATTTTTGTATATACTTGAGTTTGCTTCCAAATGAAAAGCTGATTAGATTTTGGTTATTATAAAGAAATTACGTCTCATAAATCTTGCTATACACCACTATGGAAACAGAATCTGTTTTGTAAATATAATTGATGGGCAGATGACAGAAAATTATGTTTGAGAAATAATTTTACTGGAAATATATTTATTGCAAGAAACATTCTATGTGGAATTTATACAAAATAGATATTTACAGAAAACAGACGACCATATTGTGCTGGCTAAAACAGATTTTTTTAGCTGGATCATCTCCATAGCTTCAATTGCATCATCAGCAGCACATCGTTTTTTTTTGTTCACTTTAGTTACTTTATGAAATAATTATTTATGTCAAATACAAACGTATTTTCTGTAAGAGGTGCATACAATTTTGTAGGGTGAATTTGGCATTTATACTCTTCATACAAACCGAGGCTCATAATAGTTCAATCAGTTTACATTTCCTATAAACAAATTATAAAACCTACAAAAATGGTGAGATATTTCTATCCTCTACTTTAAAATATAGATTTTAAACTTACAGAAACTGTATATGTTATTTAAGTACTCCACCAATTAATAATGGGGGAAGGGGTTATATCGCCTTTATAAATAATATCTTTAATTTTATTACACATTGTATTCACAAGCCCTGCACATTCTTCTGTTAGATTATTGTCCCATATGTCTTGTGCCAAACCTTTTAAATGCCGGTCGAGCTATTATCATACGTCTTTTGGTCCACAGTTTTTAGTCTATATTTGAAGTAAACGAAAGAATTTTGTGGAAAATTTCTTGAAAATGTAAGCTGGCTAACTATTATGAACCTGGGCTCGTACATATTTGAATAAAATGTGTTCGTTTGCTTTAAAAAATGAGTAAATTTATTTATTTACATTCCTGACATTCCTTTGCTCCACAATTAAATCAATTTAACAGAAAGTTGCTACATAATATGACACAAATCTCCTATTTGTAAAAGACATTTTATAAATAAAATTAATAAATTATAAGCTAATATTGTTTAAAAAATTCATTTGGCAGTATTCTTACACAAATTTTTGTGATACCTGTTGTAATCACCTTATCAAATAGTGGCTAACTCGTTCTAAAAGAAATAAACATTCACCAAACATATGTTATTAATTTGGAATATAATATTTATTAATTTATTTTTACCTCTCGCTAAGAGAGGTATTGGATTCATGCTAAAAATCGCATATCCAGATTTTATTGAATAAGCACGTTTTAAGGTCCCTACAATCCGATTTTAACATTTTTACGATGATGTCTGTGTGTGTGTGTGTGTGTGTGTGTGTGTGTGTGTGGATGTATGTGTGTGTGTGTGTGTGTGTGTGTGTGTGTGTGTGTGTATGTATGTAGGATGTTGGAAGGACGATTACTCAAAAACTATAAGACTTTAAATTTGTTTAACTACGTATTTCCCAATCGGACATTCATGGGAAGATCTGAAAAGGTTTTGGTAACAATTGAACAACCGGAAGTAGAAGATTCTTGGAAAAAAATCTTCTAAATAATATTTTTTGAAATTTTTTCTTGATAATATTAAAGAAAAATAAATTTTCTTTCTGATACATTTAAATATTTTATAATATATTCTATAGATTTAGAGATAAAAGAAATATAATATGTAAAATAATCTGTTATAATAAATTTTACAGCCGAAAGAATGGCCATGGAAAATAGTTGAAAATTTAATTTTTTTGTAACTGACAGATAAATGTCAGTGTCAGAAATCCGAAGACATTACTGAAGAGTTTTTCTGGGAAGTACATACATTATATTATTTCTTAATGTATTAATAGAATTGGAAACATTTCGAAAAATTAGAAGAGGACAAAATTTCTTCATCAAAAATGAATTTAAAATTAAACAATCTAAATATATATGGAATAGATATATGCGTAAGTAGAATTTTTGGTGTAGAGTATACAAGAAATGTTAAATACAATAGGGAGCGAGCAGTCATATGATTTTGTTGGCCTTGACAAGCAGATATGGAGGTCCATGTCAGAATGATAGCTAGTAATTATGTATAAATTTCTCATTCTAAATTTAGTGATTTTCCAATTTCATGTGGAGCAGAATTAAATGTTAAATATCTAAGGCATACAAGTAAATTTTAAACTCCTGGTGATAAATTGACGTAAATTTAGAAAATCTTAAAAATTTTAATGAAAAATTCTAACATTTGACATCTATGTACATAATTACTAATTATCATTGTGAAACGGGCCCACACATCTGCTTGTGAAGCCCAAAAATGTAACATTACTGTTCGCGCCCTATACATATGTAACCAAAAAAAGGAAGTGGCGAGAGGTATTGTGCTGGCCACAACAGATTTTTTAGTATATGTTCTCTTATTTACTAGCGTAGCTGTCACTTTTGACAGTTGCTGTGGACAGTTGAATGGATTGAATGCAGACCATGCAGACGTATGTCCACTTACTTTCTTTTGACCAAATTAAAGTTCACTAGATTATCGACAATGCATATGTTGCACCACCATTGAACACGCGTTAAACTAGCTTTCATAGTGACATCTAGTGACAGGTAGCCTAAGCTTTTTCATTCGGTTTTTGAATATTCGGGTGTTGAATGATTCTGTGCATGAATATTCTGGTTTTGAATATTCGGGATTTGAATGATTCTGTGCATGAATATTCTGGTTTTGAATATTCGGGCGTTGAGTATGCACCCGTATATTATTTGATATAGATAATATTTTTCTAAATATGTATAATATAGAAAATTAATATGCAAATGTAATGTTATATTAAACATGCAGAAGACTCACGTCATCAACCTGATAAAAAGAAATATAACTTGTAGTAATTATTGGTTATTTATTTTTTTTAAAAAGAAGAAAAAATATGCTAGTATTAAAGAAACGTATATATTAATTAATTTACAATTATTTCTAAGTCAATCCTTATTCCTTTTACGTAATATAGAATTATTTAATACAACATGGTCATTTCTCAGTAGTGCCAACGTTATAGTATGAAAATAAACTACAATTATTTCAAATAATTTTATATTCCGTAAAATGAATGACGATTGAATTCTAAAAAGAAATAAATATAGAGCGTTTAAACTTAAAAAAGTTCAATATTTACATCTTGGAGACCATGAAAGACCTCTTGAGTTTTGTCATTTGTTGTTAAATGAAGGAAGAGAGTTTTTAAAATTTATTATCTGGACAGATGAATCAAATATTTCAAATAATGGCATGTTTATTGCAAGAAATAATCATTACTGCAGTACTGAGAATCCTATAATTGTGCGTGAGAGAGAATTTTAACATTTGGTGTGCTATTTTGAAAGATAAAATCGAGGATAAAATATTTTTTTATATGTATAAAGGTACTCTCACAGGTGATCGGTATTTGCAATTTTTAAGAGACATGTTAGCAAATATGCTAGATTATGTGCCACTAAATTAAGAGAATTATATTATCAACAAGACGGTGCACCTGCCCACAGTGCGCAAAGAGTAACGCAATATTTAAATGAAATGTTTCCGAATCAGTGGATTGGTACTAACGGCCCTATTGCTTGGCCCGCCAAGTCACCGGATTTAAATCCATTACATTTTTTTTATGGGGCTACTTAAAGGATAATGTTTATAATAATGTGTATCCAGACTTACAGCATCTAAAAAACAGCATTGAAAATGTTTTAAATAATATTGATGGCCGGACATTGAGATCAATAAGAAGTAATTTGTTTCGAAGAATAAAATTATGTATTAACGTAAATGGAGGACAATTTGAGCAGTATTTGTAAATTTATTTGTTGTGTTTTTGTTTCAAAGTAATTGTTTTTCACATTCATTTGTATCGACCATGGCACACTTATTTTAGCCATTTTAAAATAAAACTAATATAAATCTAAACATGCATTTTTCTCATAAAATTTGATATCTAAAGGTGTACAAATATTGTATTCTGAATAAAATTCCCTATCGAATAAGCAAATAAAAAAAATATAGTTGTATTTAAAATAACAAAGTTGGTATCCACAGTTTGTGAACCACTGGTTGAAAAAAAAAATTTTATGCTCATTAAAATATTCTTGTAAAATACAAATTGTTTGCTAATTAAACCGACCTCGTAGCTCTTATAGTTCTGGAGATAGCAATAGTGGACAAAATAAAATAAACACCTGTATATAATATTTTGTATTAACAAGCCAAATGCATTTCATGTAATTCTTATAACAAATAAATTATTATTATATATATTAACGGTAAGCGAACGAATAAAATTTGTCCGGTATGCTCTGTCGACTGCTACATGACACAAGTTAACCTCAAATTTTGTTTTGATTTTGACATTTAGTGGCGAGTGTATTATATATATATATATATATATATATATATATATATATATATATATATATATATATATATATATATATATATATATATATATATATTTGTGTTTCTTTTAATTTTAACTGTAGTAGTAGTCATAGAATCACGGGAAAAATTCCAATGGTCGCATTCATAAGATCACACAGTTACCGCTACGCTACTTCAACTGTTGGGAACTTATAAATGTACATGCTACATTCATAGTTACATTCAGTCCAACCCGTCCAACTTAGTTCAAAAAAGTGAGGTTAGATTACAATTATTGTCTGTTTTATATTTTTATTAGTTAGGATAATTGGAAATTAGTTTTTATTGGTTTTTAGATAATAAATATGGATACTTGTCACATGTCAAAACACACATAACCCGCCTTAGTAGCCAAGTAGCATACGCTCCCAAAAGTAGCGTATTTTAAAAGCGCTACAAAACATGGCCGACCGTTCTGACGGTAGCATAAAAGTAGCGTTGAATTTGTAAGATATATCGGTAACTGTTCCACAACTGTTACGTCTTAAGCTGGATTCAGAGATTGCGTAGTATACATAGCATAGAATAGCACAGAAAAACATAGAAAATGAACATACGGAAAAGCGTGTACTGATTCACAGTTACAGACATAGCATAGCACAACACAGCATAACATGGCGAATTGGTCATATTTTATTTCAAAGCTATGTTTTGCCATGTTCGGCCATGTGCGCTATGTTTCGTGAGTATTCGTAGTTACACCACGCCTACTTCTACAGCGCTTTAATGTTGACAACTTGCTGACATTTGTTTTGAAGTTTGGTTAAGACAACTTTTAAGTTATTTTGTATTGCAGTTGTGTTTATTATAATTATTTAAGAAGTGACAATTAAATAAAACTTGTGAAATCACCAACAAATACTGACATGAAGTTATCTATATACATCAATTCTATGTTTTCTGTACAATCTCTGAATTGGTTTTAAGTTTCTATGTTTTCCTGTGTTGTGTATTCCTATGCTGTGTTTACTACGCAATCTCTGAATCCAGCTTTATGAATGCGACCAATGTTAATATAGCTGGATGAAATAGAATGTGTATTTTATACCAACATTATAATCTGGAATAAATATCGTAAAATACAAACATCAAATCCTTTTTCGCAATTTCATGCTATTAATTCTGAAAGTATAAAGGTGGATTTATAATAAACATAGAAAACACAACAACATAGCATAGCACAGCACAGCTCATATTTGAATTTGAACATATGGACTTTCGTATATGCATTTATAACTGACATAGAAAACACAGCATAACATAGCACAGCATAGCATAGCATAGGGAATTGAGTTTTAATTTTTGCTATGTTTTTCGTATGTTCGTGCATGCTCGGCAAACTTCGGAATAGTTCGAGTAGATGAAAGAGATGTGAATAGTTTGTTGATTCATTTAAATAGATAATGAGAAATGAATTTGAAGGGGTAACCGTATCACGTACATATTTGGTGGGGTAGTTACCATAGCTCCTCTGAGTAATATGATGTAAATTTTGTTTAAATAATAAAAGGATGAATATAATTTTTTGAGTTTAGTGTTAAATATTATTAGCACATATAACCTCCGCTACTAATTTAAGAACAAGCCGTATCACAACTATATTTGGTAGGGTACTTAAGACAACCCCATTGAGTAATTTAATGTACATTTTGTGTAAATATTTAGGGGATAAGATATAAATTTTTGAGAGTTTAGAATATCAAAATATTATTTGAATATGTAATATCCCCTATCAATTTAAGGAGAAGCCGTATCACAATTATATTTGGTAGGGTACTTAAGTCAACGCCCCTGAGTAATATAATGTACATTTTGTTTAAATATTCAGGGGATAAGATATTAATTTTTGAGAGTTTAGAATATCAAAATATTATTGGAACATATAACATCCCCTATCAATTTAAGGAGAAGCCGTATCACAACCATATTTTGTAGGGTACCTAAGGCAACCCCCCTGAGTAATTTAATGTACATTTTATTTAAATATTCAGGGGATAAGATAGAAATGTATATCTCATCCCCTGAATATTTAAACAAAATGTACATTAAATTATTCAGGGGGGTTGTCTTAAGTACCGTACCAAATATGGTTGTGATACGGCTTCTTCTTAAATTGATAGGGGATGTTACATATTCCAATATTTTGATATTCTAAACTCTCAAAAATGTATATCTCATCCCCTGAATATTTAAACAATATGTACATTAAATTATTCGAGGGGATTGTTTTAAGTACCCTACCAAATATGATTGTTATACGGCTTCTCCTTAAATTGATAGGGGATGTTACATATTCAAATACTATTTTGATATTCTAAACTCTCAAAAATGTATATCTCATCCCCCGAATATTTAAACAAAGTGTACATTAAATTACTCAGGGGGGTTGTCTTAAGTACCCTACCAAATATAATTGTGATACGGCTTCTCCTTAAATTGATAAGGGATGTTACATATTCAAATAATATTTTGATATTCTTAACTCTCAAAAATGTATAACTCATCCCCTGAATATTAAACAAAATGTACATTAAATTACTCGGGGGAGTTGTCTTAAGTACCCTACCAAATATGATTGTTATACGGCTTCTCCTTAAATTGATAGGGGATGTTACATATTCAAATACTATTTTGATATTCTAAACTCTCAAAAATGTATATCTCATCCCCCGAATATTTAAACAAAGTGTACATTAAATTACTCAGGGGGGTTGTCTTAAGTACCCTACCAAATATAATTGTGATACGGCTTCTCCTTAAATTGATAAGGGATGTTACATATTCAAATAATATTTTGATATTCTTAACTCTCAAAAATGTATAACTCATCCCCTGAATATTAAACAAAATATACATTAAATTACTCGGGGGAGTTGTCTTAAGTACCCTACCAAATATGATTGTTATACGGCTTCTCCTTAAATTGATAGGGGATGTTACATATTCAAATACTATTTTGATATTCTAAACTCTCAAAAATGTATATCTCATCCCCCGAATATTTAAACAAAGTGTACATTAAATTACTCAGGGGGGTTGTCTTAAGTACCCTACCAAATATAATTGTGATACGGCTTCTCCTTAAATTGATAGGGGATGTTACATATGCAAATAATATTTTGATATTCTAAACTCTTAAAAATGTATATCTCATCCCCTGAATATTTAAACAAAATGTACATTAAATTACTCAGGGGGGTTGTCTTAAGTACCGTACCAAATATGGTTGTGATATGGCTTTTCCTTAAATTGATAGGGGATGTTACATATTCAAATAATATTTTGATATTCTAAACTCTCAAAAATTTATATCTTATCCCTTGAATATTTACACAAAATGTACATTAAATTACTCAATGGGGTTGTCTTAAGTACCCTACCAAATATAGTTGTGATACGGCTTGTTCTTAAATTGATAGCGGATGTTATATGTGCCAATAATATTTTAACACTCTAAACTCAAAAATCTGTTGTGGCCAGCACAATACCTTCCGTCATTCTCGTGTATAATGTATAAATTCCATAATTTTTCTTACAAAAGATTCTAAATTTCCAGTAAAATTATTTCATAAACAAACTATTCAAATTGCACTTGACACTGGCATCTTCTTGTTCTTTAGCTTTTCCCATTCGTTAGGGGTCGCTATTTTAGCATGTCGTTCTCATTCAGTTCCTTTTCTCTCAAATCTTCCGCAATACAGTCCTTCCATCTTATCTTTGGTCTTCCTCTGTTTCTTTAACGTCCTATTACTAAAATATTCATTCTTGTTTCAATATAATTCTTCATTTCTCCTCATGACATGTTCAAACCAATGTAATCGTCTTTCTTGTATACTTGTAACACTAGAGTTATTTTCTTACCATATCTTTCCGTGTATTCCCCAATATCTACTTCAACATCCTCATATCTGCCACATTAATTTACTTTTTATTGATACTGACATCTGTCAATTTGAATTATATGAATATATTACTAGTTCCCAAGTTTGGCATATCTGGCTGAATTATAAAATTTAATTTCTTTAAAATTCTTTAACTCTGTATCTATTGAATATGAAGTATAAATTGTAATCAAATCGTATAGAGAATATATTCTTTAAGTTATAATAACGTTAAATGTCAATAAATCAAATTTAACTGTTAAATCTTCAAATAAGACTACTTCCGGTTGACCAATTATAACCAAAATCTAATCAGTTGTTCTTCTGGATGTAAACTTGAGGAATACGAAAAAAATATAATTTTTGGAATCGTGGTATTGAAGTTATGGAATCCGGAACTTTTGTCACACACACACACACACACACACAGACACACGGACACACGGACACACAGACACACATACATACAGACATCATCGTAAAAATGGTAAAATCGTATTATATGGACCCTAAAACGTGCTTATTCAGTAAAAACTCATCATTGATTTTTTTGACCAAAGACAATACCTTCCTTACCTAAAGGTGACGGAAGGTAAAAATATATATTCATCCTTTTATTATTTAAACAAAATATACATTATATTACTCAGAGGAGCTATGGTAACTACCCCACCAAATATGTACGTGATATGGCTACCCCTTCAAATTCATTTCTCATTATCTTGTAGATAAATATTTAAATGAATCAGGGTAATATTGCTAATTATCCAAAATAAAATATATTATTTACAATATTTGTTGGTATATGAACCACTTTTTTGATAAAATATATATAAGAATATGTTAAAAACAGAAAAAATATTTTTTTTTTGTTAATTTTTTGTTTTTCATAAAATAACAATACTTTTGATGTCCGTAGTACATTTACTGTCTGGGCTATGCAACACTTGCTTTAAATCGAATCGGCCGCTGCGAATAGGCCGCTAGGTTCACTCTGATTATGCAACTTGGTAGCATTAATTAGGAAACCGAATTTAAAGCAAAATTTTAATAGTTACACAAGAAAAATCTATGTCAGGGGTTGTAGAGATGGTTTATGGGTGATATAGTTTGGTTCACTAAAGATGGCTATTCACGGTCATTTATAAACCGTCTGATACAATATTTCTTGTAGATAAGATCACTGCATTTCGTACTCGATTTCATATGCATAGGCGTGCAACATAAAATATTTATGGATACATTTTAAATTTAAAAAAGTGTAATATATTCCAAAATTATGTTTCTTTTTAAATAATATCTTTCTCAAAGATTTATGTTCTTCGCCTATGTTTTTTCGAAACACGAAAACACAGACTTGACATAAACCATGGAATAATAATAATTTGATTTAAATGTCAACGTCACTGGGTAAACATTACAGGGCAGTGTAGTAGATAATTAGATATCTAAAATTCCACGACATATGTCATTATTTATAGTGTGTTAGAAAGTAATGTCACCATTTACGTATAACTGTCACACAACATAAATTACGTTGACATACGCAAAATAATCTTTTTCTATTCCTGCTCTGAAAATACAATTTTCTGGTTTGTTTTTCATGTTGAAAGTAACTCTTTGCAGCACGCTTCGGTATCCTAGCAACGAATTTTACTTACAAACGTTGTATAGAATGTTTGTTGTTGTCATAGATACGCATCACAAATACAAAAATTGAAAATAAATGTCAAATTATTTTTTAAAAATAATTCTTTATTTCCTTATTTTTTATCTTGCAGGAGTAGAAAAAATAGTGTGTATAACACGTGTTGAAAGTCCTTTGTCGAACACAAACGATTGCAACCTTCTCTTCGCTCAGGCTGCAAGTTTCGTTTTGGTTCGACAAAGATGGACTTTCAGCACTTGATATACAAATAACTATTTTCTTCAAGTGTACAATAATATTCATATTATGCTACTATACACACACTATAGAAGATATTCATTTTATAACTAGTACAACAATGTTGGTCATTTTTGTACTAGTAAAAAAATGTTAGCTTCTTAGTTCACCGCTGGCGGCAGCAGTCGTCACAGCAACACAGACCATATTGAAAAATTGTTATTTGACAGTTGTATCGTTTGTGTTTTGTGGTGTACATAGCTACCTATGGCTGAAATTGCAAACGCTATTAAAACAATTTTAGAAAAATATTTAAAAAATCTCCAGTTTTCTTTGAAACACTTGTAGAAAAAATAGTATATGTTACTCGGAGCAGAACGCCCTTTTTGTGTTTTACCCAGCTTGCCTGGCCTCGGCTAGCGCCTCGGCCGCAATAGCTGGGTTCAACACAAAAAGACCGCTTTCTACTCCTAATAACATAATATACTATTCTCGTTCTAAAATGAAATGTTGCTAAGCTACTGCTGTATATAATGTTGTTCTTTCTTCGAACAGGTGACTTTGAATAGTCATCTTTCGTGAACCAAGAAGTTGGTAGCATTAATTAAAACACCGAATATAAAGCAAAACTGTAATAGTTACATAAGTAAAGACTATCTGTTAGGGATTGTAGGAATGGTTTATGGGTGGTAGCATAATCACATCAACTATAAAAGTAAGCGTAGTCAACAATATAAACTTAGTAGCATTAATTAAAAGACTGAATTTAATACATTTTAATAGTTACACAAGTAAAGTGTGTGTCAGGAGTTGTATGGATGGTAGCATAATCACATGAATTACCGAAATAATCGTGTACAATATGAAGTTAAAGCAAAATTGTAATAGTTACATAAGTAAAGTCTATCTGTCAGAAGTTGTATGAATGGTTTATTAATTAAAACACCGAATTAAAACAATTGTAATAGTTACACAAGTAAAGTCTATCTGCCAGGAGTTGTAGGGATGGTTTATTAATTAAAACAAAATTGTAATAGTCACAGAAGTCTATTTGTCAGGAGTTGTAGGGATGATTTATTAAATAAAACACCGAATTTATAGCAAAATTTGAATAGTTACACAAAAAAAGTTTGTCAGGGGTTGTAGGGATAGTTTGCAGGTGATAGCATAATCTCATCAATTACAGAAGTAAGCGTGTACAATATGAACTTGGTAGCATTAATTAAAAGACCGAATTTAAAGCAAAATTTTAATAGTTACACAAGTAAAATCTTATCTGTCAAGGGTTGTAGGGATGGTTTATGGGTGGTCATTAGCATTTTATTGCAACTTCCGTAAGGAATACCTCAGTGGCTGAACTTATTCAATATTACTATTACATTTTAATATACTTACAATATAGGTCGTTTTCTAAGCATAAAAAACTTCTGCAAGAACTTTACTTTTATAAGACATCCTATGTCTTCCTAAACAGAAGTTAAACAAAGCAGTTCACGACGAAAGTGCGATAGAAGAAATGATGTATGGATAATTTATAATACTTTATAAACAACGGGGTTTTTAGACGCATTATTGTTCGCAAAGAATATCTGGAAATATATGAGCCAGCATTAATAAAATATACCATTTGTAATATATATTTAAAACTTACCAAATTTTACACATAATCTGTTGCTGTTATTATAATAAATAGATGGCACTGAAGTATAAAGTTTGATTTACAGACACATAATTTGCAAAATAATTTTATGTAAATTTCAAATGATCAATAAAATAAATAATATATTTGCAAAAGGAATGAGACAGAATATTTATAGTTAAATTCACAATCAAACAAGATATTAAATTTTGTTTGTGGATTCAATGCACTAAATAGGAAAATTGTGTACATTAAGCTTTATGCTACCGTGAATCAGCGATTACAATCAGTGTTGCCAGATGCGACGTAATTATCGAAAAAGCAACATATTTTTATTAACAGTATATTCCGAAATTGAACCACGGTAACTACAAGAAATGAACGTGGCGATGTATGAACATTAGGACGATACATGTGTTCCCGTTCAGATCGAGAATATTTTGTTAATGAAATCAAATATTCAAAAAATTTAAAGAATTAAAATCTCAGTTTAAATTTAAAATATTACAGTCAATTTTTTGCTAGGTCTATAGGCGCTATGCACGAGCGTCAGCGCCTCTAACGCTTTGTAACTTTTGCATACCGACTAAATTTTGACATTTCGAGAAGGTGATACAATTTACAACTTTATTTTGAATAGTATACATCATAGTATAATGAAATAAATAAAGAAACTGTTTAAAATGCTATATGTGATGTGACTAATTCAAAAAAGTTAAAATACCGGGAAGGTATTGTAGCAAAAAATATAATTTTTCTCATAATATGTGTGATTTCTGTAAATGATTTTATCATATTTAGTTTTATATTATATTTTATAATATTAGTTAAATATTACAAGATGCACCACACAAGGAAATTGCAATTAAAGAGAATTTCGATGGATGATGTTAGCATATTTTTCTATTATATTCGCAATAACCGAAGAAGATTCTAAATGGAATCAGTGGCACAAGCTCGGAAAGGAAAACACACGAAAAATACAAACCCTATGAATTTCTACATTCTACCTGACCATTAACATTACATATGGTACAGAATCTATAAAAGGCGAATTATGAGTTAAAACTAGACTCCTATTTCATACAACTGCAAGTATTATACAATTTTAAGACAAATTTCTGCTACTATTTTGCTACCAATAAAATCTATTTGTTACATTAAATATTGTTTCATTTATCTATTAATTACTCCCATTATCACATTATTTTATGAAAAAAATGTTTACATTTAATAAATATAATTTTCTTTCAAGTAATAAATTTTTAAATTACTAAGATTCGAATATTACTACATTTAAATTTCCCGCCTGCTGCCCCGACTCAATATGGCGGTTACACCCATGTCGGCACAGAAAATATACATGGGATAAGCTATCTGTCAATTTATATGTGGATCTGTGGGGTAACTTCATTAATATCGCCTGAATTTGGGTTGCGAACGAGCATGCAAAAATATTAAGCATCACTGCTATCAAATATCATATTCAAATTTCGTACAACTATCTTTTTCTAAATGCTTTAGTAAGACAAAGATGACGCTATTAGACATACGGGTAGCATTAAAAATATCTAATTTAAAACACTGCTTTTTAAAAGTGTGACTTTTATAAAACATGACTTTGAAAAATTCCTAAAATGGCGGACCAACTTGAATGGTCGATTTTCGCTAGTCGTCACAAGATGGCACAACACTTAGTTTCATTTGATGATAATAGATGGCTAATGAATAATTCTTAAAGTAAAGATATATGAAGTACTGACAACACAGGGGCTCCCCCTTTTAAAAGCGTGAAGCCAGCAGCGCCATTTGACGTTTGTATTGGCAGCCATATTCGGCAAATTATTTCAAGGTTTTATTGTTGTGCTTTTATATTTTCATAATATTTGTATTTTTTGATATAGTAGTTAAATTACTCTGTTTAGTGTGTAAATATATTATTTCTAAGGACTTTAATAACGTTCATATCTTCACATATCGACGAGGATAGTGTCTTGTTTGCAATATTTATACAAATATCAAATTTTATATTTCTATTTTTGTTTTAGTATTTTATTTTAAAAATGCCTGCTTGTTAAGTTTAAATTTTAAATTTGTTTGGGAGAATGTATTTAACAAATATTGTTATTCCTCAAGATGGGCTCGTTTTAGTTCTTGTAATTTTTTAAGACAGGTTTACACGTGGATATACCTTTTTTGTAACTTTCCACAGATGTTCAATGGGATATAAGTCTGGACTGTATATCTACTGGCCACTCCAGAGTTGAAATTCACACATCGTTCAAATATAGCGTAACAATTCTCGCAACATGTATTACTCCGCATTACTGCATTAGCTGAAAATTGTCACCAATATATGCAACAAACGGAATTACAACCTCCTGGAATATTTCTTCAAAATACCGTTAAGTTGTTATGAAGATGAGATCTGTGTGATCATTAAAAGATATCTCCGCTCAAACCATAACTCCACCTTCTTCGTAGCTGGCTTTTGGATAGCAGCTGTATATCTTTCATTTCACTTTCTCCAGACTGTCTCCTCTCCTGACCACTTGCGACATGCAATGTGCAATGGCCTCAAATTCGTCTCAAAAAGCTACATCACTTGGGGGTGTTTATTAGCAAATAATAATAATAATAATTAGATGAAAAAGTAAACAACACAGTCCTTTATTCCATATTACAATAATAATAATTACAACAAAATGGTTGTTTCTAGTTATTGTACACCTTTTCTGATCTTCAACCAAATTCCTGTCTCCAAAATCCAGTTGTGTATACTGTAGTTTTTGGTACTGCTAAAGCTCTCGCAACATACCGATAAATTCTAGACTGATTCTAGAATCTTCCAAAAACGCAATATGCGTGCATAATCTATAGCAGAAATAAATAATAAAGCATTGAAAAAAAAATGTAATTTATTTATCTAATGTCAATGTCCTACAATGCACAAATAAACATTTTTTTCCTTAATTGTTAACAATTGATGTCAACAATAAATATTGAAAAAAATCTTAGTTATTGATAACAAAATAGTATAACTAGACAAGATATAAAATAACAAATAAATACAGAACTACTTATTTTGTCTTAAATATGCTAATATTTTTGTTTTATATAAATATTTTTAGGTGGTCCAGTTTTTTTGCCGATCTATGTACACTGGTTTGCAAAAAAATCGCGTACACCTATTTTTTACTGTATTGAGTCGGTCTCGATTGTTAACTTGTCAGTGTCATTAACGTCAATTAAGATGTCAAAATTATCAGAAAACGAGAAAGTTGTAATACTTTCTAAGTTAGAAGAGGGGTGGTCAATCAGTTCAATAGCAGAACATTTTAATATTAATAAAAGTGCTGTTATGAGGGTGAGGAGTAGGTGGGAAAATGAAGGAAGTATAAAAAGGAAAGAAGGTTCCGGACGTCCCAAAATTTCCACCAATGATCAAGATGAAGCATTTTTAAATCATTTATGGGAACATCCTTTTGAAACAACAAGAGACGATGCTTTTGCAACAAATTTTCCAGGGTCATGGTCAACACCTGGGAAACCTTGAGTCATGATGAAAATTATTTTAGAAATCTTATTGCCTCCATGCCTCAAAGATTAAATAAAGTACTGGACACTGATGGAGCGATGGTAAATTACTAATGTTACTTCGTCCATAATTTCTTTCATTCATAATTTTTTACTTATTTATAATCCATTTAAAATAAATACTTGGTTGTTATTTAATTTTTATAGAATATATTTGTAATTTAGTAATAACTTAGCACAATGAAGAACTTGCTCCACGATACCTAAAATAATGACATGACAGTGACAACTCCATTGAGTTGATATTAACCTATTTTTAAAAAATCGTATTTATATAGCTCAAAAAATCTGATGTGGCCAGCACAATACCTTCCGTCAATCCTGTGTATTATGTATAAATTCCATACATAAATTTTCTTGCAAAAGATTATAAATTTTTGGTATTATGTGATTCCCTTCCTCGGCAACTGAATTCCATACTCCTGATAACAAACAAACCACATGAAATAAGAAAATTATGAAATTTTGATTGAAAAATTATAACACTTGTCAGTTATGGACATAATTAATTGCTGTCATTTTGACATGGGTCAAAGTCATGTTACTGCACGCGCCTCATACATAAATTTTCTTGCAAAAGATCCTATATTTCCTGTAAAGTTATTTCATTAACAAACTATGCAAATTGCACTAGACACTGACATCTTCTTCTTTAGTTTTTCCCATTCGTTAGGGGGTCGCTATTTTTTATTTTCTTCTTCCACTCATTTTTGTTTTCCGTGTCGTCCTTTTCTCTCAAGTCTTCTGCAATACAGTCTTTTTATCTTATATTTGGTCTTCCTATGTTTCTTCCATCTTCTATTAATATATTCATCTCTCCTCATGACATGTTCAAACCAATATGTAATCGTCTCTCTTATATCTAGAAACTTCTAACACTAGAGTTACTTCCCTTATTCTTTCATTGATTTCATTTTATTGATACTGACATCTGTCAATTTGAATTACCTGAATGTATTAGCAGTTTCCATGGTTAAGTTAGCATAGCTGGCTGAATTATGAAATTTATATAAAATTTATTATCGTTATTCTTTAACTCTATATCTGTTGAATATTAAATATAAAATGCAATCAAATCGTATAGACAATAATATATTCTTTAAGTTATAATAACATTTAACTGATTTTTTCAAGAAAAACTGTTAATATCTTCAAATGAGGGTACTTCCGGTTGACCAATTATAACCAAAATCTAAACAGGTCTGCATATGGTTGTAAGGAAGAGGAATACGCAAGAATTGTAATTTTTGGAATTCTAGTATTGGAGATATCGTGCCCGAAAACGCGGTCCCACACACACACACACACACACACACACACACACACTACACACACACACACGCACACACGAACACACACACACACATACAGACATCATCGGAAAAATAGTAAAATCGTATTGTAAAGACCCTAAAACGTGCTTATTCAATGAAAACTCACCACCGAATTTTTTGACCAAAGACAATACCTTCCTTACCTAGAGGTGACGGAAGGTAAAAAGGTAAAAACTCGATTACTTGATTTTTAAGGTGTACGCGATTTTTTTGCAAGCCAGGGTATATTGTGCATTTATTGGAGTAATTTTAAAATTATTGTACTATATTTATTTAATATATAAAATTATATAAATTAAACAATATTTCAATCAAATGATTTCAAATTTTGCTGGTAATTTTTCTCAAAAATGGAAGACGTCAGTCTCGGAGCAATAAATAAAAATCTGATGTGACCAACACAATACTTCCCATTTAATTTAATTTTTAATCATGTAAATCCTTAATTTTAAATACGAGGTTCGATCCTGACCACCGCTAAAATTAAGAATTACGAGTTTAGGGAACACAAATTATATTTTTATTCATATTTCAATAAATGTCAATAAATTTGACAGCAATAAAAAAACATGACATATATTTCATAATTTATAAACAAAACATATTTATCATAGAAGATGTGATGATCAAAATTCTCTTCAACAGCTAAATATTTCGAATTTTAAACGACACAAAAATGACTCCTGTGTTGCACTCTCCACGCCTAGTAAACGCTTGCACGGTACAAATATATTATTATCGTTACCGAAATCTGTGTACAACGCAGATTGGCACACCCAGCAATGGGTAATATGCTGTGAAGATATATTTATTTGTATACTTACCTATATTCCTACATATTTAGTTATGCTGGTAACTGTATTAAGTTCCTTTCCATATAAATATTGTTCTATTTACTATTTTCTTTTTACAACGTTTAAAACTATTATTATTTGAAATGATTAGTTTGTTGACAGTGACATACATCTGTCAGTTACATGCATTTGAGATCTAAACTATGTAACCATGGAGTTGCGGTTAAAATGTAGGCTTCGGGATTAAAACTAAAGATAGTGTTGAAAATTTATCCATAAAATATATATAGAAAAAGTATTAATGCAAACATGTACAAAATTTAATAATCTTTAATTTTTATATAACATAAATCTCGAAAAAATAACATTTAAAGGTATTTTTCGAAGAAAAACTATTTTAAGCTTCCAGTAAAGCGCCATTTCCGGTTATCCAGTTTACATCGAAATCTAATGGTTTCTTTCCATATTAGAATAAGGTAGAAATACAAGGTTTAGAAACCTTCTGAACAATAGTATTTGAGTTAGAGCGTAAAGAGGATCCACACACACGCACATATATAGTGAAAATGATTCGGCAGAAGACTCACGTCATCAACCTAAAAAAACCTTATAAAATGACTTGTACAAATTATTGGGTGTTATTTATTTTTAAAAGAAGAAAAAAATACTAGTATTACGTAATGTATATATTAATAATATGTACAGTTATTTCTAACCACAAACGTTATTCCTTTTACGGAATATAAAATTATTGGAAATAATTGTAAATTAATTAATATATACGTTTATTTAGTAGTAGTATATTTTTTCTTTTTCTAAAAATAAATAACAATTAATAATTACTATAAGATATTTATTTTTATAAGGTTTTTTTCAGGTTGATGACGTGAGTCTTCTGCCTAATCATTTTCACCATACACACAGACATCATCGTGAAAATGTTAAAATTAGATTCTAGGGACCTTAAAATGTGGTCATTTACCAAAATCTCGATATGCGATTTTTAGCACGATCCCTATACCACCCTTACCAAGGGTAGCGGGAGGTAAAAATGGAGGGAGCGTAAACTGCTTTTGTAGGCATAAACGTTGAAGCCATGAAACGGAAGGGGGGAGTGTATCGCCGCCACTTAGGAGGGTCAATTTTTAAAATATGTTATATGATAAAATCCATGTTATTAGTTATTTTATATTTATTTCAAATGCAGTAACTTTAATATTGAATCATTAAATGACGGGTAATAAATAATAAAATAATTAGAAAACAAACATAAGTTTGTTAAAACGCTGTCTTTGACTTTTCTCTACTTCTGATCTTCATTTAGTAATGTAATTCAATCGTATACGAATGTGTTTTTCGGTTATTGCCCTGATTAATTGAATTTTGTGATTCTCAAAAACATCTTGATCCATCGAATGGAATTGTAGTTAATCAAATACTTTATTATGTAAATAATGTTTTAAAACAGATGAAGTTAAATATAAGATGGAATACTTTACAAAAATTCCACCACAATCTAATAAAGCTTGCTTTATAACTTTTTCTGATGCCCGGTAAATATTAATATCTTCTGCCGGATATGTGAGATGCCTTGCTGTGAATGAAACTTAAGTACATATTAGCACTATTGACTTCAAGTGAAATTATACATTCTTCACAAACTATTTCTTTATTTAATTGTCGCACTACAAAACTACTAATATGTGTTATTACAGATTTACTGAAATCGGTAAGTTGTTGTGGATCGTGATAGTATATATATATAGTCTATGTCTATGTGTACTCTAATAAAGTCTTCTTTTTGTAATTATTGGTTAATGCGTTTATTATCTGTACTGCATTCGTTTAATTTTTCGAGCTGGAACAATGTAAATTGCTGATTTGTTCCAGAGGAATACAGTTTCCACTTCGTGTATCTGTCGGAAACCATCCAACTCTTCTAATAGCTTTCAACCAAGCATTTCGCCGTTCAGGATTTTTGGGAAATCTAAATACGATAATGTAATATTAATATAAGTATAATACAAACCACTACAAATTATTTGATTACTTGTGAAATGAAATTTTAATTTCCTTCTTCTCTAACCGTTGTTTGCGTGACTTGGTTGAAGTTCTATTGTTGCATCCAAATGCAAAACAAGCAGGCATTTTTAAAATAAAATACTAAAACAAAAATAGAAATATAAAATTTGATATTTGTATAAATATTGCAAACAAGACACTATCCTCGTCGATATACCGTGAGTATTTTTTAACATGAAACATGGGATTTGTCATATCCATGGTTACGACTTGACATTTGATTGACAGCAATGTATTTCCCTGTCTCATTTAAAATGAAACATAGGGGATGAATTTGGCAGAAGTATTATATTTAAATATTGAGCAGTAATATTCCCGTTAATAAAAAATGGCCCAAATAATGTGGGTTCCTATTATGCCAGCCCAAACGTTAACTTTCTCGGGTCGTTGAGTCCTCATACTATGATACAAATGTAGATTTTCCCTGGTCCAATACCGACAATTTTGTTAATTTACCTCGCCATGTAAATAAAAAGTTGCTTCGTCCGTAAAAAGTATATTTTGCAGCAAATCTGGATTGTTATTAACGTTTTCAAACATTCTTTAGCACAATAGTCATAGCAGCTCCGTGCCCTTAAACAACAACAAAAAAACATTCTTTCACAAAAATTTATTCTTCGTTTCGTATCGTCCATAACTAACTCCTGGTGATTTTGGAAATGGTATGATCTGTAATGATCCTTTTTAAATAGTCTGTGTACAGTAGCTTTGTTTACAACAGTAGCTTGCCCAATCTCTTTTAATGTTAATCTGTTTTTATTTTGTATTAAAGTCAGAATTTCATGTTTTTTTCTGCGCAGTTAATATATTACAGGATCTATTCCTACTGTTATGTGCAGGCTCGATGCAACCATTTCCTCTAAAGGTATTCACTATTCTTAAAATTTTTGCTGCACTTGGTGTAGGCCTGTCAGGAAATGAAGCGCGGAACAAGTCCGACACTTGCTTTAAACTTGGATTAAAATTCGAATAATACCACTTAATAATCTGCACCTTCTCTTCCACAGTATAAACCATTGTATTTCAAATTGGTTTTTTGACACTGACAGAGTAGACAAATGTCAAAATTGTCCCCTATGTTTCATTTTAAATGAGACAGGCAAATACATTGCTGTCAATTAAATCGTAACCATGGATATGACAAATTCCATGTTTCATGTTAAAAAATACTCACGGTATGAAGATATGAACGTTATTAAAGTCCTTAGAAATAATATATTTACACACTAAACAGAGTAATTTAACTACTATATCAAAAAATACAAATATTATGAAAATATGAAAGCACAACAATAAAACCTTGAAATAATTTGCCGAATACGTTGACCGTTGTAATATGGCTGCCAATACAAATGTCAAATGGCGCTGTTGGCTTCACGCTTTTAGGGTACCTTTATATACAGGATATGGCCATGGGGCAAGATCGCCGCCATAAGCGAGCCAATGTCAAACATACGTGATAATTCATTTCCCTATTTATTTGTAAGAAATGTGATATTATATTATACAGGAATATTAAATAATCACACTATGAATCTATAAAGGTAATAAAATTCATTTATTTAAGAGATACACAATTATTATTATGACATAGATTTAGAGGTTATGCATAGCATTATGATATAGGTTGTTATTATCACATCAAATTTAATAACTGTGGTTATTATTTACATAATAAATATATATTTTAAACTTACCTTTTAAAAAATTAAATGTTTGTGCTTAATATTGGTCATTTTTATGTGTTTTCAATATTGCCAATTGCCAGTCATCGTAGTCAGAGTCAGTATCTCAAGAAAATATACAAATAAATAAAAAAAGTATTACTTACACTATAAATAAATATTAGAAGTATATTTAAATGTGTTTTGCATTAAAATAAAGCAAGTAGCCACGAAAATACATAATAATTTGCGCAACAACAACGAATATGACAGTGGCCCTCTAATGGCGGACGAAACGTGAGCCACGTCATGGCCAGGGGCCTGACAGTTCAATCAGCGCGCGCTTTCCTCATTACTAGTACGTCCGAGCGCTGTTAGAGGCGCTGCGTACGATATTTTTCCATTTTGGGAGCAAAGCGGGCTTTGAATTTGTGTTTGTTTTGCGTTGTTATGTTTAAAAATCACGGTTTGCTTGTCATCCATTTTGTTTGGAGTTGGAGTAAAGAATTATAATCTGCAAGAATAATCATCATCTTGTCCACGGACAAACTCTTATTTTCGTCGTTAAATGAATATATATTTCTTTTAAACATTATACAAACGGTAAGCAAAAATACTTATATATCTTATAACCTACAATAGATATTTGTAACTCGTAATAATTAAATAAACTTCATTAATTTTACAGAAATTCTTCATAAAAGGCAATGTTTTGTTTCCCGAACAACTAAGACAGATTGTTATTAAACCCAGTTGCAAACGGCAGAAAAAAGGAACTAAATTTTAGTCAAGTGCCGCAATCTATACTTCCCAATCATTTGTGACCTGCTCTCTGAGGAATGTACGTAATTATAAGTTAAATTTCATGTATGTTTTAAATATTAAGTTCCAAATACAATTTTCTAGAAAGTACAAGTAGTACAGGCACTGCTCAACCAGAATCCAGAACTTCAACCTGTTATAAAGGAAATAACGTATCAAGGTAAATTTTGCAACCTTTGCATTACTGTCAATAATATCTTAAGTTTAGTACTAATCACGAGTACTCACAGCAATTATTGCATTTTGTTCATTTCTATTACTTAAATAATTTAGCACCACCAACCAATTAGAATTATTATAGTACCATGATAATTAAGGAATTAGAACTAATTATATTACTATTAGAAAATTCAGTTTCAAAATTAATTTCTTGTATAGTGATTTTTATACTTTTCTGATATATAAATGGCCCTCCGAAAAGGGGGTTGGGCGTAGGACTAACAATTCTATCCTGGAAGAAATACATTGTTACGAAAGCTCGAAACGTGCCTCGGAATACGACTACGGATAACTTATACAAAAGACCCTTGCGAAGAAATAAGGATATGAAAACGGAAATACGGATCGGAACATGGAACGTACGCTCTATGCTGCAACCAGGAAAGATGCTAGAAATTGCAGAAGAACTTGACAAATACAAAATGAACATCACAGCTTTACAAGAAATTAGATGGAAAGGCACGGGGAAGTTAGATAAACCCCAATTCACGCTATTCTACAGCGGAAACAAAGATAAACAAGGTGAAAGAGGAGTAGGATTTATAATAAGCAAGCATATGAAAAACTCCATAATAGGATTTGAACCATACTGCGATAGAATATGTAAGCTACGAATTAAAGGAGTTTTACAATACCACCATCATAAATGCCTATTCCCCAACAGAAAGCGCTAGAGATGAGGACCTAGATCAATTCTATAGTGATCTACAAGAACTAGCTGAAAAATCGAATAAACATGACGCTATCATCCTTCTCGGGGATTTTAACGCGAGAATAGGAAAGGAAGACATATGGAGAAGTATTGCTGGAAACCACTCTTTACACGAGGAAACAAGCAATAACGGAGAAAGACTATGCCAACTGGCAGCATCAATAAATATGGACATAAAGGCACTTGTTTCCCACACAAAAATATACATAAGTGGACATGAACGATACCGGGAACCCAAGAATGTAACCAAATAGATCACATTCTTATCAATAAAAGGCGAACCACGTCAATACGGGACGTCCGTGTCTACAGAGGAGCAAACTGCGACTCCGATCACTTCCTTGTGCAGGCAAGATATCAGCAAAGAATAGCAGCGGTACTAAAAACCAAAGGAGAAAAAGCTGTGAAATGGGACATGGAAGCTTTACAAAAAGAAGAAAAAGCAGAAGCCTATCGTGAAAAAATAAAAAAGAATCTGGAAGATATACAGAAAGAAACGATAGAAGAAGAATGGTCCCTAATCAAGAATGCAATAACAAATGCAGCAATAGAAACGATAGGCGAAAAGAGTAAAATTAACGAATGGTTCGATGATGAGTGTAGAGAAGTCATCAAAACAAAAAATGAGGCTCGAACTAGATATCTCCAAATTAGAACACGAGCAAACAAAACAGCCTATGACAATAAAAAAGGCATCGCCAATAAAATGTGTAGAAGGAAAAAAAGGGAATTACTAAATAAGGAAATAGAAAACATAGAATTTCAGAACACAAATAAGAACTACAGAAAATTCTACAAAGATGTAGGTAACCAAACAAAAGAATTTAAACCAAGATTAGGTATATGCAAAGATCGAAGAGGAGAAATCTTGACAGAAGAAAATGACATTATGACAAGATGGGAAGAATACTTCCAAGACCTCATCACAACTATTGACCATAACGAGATATTGGATAGCGCAACGTATCATACAGCAGAACCAGAAACCAAAATTCCAACTTATGGAGAAGTTGAAGCAGTGATAATGAGCATGAAAAACAACAAATCACCAGGTATAGATAGTATAAATGCTGAGCTGTTAAAATACGGAGGCGAACAATTATGGACTAAAATATATAACCTAATCGTGAAAATATGGAATGAAGAAACAATGCCGGACGAATGGAAAGTTGGAATAATTCACCCAGTACATAAAAAAGGAGACAAAGCCAACTGTAGTAATTACAGAGGTATCACACTATTATGTGTAACATACAAAATACTCTCAAGCTTACTATATAACCAAATAAGTGAATATTCTGAAGAAATACTAGGCGAATACCAATGCGGGTTCCGTAGAAATAGATCGACTAACGACCAGATCCAAATAATGAGACAAATGCTGGAAAAATGTTATGAGCACAACATAACAATACACAACCTATTTATAGACTATAAGCAAGCATTTGATAGTATCCACAGGAATATGATGCTACAACAACTAAGAATTCTAGAGAAGTTCGTAAATCTAACCAAAATGACTTTGAATGGATATAAAGCAACTGTTGCAATACAATCAAAATTCACAAGACAATTTGATATTAACACTGGAGTTAGACAAGGGGATGCCCTGTCGGCGCTTCTTTTTAATTTAACCTTAGAATCTACCATAAGAAAACTTAATATCCAAGGACTTATAAACACAAAAAGTAAACAATTGTTAGCGTATGCAGATGACATCGTTATCTCTGCAAGAAACTTATCAATACTCAAAGAAACATTTCTAGAGTTAGAAACGGAAACGAAGAAAGTTGGATTAAAAATTAACGTGGAAAAGACAAAATACATGAGGAATACTAGAGAGAAAGTGACCGAGCTGACTCAAATACAAATAAATGACCAAAGTTTTACAGAAGTCTCCTCCTTCACCTATCTTGGATCGGAGTTAAATACGAACAACCGGGTGAGTACAGATATTAAAACTAGAATAGTTAAGGGCAATAGAGCTGGATTCGCACAGAAACGACTACTGAAATCAAAAATCCTAAGTCGCGGAACAAAACTCAAAATTTATAAGACTCTAATAAGACCAGTAATCACCTACGGCTGCGAGACTTGGACCCTCAATCAAAAAGAAGAAGACATGCTAAGAGTAGCCGAACGGAAAATACTACGACAAATATACGGGCCCATTAAAGAAAATGGAATGTGGAGGATAAGAATGAACCACGAACTAAATGATCTAATCGGAGAAGCTGACATAGTTAGATTCATCAAATCATTGAGATTAAAATGGTTCGGCCACATAATACGCATGGAAGAAGAGAGGGCAGCAAAGAAGATCACGAACTGGAAACCATGGGAGAATAGAGCTAGGGGAAGACCAAGAAAAAGATGGAAAGAAGATGTATTAGAAGATATCAGAATAATGAAGCTTAAGAACTGGAAGGATTTGACCGTAGACAGAAAGACGTGGCACAACATAACAGAGCAAGCCAAAACCCATCAAGGGTTGTAGAGCTATAGGAAGAAGAAGATATATTGTAAAAATTACTACATTTCGAATATGCAATCAAACAATTTAACATTTTCTTTGTTGTAATCAAAGAAA
Source organism: Harpalus rufipes (assembly GCA_951394225.1). Classification (NCBI taxonomy): domain Eukaryota; kingdom Metazoa; phylum Arthropoda; class Insecta; order Coleoptera; family Carabidae; genus Harpalus; species Harpalus rufipes. The sequence goes on along the minus strand of OX596282.1, from coordinate 20,996,461 downwards.
TTCTTTGTAGTAGCCTTGTATTTTTTTCGTAATTAAGTATTAATTTTATTAAAATTAAATACTTTTATGATTTACCTAAGATTTCATTAAAATAAACATGTAGAAGTTTTAACAATCAGTCGTTTTCCCAGTATCATGGAAAAATTGAAAGTTAATTTAGGTTTGCAAATATTCTTTAATGCTTCACTATTAAAAAAAAATTAAATAGACGTTTAACAATTGATTACAACAAAAATTGTTTTATTGATACAAAGAAATTGATTGATTACAACAATGTAGTTGATTAATTTTAAACACTCGGTAAAAATATGGATTTTTGTACTTTTAATATTCTTTTAGGGTTATTTTTTGTAATAAATAAAACTTTATTCAATTTTTAAAACTTATTTTCTTTCTAGTATTAATCATATGATTACATCTGAAGAAACTTGCCGTTACGAGAGAAAACGATCACCAAGAAAAAGGAATATTGACCAAAATGTCATCATTGTATTATTAAATACATATTGTAATATTTACATACTTAATAAAAATAATCACGATAAATGTTGTCTTCATTTATAAAATAAGAAATAAATATATAATTATAAAACAAAATAAAAGTATATAATTGGATCAAATAGGCGCTGTAAATTTAGTTCGTCCGAGCATCGCTAGATGTCGCTAGTAACTTGGGTTGCCTAGGGTACCTTTATATACAGGGTATGGCCATGAGGCAAGATCGCCGCCATAAGCGAGCCAATGTCAAACATACTGATAATTCATTTCCCTATTTATTTGTAAGAAATGTGATATTATATTATACAGGAATATTAAATAATCACACTATGAATCTATAAAGGTAATAAAAATTCATTTATTTAAGAGATACACAATTATTATTATGACACAGATTTAGAGGTTATGTAGCGTATAGGATATAGGTTGTTATTATCACATCAAATTTAATAACTGTGGTTATTATTTACATAATAAGTATATATTTTAAACTTACCTTTTAAAAAAATTAAATGTTTGTGCTTAATATTGCTCATTTTTATGTGTTTTCAATATTGCCAGTCATCGTACTCAGTATCTCAAGAAAATATACAAATAAATAAAATAAAAGTATTACTTACACTTTAAATAAATATTAGAAGTATATTTAAATGTGTTTTGCATTAAAATAAAGCAAGTAGCCACGAAAATACATAATAATTTGCGCAACAACAACGAATATGACAGTGGCCCTCTAATGGCGGACGAAACGCGAGCACGTCATGGCCATACCCTGAGTATAAAGGTACCCTAGGGTTGCCTAGGGTACCTATTCAAATTTCAATAATATTTTTACTGTACAATAATAAAAAACATTTATGTGTTAATTACATTTTGTTTTAGGAATTTGCACGGGTGTGTCAACAGGGCCGGATTTAGTTTGCCAGGGGCGGCTATTCACAAAAAAAAATATATTTTACTTGACATAGCATTTAATTTCTTTACTCCACTAATACATTTTCATTTCTATTTAACTTAAAAAATATTAGTAGGTACCATAGACTCCAAAATATTGAGAAATAATATTAAATATAGGTATAATGTGTTAACAGAAACTCGAAGTAGGCTATCAACAAAGAAACTTATCTGATCAATTCAAGTTGTTAAAAATTGATCTTGAAATGTAATTTTAAGGAAAAAAGGTAATAATGAAGGAAACAGTATATTGCCATTTTCTAATTTAATTCATTTCTAAAAAATATTTTTACAATATCTCATATCAATTAAATACTTTATAATAAAAATTACACAGTACGTCTTAGTTTCACTAGGATAGGGGCCCGTGTACCAGCAGCATGACGGGGCGACGGTGTGCGGCCTGTGTCAAGCGCGCGAAGAAGCGCAGCCTCCAACTTTTCCTTCACTGTTACTATCAAACGCGGGGACGATATAATAATTCGAAATAAGAATGTTCTCCCTCAAGAACTGTTGGCGTTGCAGGAGCATTCCGCTCTGAATTTCAGCACCAACGTGCTGGGCGGCTGGGACGGCGCCTCCCTCTCAGTGGAGGTGAAGGCTCGGGGGCCACACTGAACAAGAGCAGGCACCGGCACCACAACATGTACAAGTGAAAGAAGAGCGGGAGCAGTGCAGCAAGTGTAGGGCGGAAGAAGCAGGGCTGGCTGTGTGCAGGCTGTGTTCCAGAGAAGGAGACGTGCAGTAACAAGGGCTGCAACTTCCAGGTGAGAACGCGAGTTCTGAATATCTGTAACATCTATATATTACGCAGGTCTCCACCAGGAACCACTGCCCCTGCCTACCAGTGGTGCGCTGAACGAGGAACCTGGTGCGCCGCGGACAGAAATACCAGCTGTGCTTGTCCCTCTTCACCGCGCCGATATCCTGCAGACAGAGGAAATGTTTACACTCTACTCACACCCTCCAATACCAACTGCATCACTACATACATAAATACATCGAAAATGAAAACAATATTGATAAAAAAAAATATTCAGAATGTTTCGCGAGAATACGGAGTGCACGTTTTTCAAGCCTCGCCAATGGAATCTCACTTATGGTTAAGAGATACCAAGTCGGTTAAATTAGAGAAAAGTTGCTCCAGATTAAGGCCATTTTAGCGGTGTATACCAATAACTATGAAATAATAATTAATTTTGGTTTGTAGCACTTTTTTTATGTTCTTTCGAATGGTGATGCTCAATTTTTTAAACACACTTGGATTTCGAGTCATAATATTAAAGTTGTAATTTTTATAGGCACGTCATATTAAAAAGTTACACCATTGAAAAGAAAATATTTTTTCACGTTCCAACAATGTAATACTGGTGTCATTTTTTTAATGTAATATTGAATATATCAACGCCTACTGTGATTTGCAAATAAAAATATTAAAATCAATTGAACCGAATTATATTTTAAGAATTAAATTAGGAAATAGGCTATGAAAATAAACAAAATATAAATCTATAATTGTATTTTTTTATTTGTATCTTATAAATTTAATAATTGTTGTATTTTTGCCTTTTGAAACAAATAAACCTGAAGTAATTATACATTTTTGGAAAGAATATGGCGTCCATTTAAAAATGAAAATTCTCTCTGGTATCATAAATCGAAATCCAACGGTATTTGATCTATGCACTTTTCCCAAGTAACAATACACTACTAAAATGGTTTTCGAATGGTGTGTAACGATTTTCTAATTAACCCATTTCATATTTCTTATAATTCTCGAGATCTCCCATGTTAGACCTGTTAGTTATCCTGGACGTACTGTAATATCTTGTGATCTATGCAAATACATCTTTAAAATGGTCTAGTAATGGAGCAACTTTGCTCTAATTTTACCGACTTCGTATCTCTTAAACAAAACCGAGATTTCCGTACAGGGCGCGTTTTCTTGGGCACTAGCCGATTTTTCGCGACAGACCAAAAATGAACCACGGTTATACGTTTGGTTCATGAAAACGTCACTGTTATGACGTAAGATAGGATATCGCGAGAAATCAGTTTGTTTAAACCTGTTGCATTATTCGGCGATTAATTTTAAACGATGGAGAAGTATATGAGTTATATTATAGATGAATTTATGGAGATGGACATGAGTTATATAGTATGCGATCTTTACACATTTCGAAATATTTTGTAACTACAGGATCTGCAAATAATTGATTGTATTATTTGTAAACAAAACTTTAACCTTTATTTAACATATCAACAGTTCCACTGTCAACTTCCACTTCAAGCATTCGTAATCCATTGGAAATTGTGACTTTTTCCATATTTGTAATTTATTCTACTTTAAATCAAAATCTCAAACGCTCAAGTGTATAAACAAAACAAAGGGAGACTGAGATGGATTGAGATTAGAAAGAGAGAACCGATGAACCAGATTCATGAACCTGCTCGCTAGCTTGGTTCGTGATTCGACGAACCTGGTCCATGATTGACGTCATTAGTTCGTCGCGAGAACGTACTGGTTCATAAGGCTCATTAACCAAACCGCTTTGGTTCGTCGCGAAAATTCGCCTACTGTGTATTTCTGTTGTCCACTTTATCTACGGACGGTGATTTTATTTTCAGAAAACTACCTTTTATTTTTTTTATAATATTTTAAACCAAATTGTAAACGATATTATGTACAATGCTTTTTATTCATTTAATGTTATTTAGTTATTTTGTATTTTATTATAAAAACTTGTTTGAAAAATTTGGTTTTATAATTTCACTCTCAGGCACGTCACACAGTTCCTCTGAACTCGCGTTCTCACCTGGAAGTTGCAGCCCTTGTTACTGCACGTCTTCTTCTCTGGAGCACAGCCTTCACACAGCCACTCCTGCTTCTTCCGGTACAGGCGCCTCGCCTCGTGCTCGCCCTACACTTGCTACACTGCTCCTGCTCTTCTTTCACTTGTACATGTTGTGGTGCCGGTGCCTGCTCTTGTTCAGTGTGGCCCTCGAGCCTTCACCTCCACTGAAACGGAGGCGCCGTCCCAGCCGCCCTGCACGCTGGTACTGAAAACTGAAATTCAGAGCGGAATGCTCCTGCAACGCCAACAGTTCTTGAGGGAGAACATTCTTATTTCGAATTATTAACTAATTTACCGACAGAGTTCACAAATAAATTACATATTTTAAATATCAACAATTAATAGTTTTTTGAACTATTTATGCCCTAAATATATGTAAAAATATATAAAATACTATTATTAATCATTTAATTATTAATTTTTATTAAACTGCTTTACCGACGCAGTCACTTATGTTGTACGTAGTTCGAGCATTTTGGCGCTGATGTCACAGCCAAAGTAGGGTACCTTTATCTTTATATACAGGATATGGCCATGAGGCAAGATCGCCGCCATAAGCGAGCCAATGTCAAACATACTGATAATTCATTTCCCTATTTATTTGTAAGAAATGTGATATTATATTATACAGGAATATTAAATAATCACACTATGAATCTATAAAGGTAATAAAAATTCATTTATTTAAGAGATACACAATTATTATTATGACACAGATTTGGAGGTTATGTATAGCATATGATATAGGTTGTTATTATCACATCAAATTTAATAACTGTGGTTATTATTTACATAATAAGTATATATTTTAAACTTACCTTTTAAAAAATTAAATGTTTGTGCTTAATATTGGTCATTTTTATGTGTTTTCAATATTGCCAGTCATCGTACTCAGTATTTCAAGAAAATATACAAATAAATAAAATAAAAGTATTACTTACACTTTAAATAAATATTAGAAGTATAGTTAAATGTGTTTTGCATTAAAATAAAGCAAGTAGCCACGAAAATACATAATAATTTGCGCAACAACAACGAATATGACAGTGGCCCTCTAATGGCGGACGAAACGCGAGCCACGTCATGGCCATAGCCAAAGTTACGCATGTTGGATAATATATTTTAACCTCACTTTTATTCTGTCACACAAATATTTTCACTAAAAAATAAACATTTTAAACAATTTTTGTGCATATATAAATGATTTTCAGTTAATTTTATGTGTTTCCTGTAAATTTCAGCCGGTTTTATCACTAAATAAAAATTTGAATGTTTTGGTAGGATCGCCGAAGATTCGGAATGGACGTCACCTTGAAATATTCAAATAAAACTTAGTCTAAACGGTTTTAAGGGATGGAAATGTTTTAATTTATATCTGAAACACCGTACAACACGATTTTAGTATTAGTTTTGATGTCTTTGAATCCAGAAATAAGTTATATGCAATTGAAAATGGTTGTTTTTTTGACGATATTTCCGCCCAAATTTCCTGCATTTCCCAATGCCTTTTCGACACTTTTAAGATATTTATATACCAAATAAAACCCCTAGAACTCATTTCTGGAGGAATTACATCGATATATTTACTCAGTTATAAAGGCCAAACATTTTAAAATATACGATACTTATTGCGTGAATATAACCACAAAGAAACCGCACTATAAACACTTTACCGTTAAATTAAATTGTATTAAATTAAAATGTATTAAAACTTACCGTCACAAACTCGTTGGAATTTCAGGATTACAATACAACATGGATGCTATAGAGAGCAATAAATGTACAGTTTCACAGGAAAAATCGTTTATTTAACTGCTATTGTATGCTACTACATACAATACGAGTTCACACTCTATATATATATGCCCCTGTGCCTTGTGACCAGCTTCACCTGCATCGCTGCGAGGTGCAGCTGGAGTGCGCAGGCAATACACAAACACGATCACTAGACATCATATATACGCATAATTCGGACTGCTATCTGTGCCGTGCGGTCCTGCAGCCCGACACGCCATGGCAGAAGCACTATTTAACCTGCAGCAAGATCAAGGTGATTCCGGCCGGTCCAGGTTCCTCGTTCAGCGCACCAATCGTAGGCAGGGGCAGTGGTTCCTGGTGGAGACCTGCGTAATATATAGATGTTCATTTTAAATGGACCACCATTGCTATCTCGAAAATTATAAGAGCTACAAAGACTGTTAAATGAGCAAGCAATTTCTATTTCACAAGACAAATGTAAAGAAAAGAAAATATTTTTTTTGACCAGTATAATAAGTAACAATAAAGTAGTGGTCGTCTAATGATTGACCACCAGTTAGAGTGTTATCGTATCGCACAATTTTGTAATTCCTCAATTCATTAAATAAAAAAAACAACGTACCTTTGCTTCACTATCAGGATTATTAAAATTAACTACGATATTGTTTCTTTTATGAAGAGGAATGTCTCCATCCAAAATTTTATTTTGGATTTTTTTAAATGGCGCTGCACCAATTTTAGCATGCTGGTCCACTGAGAAACAATAATAATTTTGTCGTTATTGGGAAACACGTTTTCTTGGATAATTTTTTGAACAGTCCGCAATTTTTGATTTGCGCGGTCTTCATGAAAAACTGGACATGAACAATTTAATACTTTTCTGATGATTATGTCCAGTTTCTCAGTTTTATTTGCTGAATCGTTTTCAATGTTTTCTTCATCAAGGTTTAAATTGTTTAAATTATCCAGTATTTCAATATCAACATCTTCTTCTTCTATAACTTCTGCGGCACAATCTTCTGTATCTAACATCTAAATAAAACAATCATAAGGGACTTAATTGTTTGTTTGGGCACAAACTTTTTAGTTTTGCTATTTATTACTGACTGTTGTGTTAAAAAATTAACCAGAGTTCTGTTTGTGTTTAAGAAAAAAATAAGCGGTGGGATAGTCTTAATAAAACAGTGTAGAAGAGCACTAAACATTGAAAAAAAAAATTAATACCATTACCCCAGAAAAGTATTGTAAATATTTGCAACGGGTACACTATTATTATTATTATATATATACCGTGTGTCTGTCGTAAAGGTGTACATAGGAGATTAACATGGGAAATTAGTTTTTTGCAATTCCCTGCTCACATAATTATTTTAAGCAAAAACGCGTCAAATAAAAGTTTTAGGGCATAAAATTCTGCATCTAAATCAATAAACAGAATTAACTTTACATGCTTTATAACGACAGAAATTAAATATGAAAATGTCGAAAATTACGTTGAAAATATCGATAGCCATGGAATTAAACAAAAAATAAATAAAAGCTTGACGTTTTATTTGTCAAAAAAGTTATTTGACGTTTCTGACAATTTGATTTTGTCTCTAGTTTTGTTGTCTGATATTATTAAAAAATGAATATTTATACTAATGAAGAACGTGTTTTCATAATAAAATGTTTTTATGGAGGTAATAGTTACCGCAAAGTGCGTGATTTATTTTCCGTTAAGTTTATGGATCGGCCGATTCCCAGTGCAACTAAAATTGCTAAATTGGTGACAAAATTTGAAAAGACTGCTAGTGTGTTTTCAAAAAATACACGTGAGCCGCGTTATCAGAATGTAGGACGAGCAGAAGAACGTGCCTTGCTGGAAGAAAGAGTGCTAGGAATGATAAGTGTAAACCCCTTCTGTAGTACTAGATGTATTGGAAATGAATTGGGAGATCATCACAGCATCATACATAATATTTAAAAAAAAATTCGTACTATTCTTATAAAATGCAGTGTCAACAAGAACTTTTCCCATACGATGGAGAAAGTAGAAGAGTGTTTTGCGAAGATGAAGATATGCAGAACCGGGCTAATAATGATCAAACTTTTTTATCGTCCATTTGTTTTACCGACGAATGCACTTTCACGTTAAATAATGAACCCAATACCCAAAATACACGTTGTTGGGCAACAGAAAATCCTAGAATTAGATTTTCAACAAGGACACAATATCCCCAGAAAGGTAATATGTGGGCTGGAATTTTAGGTCACCACATAATTGGTCCTTTTGAAATACGTGGCAATCTAAATACGGAAAATTATTTGGAGATGCTACAAAACGAAATTGGTCCTGAAATAGACAATGTTGTTAGCCCAGATTGAGAGGTCTGGTTCCAACACGATGGATGTCCTGCACACTATGGCAGAAACGTTAGGGAATATTTGGATCTGGCATTTCCTGGGCGCTGAAATGGAAGAGGGAGTATTATTAACTGGCCTGCTAGATCTCCAGATCTTGCTCCATGTGACTTTTTTTATGGGATCACTTAAAAAATCAAATTTATAAACAAAGCCACGAAAACATAAATGATCTGAGAGATGCCATATTTAATGAATGTCATCGTATAATTCAGCGGCAACTATTTAATGTAAAAAGGTCGTTTTACAATAGATTAGGTTATTATCTTGTCCAAAATGGTGCTGCATTTGAATATTTATTGTAACTATTATCTTTAAATTATAATTACTTGTTATTCGTTTAATAATTATAAAACTTTTCTTGCTTGAAAATATTATGTTACAAAATATTGAATTTTTAATAAATTCATATTATTTAAACAAAACTGTATTTCTTAACTTTATTTATTAATCTAATATTTCTGTTATTGTCATACTTAACGATATTTGTCCAAATCAAATAGTTAGAAATGTCAAATAAGTTAACTTATGTTGTGACAGATAAAAGGTCAAGCATTTATTTATTTTTTGTTCAATTCCATGGCTATCGATATTTTCAACGTAATTTTCGACATTTTCATATTTAATTTCTGTCGTTATAAAGCATGTAAAGTTAATTCTGTTTATTGATTTAGATGCAGAATTTTATGCCCTAAAACTTTTATTTGACGCGTTTTTGCTTAAAATAATTATGTGAGCAGGGAATTGCAAAAAACTGATTATCCATGTTAATCTCCTATGTACACCTTTAAGATAGACACACGGTATATATATATATATATATATATATATATATATATATATATATATATATATATATATATATATATATATATATATATATATAAAATAAAACAACAATGGAGTATTTATTACTTTAGAGCTTTATAGAATGTCCCATTTAAGGTACGGATACACTACTAAAATGGCCCACTAATAGGGCAACTTTTGTCGTAGCTTTACGGTTCTCGAGATCTCAATGCACTTGTATCTTAAATGGGACAGTCTGTATATAGAATTAGGTAAAAATTCAGAATGCGTTTAAATTACTATATACCGTTACATTAGCCCTCTATTTAATAAAATAAACCAAAATTAATGCGCGGAAACACGGATTTGTGATGATTTGTCAAAAACTTAATATAAATAAAATAAATAAATATTTCATCACGGCATATTACCCATTGCTGGGTGTGCCAATCTGCTTCATACACAGATATCGGTAATGATGGAATATTTGTACCGTGCGGGCGCTTTACCAGGCGTCACCTCACGAGCACTCATTGCTGGCGTGGAGAGTGCGCCACAGGGGTCAATTTTGTGCCATTAAAATGCGATGTAATTTTTGGCGTCGGTCGGGATCGAATCTGGGTCCCCTAGATTCGGGACCAGACACTCAGGCACACGGCCACGAGACCCCATAAAAACTTAATATCATGCAAAAAATAAAAAAAATAAAACGTTTCCGCGCTCTAATTTCTATATACTAACCGCAGTAATAAGTGAAGGATGGCAGCACATTTGACGAAGCCTTAATAAAAGAACTAAAAGTTCGTGAGATTTCACTTCGGTATTACCATACATTTGCAGGACTTTTTTGCGCATTTTATTAAACTCCAACTCATTATTATCTAAAATTATTGAATTATTTTCACCAATTTAACAGAGAATATTATACTATACTTTTTTGTTTGACATCGTCCCCTTTAATATTGGAAAATTCTGGATTTTTTTCATTTTTTTGTTTTAAAAATTTAATGAACAATGTTTTAGAAAATACAAGTAGCGTTTCATACGCTTCTTTTTCCTCCTCTAACGATACATATATTATTTTAAATATTTTTTCTGGCATATTTTTTAATACGCCTTTTTCATGTAAGATTTTTTTGGTTCTTCTTAATAGTATTGTCTTTATTAAAAATTTTAAACGATCTTGTCCTCCTGCTACTTTGTTTTGTAAGATCCATCGTTTCCAAATCTATAAAAATAGTATTATACTAGCGAAATCTCGGCTTCGCCGAGCTTCCCCTAGTCTATATGTACATCCAATCCGTCTAGGCATACTTTAAACGCGGAGTGCTAACGCTAACATTATTCTCATTATTTCGAATTTCAGACAAAAGCCGACCAACCTGTCAAAATTTTGACACTTGTGCCTGACAGCCTTTAACAAGACCTCTTATTTGATACCAAACATGACATGGTTTTGAGAACTTTATGCAAAAAAACAATAGCCGATCGATCTGTGAAAATTTTGACAATTCTTCATGCCAGCCCTTCAGAAAACATTTCAATTGATACCAAGCACACGACATTTTTCTTACAACTTTACGTACAAAACAAAATCTGAGCAAGCTGTAAAATTTATAACTTTTCATCTAGGTATATTTGAATTTTACTATATTTTGTGACTTACTTCATATTAATGCAGTATAGGAATATTTATTTTTTATTTAGTTACTTATGACATGTTTGGCAACACTTGTGTACGGGCTTAACATTGGTCTAGTTAGGAATATTTGTTTTTTTATTTAGTTACTTATGGCACATTTGGCAATACTTTTCTTTTCTTATTTTTAAATACAATGTTTTAGGCTTTTTGCACCTGTGTGAAATAATTGCCCATTACACAAATATTTCCATTTAAAGGTTCGTTCACATGTCAAATGTGACACATGACAGCGTTTATCTTCTTAAATTTGTGCATGTAGGTATTCTTCGATCCATTGTTTCAATTCCCCAATTTTCAATGTTTAATAATTTTTACACAAAAACTATGCGTCCTACAGAAATTTTACCCATTACTAGGGACCTGAAGACAAGAATTTCCTACAGCTTGATACAAGTTTCATTATCATTATCGTTATTACTGTTATGGCTGTATGGGTGAGCAAAATTTCATCGATCGTCTTGATTAAAGAAACTATATACATATAGTGAATTATGCCTATTAGAATAAAGACTAGCGAAAGCTTCCCCTAGTTATAGTGAATTATAAGTATAAGGATTTGTTTATAGTTTTCGAAACTTACAGTTAAATCATCAAATGGTGAACATCGTAAAAACTTAAGAAGGACATAAAGATCACGTTCTGTATTATGCACAGGAGTACCAGTAAGAACCCAACGTGATTTGGCTTTTAACTCGCAAGTTGCCAAAGATGTTTGACATTTAGGGTTGCGGATTACGTGAGCTTCATCTAAAATAATGCGCTTCCACTTTATATTGTGTAATGGCCCCATTAAATAAAAATTATCTTTAGCTAGAATTTTTTAATAAAATAAATGTAATTACCTGTTTTTCTAATTCGCTTTGGACCAAATTGTAAGTTGTTATTACTACATCATATTTTGCTAAACTGTAAAATATGTAAAAAAAATTGTTTTATAATAATTACAAATTTTAATATTTACCGAGCAACGCACTTGCTTCTCTTACTTCCATGATACACTTCGGTAGATAACAAATTTCTTTCAAGTTTACTTTCGATTTCACTAATCCATTGGCTTATTAATGTAGGCGGACAAACAACAAGTGTACCACCATTTGCTCCTATAACAAATTCAAAACTTAAAATCAGATTTTTTATGGACATTAAAACATACTTACTGTGTTTCTTGTTCTTTTTACTTCCTTTATCGGTTTTTTTTAATATTGCTATTGAAATTATCTGAATCAGTATCATCGATTTCATCATCTTTCGTTGCTAATATTAATGAAATCATGGTAAGTGTTTTTCCAAGGCCCATATCGTCAGCTGCAAAAGTAATTATTAAAATGCATATATGAGGGTTGCGTTTATCTTCGGGATCAGATAGAACAGGCCGTAAAAGAACTGAACATAAATAATTGGAAAATGAAAACGTAAAATAGGAAGGAATGACAAAAGCACTGATAATGATGATTACCTGAAAATTTGAATTTTACCGGATGTGATGTAGAGGAGCTGATGACAGTGTATTATAGAAATATCAAATATCATCAGTCCTCGTATGTCACAGAGCACGTGATGTCTTTACAGGATAAAAATGGTGAACAATAACGTGAAAAAATTAATTTTAGTGGTTAAACAAATACGAAACACAATAATTTGAGACTAAAATCAGATATCGATTTCATTTAACAATTTACCTCAAGATAAACGTTAGAATTTATAAAAAAATTGTCATCATTAATGTCGACCGCCCAGTCCTGGCTATCGTCGTAATTTGTATTTGGTGTGTTATTCTATTCCCTGCGCATTCCAGCCGCACCTCGCAGCGATGCAGGTGGAGCTGGTCACAAGGCACAGGGGAATACATATAGAGTGTGAACTCGTATTGTTTGTAGTAGCATTGGCACAGGACTAGTAACCACTGCCCCTGCCTACCAGTGGTGCGCTGAACGAGGAACTTGAAGCCGACCGGAAGCACTTTGATCTTATTGCATGTTTGTAAATGTTTCTGCCATGCCGTGTCGGGCAGCAGGACCGCACGGCACAGATAGCACCTGGTGCACTGCGGACAGAAATACCAGCTGTGCTTGTCCCTCTTCCCCATGCCGATATCCTGCAGAGGAAATGTTTACACTCTACTCACACCCTCCAATACCAACTGCATCACTACATACATAAATACATCAAAAATGAAAACAATATTGATAAAAAAAAAAATATTCAGAATGTTTCGCGAGAATACCGAGTGCACGTTTTTCAAGCCTCGCCAATGGAATCTCACCTATGGTTAAGAGATACCAAGTCGGTTAAATTAGACAAAAGTTGCTCCAGATTAAGGCCATTTTAGCGGTGTATACCAATAACTATGAAATAATAATTAATTTTGGTTTGTAGCACTTTTTTATGTTCTTTCGAATGGCGATGCTCAATTTTTTAAACACACTTGGATTTCGAGTCATAATATTAAAGTTGTAATTTTTATAGGAACGTCATATTAAAAAGTTACACCATTGAAAAGAAAATATTTTTTCACGTTCCAACAATGTAATACTGGTGTCATTTTTTTAATGTAAATAAAAAAAAAAAAAAAAATTTCATCACGGCATATTACCCATTGCTGGGTGTGCCAATCTGCTTCGTAATATTGAATATATCAACGCCTACTGTGATTTGCAAATAAAAATATTAAAATCAATTGAACCGAATTATATTTTAAGAATTAAATTAGGAAATAGGCTATGAAAATAAACAAAATATAAATCTATAATTGTATTTTTTTATTTGTATCTTATAAATTTAATAATTGTTGTATTTTTGCCTTTTGAAATAAATAAACCTGAAGTAATTATACATTTTTGGAAAGAATATGGCGTCCATTTAAAAATGAAAATTCTCTCTGGTATCATAAATCGAAATCCAACGGTATTTGATCTATGCACTTTTCCCAAGTAACAATACACTACTAAAATGGTTTTCGAATGGTGTGTAACGATTTTCTAATTAACCCATTTCATATTTCTTATAATTCTCGAGATCCCCCATGTTAGACCTGTTAGTTATCCTGGACGTACTGTATATCTTGTGATCTATACAAATACATCTTTAAAATGGTCTAGTAATGGAGCAACTTTTAAACAAAACCGAGATTTCCGTACAGGGCGCGTTTTCTTGGACACTTTGTATTTCTCTTGTCCACTTTATCTACGGACGGTGATTTTATTTTCAGAAAACTACCTTTTATTTATTTTTTTTATAATATTTTAAACCAAATTGTAAACGATATTATGTACAATGCTTTTTATTCATTTAATGTTATTTAGTTAGTTTGTATTTTATTATAAAAACTTGTTTGAAAAATTTGGTTTTATAATTTCACTCTCAGTTCCTCTGAAATCGCGTTCTCACCTGGAAATTCGCAGCCCTTGTTACTGCACGTATACTTGTCTGGAGCACAGCCACCCCTGCTTCTTCCGGTACAGGCGAGGCGTGCTCGCCCTACACTTGCTGCATTCATCCCGCTCTTCTTTCACTTGCACATTTTGTGGTGTCGGTGCCTGCCGAGGTGCCTGCTTTTGTTGAGTTTCTGGCTGTGGCCCCCGAGCCTTCACCTCCACTGAGAGGGAGGCGTCGTCCCAGCCGCCAAGCACGCTCAGCAGACCAGTGCTGAAAGTCAGAGCGGAATGCTCCCTGCAACGCCAACAGTTCTTAAGGGAGAACATTCTTAATTAGAATTATTATATCGTCCCCGCGTTTGCTTGTAACAGTGAAGATATAGTTGGCGGCTTTTTGTAGGTCGTCCAACAGCCGCACTGCATAGTGCAGCATGGCTGTTAACCCTGTTGACACGCTGACTCGGGTGTGCAAAAGGAACAATAAACGGAACCCAGAAAAAATATAATCCGCCGTTTCAGAACGGCGAATGTCGGGAGTTATTAGGGCGGGATTTGGAAGAACGCGGTCGGGATGTTGTTCCTCGCTGTGCTGGAGCAGCTGGTTCCGGCGGCCCGCCCAATCGCAGCGGTTGGAGCCGAGCACCGAGCACACGTACCGCTGGTACTCACTGCGAGTACCAGCGGTCTTCGTGGGTAAAATCCGTGGAGTCAGCAGCCACGAAGGGAACGATGGTCGGACAGCCTTCCTCTTGATAGCGGCACGGGAACCGCAGCAGCTGCGCGCCGTGGCCTCGTACACGAGACAACGCGAAGCCGGCTGCGCTTCTTCGCGCGCTTGACACAGGCCGCACACCGCCGCCCCGTCATGCTGCTGGTACACGGGTCCCTTGTTCAACAGCTGCTTGCACTTGCTGCACACAAGCGAAGCAAGAATATCTGCAGGGATATCCACCATGGCTGCAAATCAGAAACATAATCAATAACTTTCTTTTCTGGTTCTTCTTTTAATGAAATCACATAAATGTTTCCAAACAGTAAATTCATTGCAATTCTCTACAACATTGCTATATACATAATCAATAATTAAATATAAAAATGACAGGCATTCCATTTGTTTATATTGCTTACAATTTTTAGCAACATTGCTAAGATTTAGAAATAATAAAGAATTGAAGTAATGAGGAGTTGTACGAATATTTAAATTGCCGCCTTTTCCGTCGCCTGATGACGTCAGAAAACTACTAACCAATAAGGAAGTGGCTTACATTTACCGCCGACAGAATTTAAACGATTGCCAGCTGTTAATTATATACTAACTATACTCTGTTCTACTTAACCAATTCAGTAGATGGCGCTCACATCATCGTCAGTTTTAAATGGCAGTATTGAACTGTTGTTACATGACATTTTATTAAAATATTAAAAAGGTGTCATAATGTTATTGAAACTTTGTATATTATAGTCAGTAGGTATGAAATATAAAGTATTATCTATTTGTTTGCCAAATCGGATAAAGATGATACTTAACATTGCACATAAAAATTACACGAGATGTTCTTACATGTCATGTAAACTGACACTAGTCTGAAATTACATTGCGTGAACTTGGCTCCAGTGTTGCCAGATTAAAAAAATAAAAGTATCGTACCAACCAATGAAAATTATCGTATTTTAAAAAAAAGTATCGTACAAAATTATCGTACTTTTAAAATATATATCGTACATTTTATTTTTTAAAATTATGTATCAGTTTCAAATCATCCTTATACATTTATAGTAGGCTATATTAGTTTTATTTATACTTTAAACAGAATTTGAACCAGCGGATTGTTCCTCATAACTACATATTTTAAGTTCTGAGTAATGAGTGGAATACAATTATTCCTTCATGCAGTGTTTGGGACAAGTTGAATGGACAAGCGAATTGTTGGGGTTGGATCGCTAATTCTTGAACTTTTTGATTATTTTAAACATTTATTTTCATATTATTATTCGTATTATTAATTATTGTTATTTTTACTCGTTATACATCATATTGTGTCTGTTTAAAGTAAATGTGTGTAATAGTATTAAATTAGTCCAAAATGAATCCCAACCCAAGCCTCCCATATCTACGACATACATATTCAGCATTAACATTTTTAGCGCTCAGAGCCCTCGATTGCGTTCGGCATTGACATCAGAGTGATCTATAGCGTTCGGCATTGAACTCGCTCTGTATGCTCGCCGCTTGGTCATCGAGCATGCTGAGCTCTCGATTCTGAGCATGCCTTAATCTGAACTGTCATTTCTGTAGCGGGTCAGTTAAAAATTCCCGCGTAGATATTGGCGAACAAAAATTTAAACCGGCAAAGGGCAGTTCTTAGAATTCTAGACCATGTTGTCACCAGATGTGTTCCAAGGAATTTGAACTACTAATTGACTCAGTTCTACGTTAGTAGCCAGTCAGGAGTAACAGTTAAAATGAACAAAGAATTGAATTTATATAGGTATGTGTCCTTTATGTTCATTTAAAGCATGTTTTATGGAAACAATGGAGAAACATGTGGAGAAAGACCATAAAGATTGCGAATTTATAGGTAAGCCAGAAAGTATGTTCTAAAAATTTCGCAAAACACATCATATAACATTTGTCAGAAAGCTCGTATTCACCATCGCCGGTATCCCCATCAGTTAATAGATAATTAATTGATGAAGGTAATCATAAAATATATTATTAAATTTAAACATAATTTTATTTTCCAAACTTTAACAGTTAGCAACAGCAGCAATGCATAATATGCAAATTTTATAATCATTTTGAATTCGTCCGTAGTCATGTTCATGTCTTAATTTATTTTATAATAATACCTACAAAATTAAATTTATAAATACTACGAAAACTTTTAGAAATATATATTTTAATACAACAAAAAACAACTTTTTAATAAGTTACTGAAAACAGCCCTACTTACACATTTGTGTATTATAATTTCCCGCCTAAACTATGAATCTGAAGCGTTTGGCATTAGTATTAACATCTGTACCAATCAAAATAAAATATTTGTATCACGTTAATGCTCCATTTTTTTTATTTTTTTTTAACTATCTCTTTCAACCAAACTGCCAGCGAAGCTGGGGAATGTCTTCAACGCCCGAATATTCAAAACCAGAATATTCAAAACCAGAATTTGCATTTACAGAATCATTCAACACCCGAATATTCAAAACCAGAATATGCATGCACAGAATCATTCAAATTCCGAATATTCAAAAACCGAATGAAAAAGTTTAGGCTACCTGTCACTAGATGTCACTGCGAAACGTATGCATTGTCGATATTGTAGTGTACTTTAATTTATTTCGATGAGAATAATAATAGATATACGTTTTCAAATGTCAAAAATGACAGCTTCATCGATAATTATATACGATGTGATTGAATATCTGAATTCTAGATAATAGGTACAGTACAGGCATGTCTACGGAAAATATGTGGAACTTAAAACATTTTTTGAATAATAAACCGTTCTACCGTTTAATAAATAAACAATTACAGTTACATTTTCTACACGAAGTGCCAATATTATAAAGTATGTATATTATAATAACACGAAATAAATGTTATTTTTCTCATTACAGATTCATAGTTTGATTACAAAGATTATGGTAGAAAAATCGTTTCGTGAGAGCCGTGAATACTGCAAAGTTCTATTAAACATCAATGATTATGGGCTTTGTCTACATGACAATTTATAATACACATAAAATCGTTGTTAATTTTGGTTTAGCGTCGTACAAAGCTCTGCTCTGACACCTCTTATTTTCGCTCTTTTTAAAGACAATTTGTGCTTTGAATTAAATTCAAACAACTTTGATAATGTAAAAATATTCAGAAATGTCGAGCACACTATCTTCTAAAATTATTTTAATATTATTTCATGATGTAGTAACAATTCCCTAAATGTTAGAAAATGCCAAATCAGCAAATTTCTCATATTTCATCCACTACTACGACACCGTTAAAGACATTATAACATGGTTTGAATTCGACATGATTTTTTTTCCTTTCATGAATTTGCACGATTGTTGCTGAGGAATGGTTAGTAGGTTTGAAATTTGCCGATATGAATCTGTTCAAAATATTACAAAAATTTCTTTGGAATTGAAGTGTGTTTTATTTGTGACCCACTCTTTCACTCAAATCGTGTAATACATAATAAGAAAGAGAATTTCATGCTGAACTCATATTTCGAAACTGTGTTGTCCTGTTTATAACCGTGTGAGAATGGTGAAAGAAAAAGGAATAATGAGCCGATTTGAATATGTGTCTATAACTTGCAAATAGTCACCTGATCTTTAATACAATTGAAAATCTATTGGAAATCATTGACAAAAATATTGCAAGGTATAATATTAATAATTCCAAGTAATTATTTAAAATTATAACGGATGCATGGAGATCTATAAAGCACAAAATGCCATGACGAATACAATCTATTATGTATAAATAATTATTAAAGTATTAAATATGTAACATTCTTTATTTTCTCTCTAATTTAAGTTTCTTTCATAAGTTGTTATTCTGGTTAATTTTTTTTAAAATAAATATATTTTTATACAGTCGCTCTATTTTTTTGTTGCACCTCACATCTTTATTCAAATACGTAGTCGTGCCATAAATTCTGTCCCTGAGTATAAAACACGATAAAAAATATATAAAAATAAAATTAAGGGTGCCTTGAGCATTTGTTTTTTTCATCTGTCAACATATTGTAAATCATTAATTTCAAACCGATAGTTCATGCGTTCCTCCTTGGTTCATGCAGTAAACATGGAGTGGGGTATTAAAAAGAACCGTGTAGCAGTAATTGCGCTATACAAGTGCAACAAAACACCAGTAGAGATTTTCAATTTGTTAAAACTTCTGAAAATTACGAAGAAGTTTGTTTACCGGACCATTGAACGTTACAACGATATGTTATTAATTGATGACAGACCAAGGAGCGGTTGGCCATGGACAACTAGGGATCCAGCAGCCGTCAAATCTGTTCGCGAGAGAATTTGGAGAAATCCACTCCGGAATCAGAAAATCATGTGTAGGGAAATGAAGTTCCCCGCTAGAACCATGTCACGCATTCTGAAAGATCTTAAACTTGGAACTTATCGCAGAAGCACAGGGCAGCGATTAACAGCGACCATACGTCACATAAGAGCCACGAGAGCTAAGATATTCCAGCGACACGCAAACGGAAGTCATCGGCAAATTCTTTTTACGGATGAAAAATTTTTCACTGTAGAAGAAAAATTCAATCGCCAAAATGATTGAATGTATACCCATAGCTCTCGGGAAGCTGCAGAGAAAATCCCGAAGGTAGAAAGGGGTCACCCCTAGCGTCAGTGATGGTTTGGTGGAGGGTATCGTATGACGGCGTTATGAAGTTGCATTTCTGCGAACAAGGGGTAAAAACGCGAGCAGGAAATTA
This sequence comes from Harpalus rufipes, assembly GCA_951394225.1. Taxonomy (NCBI): domain Eukaryota; kingdom Metazoa; phylum Arthropoda; class Insecta; order Coleoptera; family Carabidae; genus Harpalus; species Harpalus rufipes. Next base: position 20,976,663 of record OX596282.1, on the reverse strand, counting down.
CCAGAGCGACATATTAGAGCAAGTTGTAAAGCCATTGAATGATTCCTTGTTCGCTGATAAGCACTGGATTTTTCAGCAAGATTCAGCGCCCGCACACAAAGCGAAGTCGTCGCAACGATGGTTAGAGCTGAATTTACCGGAATTTATTATCGATGAAGATTGGCCCTCTGGAAGTCCAAACCTCAATCCTTTGGACTACCGCTTATGGTGTGTCAAAGAACGAGCCGGTCATTTTGAGTATTTTTTTTTAATTAATAGTTATGTAACAATAAAATTACATTCATTTTTTATCAGATTTCTTTTTTTATGTAGAATAAGCCTCCCTTGTATTAGGGACAGTATTTATGGCACGACTACGTAAAGCTAATCATATATGGCAGCGGTAACTTAAGCACTTTGACCATGTGAAATTTGAAAACAGTGGCCACCATGACACTGATAGCTTGTATTTGTTATGGTTTGGGTTTGATGGGGAGCCACTTAAAATTGTATAATACATGGAAGTTAATAACGATAAAAAAAATTGCTTCCTTCGGCGCTCTCATTTCGCAAGCGTGTTAATAATATTACATTGTTTTTACCTTCCGTCACCTTTAGATAAAGAAGGTATTGTCTTTATTCAAAAAATGGTGAGTTTTTAATGATTAAGCACATTTCAGGGTCCCTAGAATACGATTTTACTATGATGTCTGTATGTGTGTGTGACGATAATTTCAGCCGCGATAACTCCAAAAAAAAAAAACTATTTTTACGTATTTCTCTTCCTTACATCCATGTGTACACGTGATTAGATTTTGGTTATAATTCGTCAATCGAAAGTCCCCTCATTTGAAGAATTTTGCAGTTTTTCTTGAAAAAGCGCTGTTAAATTTTATTTTCTATACGATTTGATTGCATTTTATAATTCAAATTCAATGGATATAGACTTAAATTATAAAGAAATTAAATGTCATAAGCAGCAAGCTATGCTATAACCATAGAAACAGCTACTATATTAAGAAAATTCTGATTCAAAGATGTCAGTATCAAGTGCAATTGACATAGTATGTTTGTATTATAATTTTACTGGAAATATATAAACTTTTGTTAGAAACTTTCACTTTCTGTATGGAATTTGTACAAAATACCTAGAACTGACGGAAGGCAATGTACTGGAAATATAGGATCTTTTAGAAGGAACTTTCTGTATAGAATTGGTGTAAAATACGTACAGGTGTCTGCCATAAACGAGCCACCATTGCAAACTTTCTTATTTGAAGATATAGAAAGACGGTTAAATGGACAAAGTTAGGCAATATGAAAAATTTAACGATGAAAAATGCAAAACAATTGAACATCAAATACGCGACTTATTCAACAAAATAACATTTTTTTAATAGAATGCTAAATTGAAAGTGATACCATTTAAAAGATTTTTTTATCTGAATATAAAAGTTCATTATCACTATGCCTTTAAAATTAAAAACAAAAGAGTTATTTCAATTTCAAATTTAAATATTATATTTCTTATTTAAATACAAATATGACATTTTTGCTATTGGGATATTTCATTATGTAGAGATGGCGTTGTGTACCACCAACGTTAAACTTTCAACAAGGGAGCACATTTGTGTAACTTCCATAAACGTATCATTGCTGTTAAGAGTTTCTCTTTGATTCTTCTTGTATTTTGACTGTTCTCTCAGTGTTTATTATTATTTTAGGTAGAGTATATTGGCTTGTATCCTGTTTTATTAATTGTAGCGGAAGATTAATTATTATTTTTCATTTTAAATACTTTAGTTAGTAGTTGTTAGGTTATGATCACAGATTTGTTTTTTCTTAGGGAGAGCACATATTGGTTAATAGTAGTTTAATTAATTGTAAATATTAGTTCTATTATCTATTTTCCATTATATAAACTACGCGCGTATGTAAAAACATACGAATGAAATAAAATTGCTCCCTTGTTTTTAGTTCCAAATTTTTCCACCTGGTTCGTATTCCTAATGAAATATCCCAATATATTCAAATAAGAAAGTTAGGAATGGTGGCCCGCTTACGGCAGACATTCTGTACATAGAACTGACGGAAGGTAATGTGCTGGCCACATCAGATTTTTTTTACTTGTATTTGCCAATATCTTCCAAAAAAATTTCAAACATCAACCTGTGGCGCGTGGCTCGTAATACGAGCACATTTTTCTAATAAAATCGCTTTTATGGAGCACAATCCTCATAAGAATACAATATGAAAGTGCGCTCCGTAAAAGCGCTTTTGTTATGAAAATGTGCTCGTAGTGCGGGATAACATTATTATTATTAAAGACTGAGGCCTTAGGCATTTATTTTGACAGCACATTTTATTTCATTTTCCAGATAAACGATACTATAACTAACTCTAGTAACTTTTAGTTAGGGAGAAGCATCAGAAATTTTGCAAATATTGATGTATTGTATTGAACTTCTCATTCATATTATTATTTTTTTATAAAACACCTGTCCTGATATTTGAACAACTGTGATTCCAATGCGGCCACCTTTGTATGTGTATGTAATTAGGACGCAGAATAGAGATCGTTGCCTATTGTGCAGGGCAGATATTATTTCAATTCAAAGGATTTTTTAAAATGTTTTTTTTATTGGTACTGCGAAAAAACGTAGAATATCATATTAAGATAAAACAAATTCGACGTAGATTTTAATTCTAAACAACTTTTTCATTTACACTGTTAATCTAAAAATTCATAGAGCACGAACTGTCGCTAGTATTATAAAATTACCATTAGGCAGTGGTCACATTGAGTAGAATGCAATCGATCAACCAAGATCAACTGTCGTAGATCAATAGCGACCGACCGAAATATTAGGAGATATGTCACACTGCATGAATCGACGTAAATATTTCCACAAAAATGATACCAACTTAAATTGAAAGAAAATTATTTTTTTCTTGCACTGAAACACCGCAAATATATGTTTTCAGGAATATTTAAATAAATGACAAACCTTATGAGTTTTTGTTTTTAAAATTAGAGAAATTTGCATCCATAATTTTTCCATTGTCTTACAATTATTACTGTATCCTGGTGTGTTTTGATCATAAAATTGTACATTATTTCTTACACAGTTTTTCAACTATGGTCTATTTCATTAACTCTCCACATTTCCGTCATGCTACAAGTAATATGGCTGTAATATTCTACAATATTCTTTTTAACCTGTACACAAATGTCAAAACAGTTTAAGTTGGTATGAAAAATATGACAACACTGAGCATGCGTAAACACATCAATCGCTGTCGACCGACTAGAAAATCAAACATGTTTGATATATCAAACCGCTCGTCGACGTTCGATCTTTGTTTTTTTACAGTAACCACAAACAGGCCACATCCGCCACAATACATGTAAAATGTGTTTTTACATATTTAAATCGGCCCTTTCAGGCCCACCCAAATATTTTTTTGAAAAGAATTTTTACTTCCATTTATTACCTTCCGTCACCTTTTAGGTAAGGAAAATAGGTTTGTTTGTTCCGCTATGCTGTATTTTGCAATTTACTGCCTATCGCCGTGGTAATAATTTAAATGACTAAAAATTATTTTTCTGTTCGATCCGTTTCCGCCATATTATTTATTTTAGAAAATACTTCAGGTTCTATTATATTTATAAAGGATACTCAGTAAGTAGTTATTTATGTATCAAGGCACTGAAGTTCTATTTTTATTACAAATGTGGAATTTATTTGCCGGGGTTCTTATAGCCGAGGAAAATAAAGCATATGAGTAATAAAAAGGAACTTCAGTGCCGAGGTGCATATTAAGTTTTATTTGAAATCGAAAAATTGTAGAACCGACAGGAATATTTTTATAGGTTATATATGTCAGTCTGACATTCAATATTGCTAATCTCCGACACTGAAGTTATTGTAGAGAACACTCAAAATTATATGTTTTATCTGAAACTTGTTCATCGGGGTTATTTAGTTCGTTCGTCTTGCACATATTTTTTATCATTTTACGTAAAAATTTACTATTGTACATCATACACTTGCCCAAATTATCTTACATAATATATAATAATTATCATAAGGTTGGCAACACTACATTTGAATGAAATCGTCTTATAATGGATTACTTTAGTGCCAATTACTGAATTTTTAATGTCGATGTTTGCACAATTTAATGACTATTTCTAATAAAATATAGTATTCCATTCTCCACTATTTTAATTGTTTACTATTGTTATCAAATAAATTTACTTTATTATAAATTTCGTGGCCGTGTGCCTGGTCGCGAATCTGAGGACCCGGATTCAATCCCGACCGACGCCAAAAATTATTTCGAATATTAATGAACCCTGTGGTGTGCTCTCCACGCTAGCAATGAGTGTCTGTGAGGTGACGCCTGGTAAGCACCCGCATGGTACAAATATTTCATCATTACCGACATCTGTGTACAGAGCAGATTGGGACACCCAGCAATGGGTAATATGCCGTGATGATATATTTATTTTTATATGACAATGACATTTATTTATTTATTTCAATTCTAACATTACATAGCATGTACTTATTGAAAAATATCAGTTTTTTTCCTAATAGTGATGGGTCACTGTAAAAATTATTACTACCAGCTACCCCGGCCTTTTACCGCAAGTTACTGGAAAAATGGAACGAACAGAATCTAGTAACTTAACCATTCACTGGATAGAACAGCAAATTACACCTCCGCGGTTTGCGGCAGATGCAGGGTAGCGGAACGAACAAACCTTTGTCTTTGGTCAAAAAAATCGATGGAGAGATTCTTATGAATAAGCACGTTTTAGGGTCCTCACAATACGATTTTACCATTTTTACAATTATATCTGATGTATGTATGTATGTGTGTTTGTGTGCGTATGTGCATGCGTGTGTGTATGTGTGTGTTGATATTTCCAGGTTCGATAACTCCAATACTACAATTATAATTTTTGTATATACTTGAGTTTGCTTCCAAATGAAAAGCTGATTAGATTTTGGTTATTATAAAGAAATTACGTCTCATAAATCTTGCTATACACCACTATGGAAACAGAATCTGTTTTGTAAATATAATTGATGGGCAGATGACAGAAAATTATGTTTGAGAAATAATTTTACTGGAAATATATTTATTGCAAGAAACATTCTATGTGGAATTTATACAAAATAGATATTTACAGAAAACAGACGACCATATTGTGCTGGCTAAAACAGATTTTTTTAGCTGGATCATCTCCATAGCTTCAATTGCATCATCAGCAGCACATCGTTTTTTTTTGTTCACTTTAGTTACTTTATGAAATAATTATTTATGTCAAATACAAACGTATTTTCTGTAAGAGGTGCATACAATTTTGTAGGGTGAATTTGGCATTTATACTCTTCATACAAACCGAGGCTCATAATAGTTCAATCAGTTTACATTTCCTATAAACAAATTATAAAACCTACAAAAATGGTGAGATATTTCTATCCTCTACTTTAAAATATAGATTTTAAACTTACAGAAACTGTATATGTTATTTAAGTACTCCACCAATTAATAATGGGGGAAGGGGTTATATCGCCTTTATAAATAATATCTTTAATTTTATTACACATTGTATTCACAAGCCCTGCACATTCTTCTGTTAGATTATTGTCCCATATGTCTTGTGCCAAACCTTTTAAATGCCGGTCGAGCTATTATCATACGTCTTTTGGTCCACAGTTTTTAGTCTATATTTGAAGTAAACGAAAGAATTTTGTGGAAAATTTCTTGAAAATGTAAGCTGGCTAACTATTATGAACCTGGGCTCGTACATATTTGAATAAAATGTGTTCGTTTGCTTTAAAAAATGAGTAAATTTATTTATTTACATTCCTGACATTCCTTTGCTCCACAATTAAATCAATTTAACAGAAAGTTGCTACATAATATGACACAAATCTCCTATTTGTAAAAGACATTTTATAAATAAAATTAATAAATTATAAGCTAATATTGTTTAAAAAATTCATTTGGCAGTATTCTTACACAAATTTTTGTGATACCTGTTGTAATCACCTTATCAAATAGTGGCTAACTCGTTCTAAAAGAAATAAACATTCACCAAACATATGTTATTAATTTGGAATATAATATTTATTAATTTATTTTTACCTCTCGCTAAGAGAGGTATTGGATTCATGCTAAAAATCGCATATCCAGATTTTATTGAATAAGCACGTTTTAAGGTCCCTACAATCCGATTTTAACATTTTTATGATGATGTCTGTGTGTGTGTGTGTGTGTGTGTGTGTGTGTGTGTGTGTGTGTGGATGTATGTGTGTGTGTGTGTGTGTGTGTGTGTGTGTGTGTATGTATGTAGGATGTTGGAAGGACGATTACTCAAAAACTATAAGACTTTAAATTTGTTTAACTACGTATTTCCCAATCGGACATTCATGGGAAGATCTGAAAAGGTTTTGGTAACAATTGAACAACCGGAAGTAGAAGATTCTTGGAAAAAAATCTTCTAAATAATATTTTTTGAAATTTTTTCTTGATAATATTAAAGAAAAATAAATTTTCTTTCTGATACATTTAAATATTTTATAATATATTCTATAGATTTAGAGATAAAAGAAATATAATATGTAAAATAATCTGTTATAATAAATTTTACAGCCGAAAGAATGGCCATGGAAAATAGTTGAAAATTTAATTTTTTTGTAACTGACAGATAAATGTCAGTGTCAGAAATCCGAAGACATTACTGAAGAGTTTTTCTGGGAAGTACATACATTACAATTACTAATTATCATTGTGAAACGGGCCCACACATCTGCTTGTGAAGCCCAAAAATGTAACATTACTGTTCGCGCCCTATACTTATGTAACCAAAAAAAGGAAGTGGCGAGAGGTATTGTGCTGGCCACAACAGATTTTTTAGTATATGTTCTCTTATTTACTAGCGTAGCTGTCACTTTTGACAATTGCTGTGGACAGTTGAATGGATTGAATGCAGACCATGCAGACGTATGTCCACTTACTTTCTTTTGACCAAATTAAAGTTCACTAGATTATCGACAATGCATATGTTGCACCACCATTGAACACGCGTTAAACTAGCTTTCATAGTGACATCTAGTGACAGGTAGCCTAAACTTTTTCATTCGGTTTTTGAATATTCGGGTGTTGAATGATTCTGTGCATGAATATTCTGGTTTTGAATATTCGGGATTTGAATGATTCTGTGCATGAATATTCTGGTTTTGAATATTCGGGCGTTGAGTATGCACCCGTATATTATTTGATATAGATAATATTTTTCTAAATATGTATAATATGGAAAATTAATATGCAAATGTAATGTTATATGGGTGCATACTCAACGCCCGAATATTCAAAACCAGAATATTCAAAACCAGAATATTCATGCACAGAATCATTCAAATCCCGAATATTCAAACCAGAATATTCATACACAGAATCATTCAACGCCCGAATATTCAACACCCGAATATTCAAAAACCGAATGAAAAAGTTTAGGCTACCTGTCACTAGATGTCACTACGAAAGCTAGTTCAACGCGTGTTCAATGGTGGTGCAACATATGCGTTGTCGATAATCTAGTGAACTTTAATTTGGTCAAAAGAAAGTAAGTGGACATACGTCTGCATTCAATCCATTCAACTGTCTACAGCAACTGTCAAAAGTGACAGCTACGCTAATAAAGAGAACATATACTAAAAAACAAATTAATAAATATTATATTCCAAATTAATAACATATGTTTGGTGAACGTTTATTTCTTTTAGAACGAGTTAGCCACTATTTGATAAGGTGATTACAACAGGGATCACTAAAATTTGTGTAAAATACTGCCAAATGAATTTTTTAAACAATATTAGCTTACTTATAATTTATTAATTTTATTTATAAAATGTTTTTTACAAATAGGAGATTTGTGTCATATTATGTAGCAACTTTCTGTTAAATTGATATATGTATATCTTAAATAATTTCCACTTGTAATACTTTGATGATTTAATTGTGGAGCAAAGGAATGTCAGGAATGTAAATAAATAAATTTACTCATTTTTTAAAGCAAACGAACACATTTTATTCAAATATATACAAGCCCAGATTCATAATAGTTAGCCAGCTTACATTTTCAAGATATTTTCCACAAAATTCTTTCGTTTACTTCAAATATAGACTAAAAACTGTGGACCAAAAGACGTATGATAATAGCTCGACCGGCATTTAAAAGGTTTGGCACAAGACATATGGGACAATAATCTAACAGAAGAATGTGCAGGGCTTGTGAATACAATGCTTAATAAAATTAAAGATATTATTAATAAAGGCGATATAACCCCTTCCCCCATTATTAATTGGTGGAGTACTTAAATAACATATACAGTTTTTGTAAGTTTAAAATCTATATTTTAAAGTAGAGGATATAAATATCTCACCATTTTTGTAGGTTTTATAATTTGTTTATAGGAACTGTAAACTGATTGAACTATTATGAGCCTCGGTTGGTATGAAGAGTATAAATGCCAAATTCACCCTACAAAATTGTATGCACCTCTTACAGAAAATACGTTTGTATTTGACAAATAATTATTTCATAAAGTAACTAAAGTGAACAAAAAAAAAACGATGAGGTGCTGCTGATGAAGCAATTGAAGCTATGGAGATGATCCAGCTAAAAAATCTGTTGTAGCCAGCACAATATGGTGTTTTCTGTAAATACCTATTTTGTATAAATTCCACATAGAATGTTTCTTGCAATAAATATATTTCCAGTAAAATTATTTCTCAAACATAATATTCTAACATCTGCCCATCAATTATATTTACAGAAGAGATTCTGTTTCCATAGTGGTGTATAGCAAGATTTATGAGACGTAATTTCTTTATAATAACCAAAATCTAATCAGCTTTTCATTTGGAAGCAAACTCAAGTATATACAAAAATTATAATTGTAGTATTGGAGTTATCGAACCTGAAAATATCAACACACACATACACACACGCACGCACATACACACACACACATACACATACATACATCAGATATAATTGTAAAAATGGTAAAATCGTATTGCGAGGACCCTAAAACGTGCTTATTCATAAGAATCTCTCCATCGATTTTTTTGACCAAAGACAAAGGTTTGTTCGTTCCGCTACCCTGCATCTGCCGCAATCCGCGGAGGTGTAATTTGCTGTTCTATCCAGTGCATGGTTAACTGTAAACTTACTAGATTCTGTTCGTTCCATTTTTCCAGTAACTCGCGGTAAAAGGCCGAGGTAGCTGGTAGTAATAATTTTTACAGTGACCCATAACTATTAGGAAAAAAACTGATATTTTTCAATAAGTACATGCTATGTAATGTTAGAATTGAAATAAATAAATAAATGTCATTGTCATATAAAAATAAATATATCATCACGGCATATTACCCATTTCTGGGTGTCCCAATCTGCTTTGTACACAGATGTCGGTAATGATGAAATAATTTTTGCCGTCGGTCGGGATCGAATCCGGGTCCTCAGATTCGCGACCAGGCACATGGCCACGAAATTTATAATAAAGTAAATTTATTTGATAACAATAGTAAACAATTAAAATAGTGGTGATGGAATACTATATTTTATTGGAAATAGTACTAAATTGTGCAAACATCGACATTAAAAATTCAGTAATTAGCACTAAAGTAATCCATTATAAGACGATTTCATCAAATGTAATGTTGCCAACCTTATGATAATTATATATGTAAGATAATTTGGGCAAGTGTATGATGTACAATAGTAAATTTTTACGTAAAATGATAAAAAATATGTGCAAGACGAACGAACTAAATAATTCCGATGAACAAGTTTCAGATAAAACATATAATTTTGAGTGTTCTCTACAATAACTTCAGTGTCGGAGATTAGCAATATTGAATGTCAAACTGACATATATAACCTATAAAAATAAATATTCCTGTCGGTTCTACAATTTTTCGATTTGAAATAAAATTTAATATGCACCTCTGCACTGAAGTTCCTTTTTATTACTCATATGCTTTATTTTCCTCGGCTATAAGAACCCCGGCAAATAAATTCCACATTCGTAATAAAAATAGAACTTCAGTGCCTTGATACATAAATAACTACTTACTAAGTATCCTTTACAAATATAATAGAACCTGAAGTATTTTCTAAAATAAATAATATGGCGGAAACGGATCGAACAGAAAAATAATTTTTAGTCATTTAAATTATTACCACGGCGATAGGCAGTAAATTGCAAAATACAGCATAGCGGAATAAACAAACCTATTTTCCTTACCTAAAAGGTGACGGAAGGTAATAAATGGAAGTAAAAATTCTTTCCAAAAAAATATTTGGGTGGCTCTGAAAGGGCCGATTTAAATATGTAAACACATATAACATATGTATTGTGGCGGATGTGGCCAGTTTGTGGTTACTGTAAAAAAACAAAGATATATTTGTAAAAAATAATTTAAAATCAAATATACTATAATGGTAATTTTATAATACTAGCGACAGTTCGTGCTCTATGAATTTTTAGATTAACAGTGTAAATGAAAAAGTTGTTTAGAATTAAAATCTACGTCGAATTTGTTTATTTTTATTGTTTTATCTTAATATGATATTCTACGTTTTTTCGCAGTACCAATAAAAAATACATTTTAAAAAATCCTTTGAATTGAAATAATATCTGCCCTGCACAATTGAGAACTGACATGTCCGATGGCGGCAGCACCATCGGACCGATCAGCTGCTTCTGAATTGGTACTCGCAGTGTTGTGACATATGAAAACAAACAACAAAAGCAATTTTTTCACTTAAAATGGGGCTTGGTATCACAAAACATTTTAGATTTCTGGAAGCAACAGCTACTTCTAGATGTATTATAGAAGATATGTTAAAATGTATTTATAATTCTATATATGTATATTTAATCAATCGAAATTGATGATCGCAGGTGATCGAATTATAAACGCTAACCACATAATATCACGTGGACTATTAAAAAATGACGGTATAATGAGGATAATATTTGCACTCTGTCTGCAAACCAGTGCAATTTCTGCAAAGCCACATGAAATCAAAATACATTTAGAGAAAATTTAAAAATTATTAGTGAAGAATGCACGTGTAAAGCTGGACAAAGACCATGAAATATGTAATTATCCGATTAAAAATGACTTCTCGTCAAACTTACATATGTTTTGTTATTTGTTATGCACTACGAATTGCATATTCCCATGCTTTTCGTCGATCCATGTCCATTTCAACACCTGCTCTTGTCGTAATTTTAACTTAATTTTGGCCATGTTTCGTAAAATTATAAAACCCAATGCCTGTGTCTCGACCAGATCTTGGGTGACATCAGAATACATAACAATTTGTACGACTTATCCCATTTTTATTCACATCAAATGATCAAACCTCATGTAACTCAAGCATACAGTCACAATATAGTACGAAATCGGAAAGTACATATTTTTCCCACCAGATGTCATGTCGCAGCTTGTCAGTTGTCAATAGGCTAGGCAACGATCTCTATTCTGCGTCCTAATTACATTAGCACACTCTGCACACATACACAGGTGGCCGCATTGGAATCACAGTTGTTCAAATATCAGAACTGGTGTTTTATAAAAAAAATAATAATATGAATGAGAAGTTCAATACAATACATCAATATTTGCAAAATTTCTGATGCTTCTCCTTCTCCCTAACTAAAAGTTACTAGAGTTAGTTATAGTATCGTTTATCTGGAAAATGAAATAAAATGTGCTGTCAAAATAAATGCCTTAGGCCTCAGTCTTTAATAATAATAATAATGTTATCCCGCACTACGAGCACATTTTCATAACAAAAGCGCTTTTACGGAGCGCACTTTCATATTGTATTCTTATGAGGATTGTGCTCCATAAAAGCGATTTTATTAGAAAAATGTGCTCGTATTACGAGCCACGCGCCACAGGTAGATGTATAAATTTTTTTTGGAAGATATTGGCAAATACAAGTAAAAAAAAATCTGATGTGGCCAGCACATTACCTTCCGTCAGTTCTATGTACAGAATGTCTGCCGTAAACGGGCCACCGTTCCTAAGTTTCTTATTTGAATATATTGGGATATTTCATTAAGAATACGAACCAGGTGGAAAAATTTGGAAATAAAAACAAGGGAGCAATTTTATTTCATTCGTATGTTTTTACATACGCACGTAGTGTATGTAATTGAAAATATATAATAGAACTAATATTTACAATTAATTAAACTACTATTATCCAATATGTGCTCTCCGTAAGAAAAAACAAATCTGTGATCATAACCTTACAACTTCTAACTAAAGTATTTAAAATGAAAAATAATAATTAATCTTCCGCTACAATTAATAAAACAGGATACAAGCCAATATACTCTACCTAAAATAATAATAAACACTGAGAGAAAAGTCAAAATACAAGAAGAATCAAAGAAAAATTCTTAACAGCAATGATACGCTTATGCAAGTTACACAACTGTGCCCCCTTGTTGAAAGTTTAACGTTGGTGGTACACAACGCCATCTCTACATAATGAAATATCCCAATAGCAAAAATGTTATATTTGTATTTAAATAAGTATAATATTTAAATTTGAAATTGAAATAACTCTTTTGTTTTTAATTTTAAAGGCATAGTGATAATGAACTTTTATATTCAGATAAAAAAATCTTTTAAATGGTATCACTTTCTATTGTTTTGCATTTTTCACCGTTAAATTTTTCATATAATATCGCCTAACTTTGTCCATTTAACCGTCTTTCTATATCTTCAAATAAGAAAGTTTGCAATGGTGGCTCGTTTATGGCAGACACCTGTACGTATTTTACACCAATTCCATACAGAAATTTCCTTCTAAGAGATCCTATATTTCCAGTACATTGCCTTCCGTCAGTTCCAGGTATTTTGTACAAATTCCATACAGAAAGTGAAAGTTTGTCACAAAAGTTTATATATTTCCAGTAAAATTATAATACAAACATACTATGTCAATTGCACTTGATACTGACATCTTTGAATCAGAATTTTCTTAATATAGTAGCTGTTTCCATGGTTATAGCATAGCTTGCTGCTTATGACATTTAATTTCTTTATAATTTTTTTAACTCTATGTCCATTGAATTTGAATTATAAAATGCAATCAAATCGTATAGAGAATAAAATTTAACAGCGCTTGTTCAAGAAAAACTGCAAAATTCTTCAAATGAGGGGACTTTCGGTTGACGAATTATAACCAAAATCTAATCACGTCTGCACATGGATGTAAGGAAGAGAAATACGTAAAATTCGTTTTTTTTTTAGTTATCGCGGCTGAAATTATCGTCACACACACATACAGACATCATAGTAAAATCGTATTCTAGGGACCCTGAAATGTGCTTAATCATTAAAAACTCACCATCGAATTTTTTGAATAAAGACAATACCTTCTTTACCTAAAGGTGACGGAAGGTAAAAACAATGTAATATTATTAACACGCTTGCGAAATGAGAGCGCCGAAGGAAGAAATTTTTTTTATCGTTATTAATTTCCATGTATTATACAATTTTAAGTGGCTCCCATCAAACCCAAACCATAACAAATACAAGCTATCAGTGTCATGGTGGCCACTGTTTTCAAATATCACATGGTCAAAGTGCTTAAGTTACCGCTGCCATATATGATTAGCTTTACGTAGTCGTGCCATAAATACTGTCCCTAATACAAGGGAGGCTTATTCTACATAAAAAAGAAATCTGATAAAAAATGAATGTGATTTTATTGTTACATAACTATTAATTTAAAAAAAAATACTCAAAATGACCGGCTCGTTCTTTGACACACCAAAAGCGGTAGTCCAAAGGATTGGGGTCTGGACTTCCAGAGGGCCAATCTTCAACGACAATAAATTCCGGTAAATTCAGCTCTAACCAGCGTTGCGACGACTTCGCTTTGTGTGCGGGCGCTGAATCTTGCTGAAAAATCCAGTGCTTACCAGCGAACAAGGAATCATTCAATGGCTTTACAACTTGCTCTAATATGTCGCTCTGGTAATTTCCTGCTCGCGTTTTTACCCCTTGTTCGCAGAACTGCAACTTCATAACACCGTCATACGACACCCTCCACCAAACCATCACTGACGCTAGGTGGTGACCCCTTTCTACCTTCGGGATTTTCTCTGCAGCTTCCCGAGAGCTATGGGTATACATTCAATCATTTTGGCGGTTGAATTTTTCTTCTACAGTGAAAAATTTTTCATCCGTAAAAAGAATTTGCCGATGACTTCCGTTTGCGTGTCGCTGGAATAACATCTTAGCTCTCGTGGCTATTATGTGACGTATGGTCGCTGTTAATCGCTGCCCTGTGCTTCTGCGATAAGTTCCAAGTTTAAGATATTAAGATCTTTCAGAATGCGTGACATGGTTCTAGCGGGGAACTTCATTTCCCTACACATCCGGAGTGGATTTCTCCAAATTCTCTCGCGAACAGATTTGACGGCTGCTGGATCCCTAGTTGTGCATGGTAAACAAACTTCTTCGTAATTTTCAGAAGTTTTAACAAATTGAAAATCTCTACTGGTGTTTTGTTGCACTTGTATAGCGCAATCACTGCTACACGGTTCTTTTTAATACCCCACTCCATGTTTACTTCATGAACCAAGTAGGAACGCATGAACTATCGGTTTGAAATTAATGATTTACAATATTTTGACAGATGAAAAAAACAAATGCTCAAGGCACCCTTAATTTTATTTTTATATATTTTTTTATCGTGTTTTATACTCAGGGACAGAATTTATGGCACGACTACGTATTTGAATAAAGATGTGAGGTGCAACAAAAAAATAGAGCGACTGTATAAATATATTTATTTTTAAAAAAATAACCAGAATAACAACTTATGAAAGAAACTTAAATTAGACAGAAAATAAAGAAAGTTACTTATTAATATCTACTTTAATAATTATTTATAGTAGATTGTATTCGTCATGGCATTTTGTGCTTTATAGATCTCCATGCATCCGTTATAATTTTAAATAATTACCTGGAATTATTAATATTATACCTTGCAATATTTTTGTCAATGGTTTCCAAGAGATTTTCAATTGTATTAAAGATCAGTGACTATTTGCAAGTTATAGACATATCCAAATCGGCTCATTACTCCTTTTTCTTTCACCACTCTCACACGGTTATAAACAGGACAACGCAGTTTCGAAATATGAGTTCAGCATGAAATTCTCTTGTGGGTCACAAATAAAACACACTTCAATTCCAAAGAAATTTCTGTAATATTTTGAACAGATTCATATCGGCAAATTTCAAACCTACTAACCATTCCTCAGCAACAATCGTGCAAATTCATGAAAGGAAAAAAAAATCATGTTGAATTCAAACCATGTTATAATGTCTTTAACGGTGTCGGAGTAGTGGATGAAATATGAGAAATTTGCTGATTTGGCATTTTCTAACATTTAGGGAATTGTTACTACATCATGAAATAATATTAAAATAATTTTAGAAAATAGTGGGCTCGACATTTCTGAATATTTTTACATTATCAAAGTTGTTTGAATTTAATTCAAAGCACAAATTGTCTATAAAAAGAGCGAAAATAAGAGGTGTCAGGGCAGAGCTTTGTACGACGCCAAACCAAAATTAACAACGATTTTATGTGTATTATAGTCATGTAGACATAGCCCATAATCATCGATGTTTGATAGAACTTTGCAGTATTCACGGCTCTCACGAAACGATTTTTTTACTATAATCTTTGTAATCAAACTATGAATCTGTAATGAGAAAAATAACATTTATTTCGTGTTATTATAATATACATACTTTATAATATTGGCACTTCGTGTAGAAAATGTAACTGTAATTGTTTATTTATTAAACGGTACAACGGTTTATTATTGAAAAAATGTTTTAAGTTCCACATATTTTCCGTAGCATGACTGTACTGTACCTATTATCTAGAATTCAGTTATTCAATTACATCGTATATAATTATCGATGAAGCTGTCATTTTTGACATTTGAAAACGTATGTCTTTTATTATTCTCATCTAAATAAATTAAAGTACACTACAATATCGACAATGCATACGTTTCGCAGTGACATCTAGTGACAGGTAGCCTAAACTTTTTCATTCGGTTTATGAATATTCGGGCGTTGAATGATTCTGTGCATGAATATTCTGGTTTTGAATATTCGGGATTTGAATGATTCTGTGCATGAATATTCTGCTTTTGAATATTCGGGCGTTGAAGACATTCCCTGTTATATTAAACATGCAGAAGACTCACGTCATCAACCTGATAAAAAGAAATATAACTTGTAGTAATTATTGGTTATTTATTTTTTTTAAAAAGAAGAAAAAATATGCTAGTATTAAAGAAACGTATATATTAATTAATTTACAATTATTTCTAAGTCAATCCTTATTCCTTTTACGTAATATAGAATTATTTAATACCATATACGTATTAGAAAATATACCGCTGATGCTACCTTCTCAGCGTGGTCAACATCAGAGTGCAGAGATATATGTTTCTATCTCAATCTGTCCCTTTTTTCAATTTGCGCATGTTCGAAGTCTGAATATTCTATTGGTTAAAACAAAATGTTGAACTCTAATGATAAACCGCGAATGTTTGAATGTAATTTTGTTCTCAACAAATAATATATTCTAAATTATGTTCAAAAAACGACGAGATATTTATTTTATAATTTTATTTCGTTTATTAAAATGGAATATTTTATACAAAATTTAAATTATAATTTACAAAATAAATTGAAATAAATTATGACGGTTTTATCATTTGTATTTAACTTATATATTCATATACATTTCATCAACAAAGATTTTTTTTTTAAATATTTATTAACAATTAGTACAAAAGAAATAAAAGTTCTAATTAAAGGATTATGCAAAATATTGAAATACAAAAAAAAACCTTGAAAATATAGAATTACAAACAATAAAAATAACGAAAAAGTAAACATGCGAGGAACATTAAAGGAAGATGGGCTAGAATACATTAATATTGTTTAATATTTTATTTATCATCGATTACAATTTAAGAAATACGCTAGATTTTCATTGATTTTTAAATATAATGAGTCTGTTATATTTATTTCTGATAAAGTCGTGCTTCTGAGAAACCATTTTAGTTTCATGAAAAATTCTAATTTTAAAAAATATTTCAATTATGTGATTAGAAAAGGATCGCGCAGATAGTAATACTGAAAACAGATGTTGATGAGATTTCTGGAATAGTGATTAGAAATACCGAAAATACAGGTGTTATTAAATAAATACAGGTAATACGGTAAATTTTTCATCCAGCATTCCGGTAAACCGGTATTGCAAACCCTAATCGAGAGCAATATTTTAGCTATTTACATATCAGATTTTAGTTATTTCTAGTAATATAAACTTTAACGCAATAATCGAGCGAAACAGTATACTGCAGTTCATAATACTATAATATTTAACAAACGCTATATTACGCATTAATAGAATATACTAGATTAAACAAAATATTTACTTATCATTACTAATCTTTGGATTTCAAATTATTAGGTCAATACAGTTTACATACCTTCTTGGTTTGTTGGTTTAATGATCATTGATAATTCAGGACCACGAAGATCACAACTTGTTCCCTGAATATTAAATGGAACTTTTTTGGAAGGAAATCGACCCGGTTTTAACCTCAAACGTACTTTCAAAGTTTTCGCATTCGGTTCAGTATAATCTTCATCAACAAAATGATTACTACAAATTAAACATTTCGTTACATCATCACTTTCTCTAAAACCGCATATTTTTTTCCAGAGTTTACTTTCTTCAACGTTCTTTGGAAAACTATAACATAAATAAAACACAGTTAAAAACAAATATCAATACTAATATTGTTTAATAACACTTACGAATGCAGAGTAACTGCTGGACTTTTTGCACTACACAAATAACACTTTCGAATAGCCATTTGTCTTCACACAAGAACAAAATCAAACAAAACTCAAACACGTGGAGGTTGAAAGACAAGTGACAAAGAATTTTTCTTCAAATTACCGCCAGGCGCCAAAAATACAACTAGAGTATATAGCCAATAGAAATGAGGTGTCCGAGCATGCGCACATTTAAAAAAGGTACACTGCGAGATAGAGCATCAATATTGTCGTCTCTCTTTACTGACCATGCCCACCGCTCATTGTCAGAATACAAGCATTAGCGGTATATTTTCTAATACGTATATTTAACGATGAAAAATGCAAAACAATTGAACATCAAATACGCGACTTATTCAACAAAATAACATTTTTTTAATAGAATGCTAAATTGAAAGTGATACCATTTAAAAGATTTTTTTATCTGAATATAAAAGTTCATTATCACTATGCCTTTAAAATTAAAAACAAAAGAGTTATTTCAATTTCAAATTTAAATATTATATTTCTTATTTAAATACAAATATGACATTTTTGCTATTGGGATATTTCATTATGTAGAGATGGCGTTGTGTACCACCAACGTTAAACTTTCAACAAGGGAGCACATTTGTGTAACTTCCATAAACGTATCATTGCTGTTAAGAGTTTCTCTTTGATTCTTCTTGTATTTTGACTGTTCTCTCAGTGTTTATTATTATTTTAGGTAGAGTATATTGGCTTGTATCCTGTTTTATTAATTGTAGCGGAAGATTAATTATTATTTTTCATTTTAAATACTTTAGTTAGTAGTTGTTAGGTTATGATCACAGATTTGTTTTTTCTTAGGGAGAGCACATATTGGTTAATAGTAGTTTAATTAATTGTAAATATTAGTTCTATTATCTATTTTCCATTATATAAACTACGCGCGTATGTAAAAACATACGAATGAAATAAAATTGCTCCCTTGTTTTTAGTTCCAAATTTTTCCACCTGGTTCGTATTCCTAATGAAATATCCCAATATATTCAAATAAGAAAGTTAGGAATGGTGGCCCGCTTACGGCAGACATTCTGTACATAGAACTGACGGAAGGTAATGTGCTGGCCACATCAGATTTTTTTACTTGTATTTGCCAATATCTTCCAAAAAAATTTTAAACATCAACCTGTGGCGCGTGGCTCGTAATACGAGCACATTTTTCTAATAAAATCGCTTTTATGGAGCACAATCCTCATAAGAATACAATATGAAAGTGCGCTCCGTAAAAGCGCTTTTGTTATGAAAATGTGCTCGTAGTGCGGGATAACATTATTATTATTAAAGACTGAGGCCTTAGGCATTTATTTTGACAGCACATTTTATTTCATTTTCCAGATAAACGATACTATAACTAACTCTAGTAACTTTTAGTTAGGGAGAAGCATCAGAAATTTTGCAAATATTGATGTATTGTATTGAACTTCTCATTCATATTATTATTTTTTTATAAAACACCTGTCCTGATATTTGAACAACTGTGATTCCAATGCGGCCACCTTTGTATGTGTATGTAATTAGGACGCAGAATAGAGATCGTTGCCTATTGTGCAGGGCAGATATTATTTCAATTCAAAGGATTTTTTAAAATGTATTTTTTATCTAAAAATTCATAGAGCACGAACTGTCGCTAGTATTATAAAATTACCATTATAGTATATTTGATTTTAAATTATTTTTTACAAATATATCTTTTTTTTTTACAGTAACCACAAACTGGCCACATCCGCCACAATACATATGTAAAATGTGTTTTTACATATTTAAATCGGCCCTTTCAGGGCCACCCAAATATTTTTTTGAAAAGAATTTTTACTTCCATTTATTACCTTCCGTCACCTTTAGGTAAGGAAAATAGGTTTGTTTGTTCCGCTATGCTATATTTTGCAATTTACTGCCTATCGCCCTGGTAATAATTTAAATGGCTAAAAATTATTTTTCTGTTCGATCCGTTTCCGCCATATTATTTATTTTAGAAAATACTTCAGGTTCTATTATATTTATGAAGGATACTCAGTAGTAAGTAGTTATTTATGTATCAAGGCACTGAAGTTCTATTTTTATTACGAATGTGGAATTTATTTGCCGGGGTTCTTATAGCCGAGGATAATAAAGCATATGAGTAATAAAAAGGAACTTCAGTGCCGAGGTGCATATTAAGTTTTATTTGAAATCGAAAAATTGTAGAACCGACAGGAATATTTATTTTTATAGGTTATATATGTCAGTCTGACATTCAATATTGCTAATCTCCGACACTGAAGTTATTGTAGAGAACACTCAAAATTATATGTTTTATCTGAAACTTGTTCATCGGAATTATTTAGTTCGTTCGTCTTGCACATATTTTTTATCATTTTACGTATTGTACATCATACACTTGCCCAAATTATCTTACATATATAATAATTATCATAAGGTTGGCAACACTATATTTGTATGAAATCGTCTTATAATGGATTACTTTAGTGCCAATTACTGAATTTTTAATGTCGATGTTTGCACAATTTAGTGACTATTTCCAATAAAATATAGTATTCCATTCTCCACTATTTTAATTGTTTACTATTGTTATCAAATAAATTTACTTTATTATAAATTTCGTGGCCGTGTGCCTGGTCGCGAATCTGACGACCCGGATTCAATCCCGACCGACGCCAAAAATTATTTCGAATATTAATGAACCCTGTGGTGTGCTCTCCACGCTAGCAATGAGTGTCTATGAGGTGACGCCTGGTAAGCACCCGCAATGGTACAAATATTTCATCATTACCGACATCTGTGTACAAAGCAGATTGGGACACCCAGCAATGGGTAATATGCCGTGATGATATATTTATTTTTATATGACAATGACATTTATTTATTTATTTCAATTCTAACATTACATAGCATGTACTTATTGAAAAATATCAGCTTTTTTCCTAATAGTCATGGGCCACTGTAAAAATTATTACTACCAGCTACCTCGGCCTTTTACCGCAAGTTACTGGAAAAATGGAACGAACAGAATCTAGTAAGTTTACAGTTAACCATGCACTGGATAGAACAGCAAATTACACCTCCGCGGTTTGCGGCAGATGCAGGGTAGCGGAACGAACAAACTTTTGTCTTTGGTCAAAAAAATCGATGGAGAGATTCTTATGAATAAGCACGTTTTAGGGTCCTCACAATACGATTTTACCATTTTTACAATTATATCTGATTATGTGTATGGGTATGTATGTGTGTGTGTGTGTGCGTATGTGTGTGCGTATGTGCGTGCGCGTGTGTGTTGATATTTTCAGGTTCGATAACTCCAATACTACAATTATAATTTTTGTATATACTTGAGTTTGCTTCCAAATGAAAAGCTGATTAGATTTTGGTTATTATAAAGAAATTACGTCTCATAAATCTTGCTATACACCACTATGGAAACAGAATCTGTTCTGTAAATATAATTGATGGGCAGATGTCAGAATATTATGTTTGAGAAATAATTTTACTGGAAATATATTTATTGCTTGCAAGAAACATTCTATGTGGAATTTATACAAAATAGGTATTTACAGAAAACAGACGACCATATTATGCTGGCTACAACAGATTTTTTTAGCTGGATCATCTCCATAGCTTCAATTGCTTCATCTGCAGCACCTCATCGTTTTTTTTTGTTCACTTTAGTTACTTTATGAAATAATTATTTATGTCAAATACAAACGTATTTTCTGTAAGAGGTGCATACAATTTTGTAGGGTGAATTTGGCATTTATACTCTTCATACAAACCGAGGCTCATAATAGTTCAATCAGTTTACATTTCCTATAAACAAATTATAAAACCTACAAAAATGGTGAGATATTTCTATCCTCTACTTTAAAATATAGATTTTAAACTTACAAAAACTGTATATGTTATTTAAGTACTCCACCAATTAATAATGGGGGAAGGGGTTATATCGCCTTTATAAATAAAATCTTTAATTTTATTAGGCATTGTATTCACAAGCCCTGCACATTCTTCTGTTGGATTATTGTCCCATTATGTCTTGAGCCAAACCTTTTAAATGCCGGTCGAGCTATTATCATACGTCTTTTGGTCCACAGTTTTTAGTCTATATTTGAAGTAAACGAAAGAATTTTGTGGAAAATTTCTTGAAAATGTAAGCTGGCTAACTATTATGAACCTGGGCTCGTATATATTTGAATAAAATGTGTTCGTTTGCTTTAAAAAATGAGTAAATTTATTTATTTACATTCCTGACATTCCTTTGCTCCACAATTAAATCAATTTAACAGAAAGTTGCTACATAATATGACACAAATCTCCTATTTGTAAAAGACATTTTATAAATAAAATTAATAAATTATAAGCTAATATTGTTTAAAAAATTCATTTGGCAGTATTCTTACACAAATTTTTGTGATACCTGTTGTAATCACCTTATCAAATAGTGGCTAACTCGTTCTAAAAGAAATAAACATTCACCAAACATATGTTATTAATTTGGAATATAATATTTATTAATTTATTTTTTAGTATATGTTCTCTTATTTACTAGCGTAGCTGTCACTTTTGACAGTTGCTGTGGACAGTTGAATGGATTGAATGCAGACCATGCAGACGTATGTCCACTTACTTTCTTTTGACCAAATTAAAGTTCACTAGATTATCGACAATGCATATGTTGCACCACCATTGAACACGCGTTAAACTAGCTTTCATAGTGACATCTAGTGACAGGTAGCCTAAACTTTTTCATTCGGTTTTTGAATATTCGGGTGTTGAATGATTCTGTGCATGAATATTCTGGTTTTGAATATTCGGGATTTGAATGATTCTGTGCATGAATATTCTGGTTTTGAATATTCGGGCGTTGAGTATGTACCCGTATATTATTTGATATAGATAATATTTTTCTAAATATGTATAATATGGAAAATTAATATGCAAATGTAATGTTATATTAAACATGCAGAAGACTCACGTCATCAACCTGATAAAAAGAAATATAACTTGTAGTAATTATTGGTTATTTATTTTTTTAAAAAAGAAGAAAATATATGCTAGTATTAAAGAAACGTATATATTAATTAATTTACAATTATTTCTAAGTCAATCCTTATTCCTTTTACGTAATATAGAATTATTTAATACAACATGGTCATTTCTCAGTAGTGCCAACGTTATAGTATGAAAATGAACTACAATTATTTCAAATAATTTTATATTCCGTAAAATGAATGACGATTGAATTCTAAAAAGAAATAAATATACAGCGTTTAAACTTAAAAAAGTTCAATATTTACATCTTGGAGACCATGAAAGACCTCTTGAGTTTTGTCATTTGTTGTTAAATGAAGGAAGAGAGTTTTTAAAATTTATTATCTGGACAGATGAATCAAATATTTCAAATAATGGCATGTTTATTGCAAGAAATAATCATTACTGCAGTACTGAGAATCCTATAATTGTGCGTGAGAGAGAATTTTAACATTTGGTGTGCTATTTTGAAAGATAAAATCGAGGATAAAATATTTTTTTATATGTATGAAGGTACTCTCACAGGTGATCGGTATTTGCAATTTTTAAGAGACATGTTAGCAAATATGCTAGATTATGTGCCACTAAATTAAGAGAATTATATTATCAACAAGACGGTGCACCTGCCCACAGTGCGCAAAGAGTAACGCAATATTTAAATGAAATGTTTCCGAATCAGTGGATTGGTACTAACGGCCCTATTGCTTGGTCCGCCAAGTCACCGGATTTAAATCCATTACATTTTTTTTATGGGGCTACTTAAAGGATAATGTTTATAATAATGTGTATCCAGACTTACAGCATCTAAAAAACAGCATTGAAAATGTTTTAAATAATATTGATGGCCGGACATTGAGATCAATAAGAAGTAATTTGTTTCGAAGAATAAAATTATGTATTAACGTAAATGGAGGACAATTTGAGCAGTATTTGTAAATTTATTTGTTGTGTTTTTGTTTCAAAGTAATTGTTTTTCACATTCATTTGTATCGACCATGGCACACTTATTTTAGCCATTTTAAAATAAAACTAATATAAATCTAAACATGCATTTTTCTCATAAAATTTGATATCTAAAGGTGTACAAATATTGTATTCTGAATAAAATTCCCTATCGAATAAGCAAATAAAAAAAATATAGTTGTATTTAAAATAACAAAGTTGGTATCCAGTTTGTGAACCACTGGTTGAAAAAAAAAAATTATGCTCATTAAAATATTCTTGTAAAATACAAATTGTTTGCTAATTAAACCGACCTCGTAGCTCTTATAGTTCTGGAGATAGCAATAGTGGACAAAATAAAATAAACATCTGTATATAATATTTTGTATTAACAAGCCAAATGCATTTCATGTAATTCTTATGACAAATAAATTATTATTATATATATTAACGGTAAGCGAACGAATAAAATTTGTCCGGTATGCTCTGTCGACTGCTACATGACACAAGTTAACCTCAAATTTTGTTTTGATTTTGACATTTAGTGGCGAGTGTATTATATATATATATATATATATATATATATATATATATATATATATATATATATATATATATATATATATATATATATATATATATATATATATATATATTTGTGTTTCTTTTAATTTTAACTGTAGTAGTAGTCAGAATCACGGGAAAAATTCCAATGGTCGCATTCATAAGATCACACAGTTACCGCTACGCTACTTCAACTGTTGGGAACTTATAAATGTACATGCTACATTCATAGTTACATTCAGTCCAACCCGTCCAACTTAGTTCAAAAAAGTGAGGTTAGATTACAATTATTGTCTGTTTTATATTTTTATTAGTTAGGATAATTGGAAATTAGTTTTTATTGGTTTTTAGATAATAAATATGGATACTTGTCACATGTCAAAACACACATAACCCGCCTTAGTAGCCAAGTAGCATACGCTCCCAAAAGTAGCGTATTTTAAAAGCGCTACAAAACATGGCCGATCGTTCTGACGGTAGCATAAAAGTAGCGTTGAATTTGTAAGATATATCGGTAACTGTTCCACAACTGTTACGTCTTATGAATGCGACCAATGTTAATATAGCTGGATGAAATAGAATGTGTATTTTATACCAACATTATAATCTGGAATAAATATCGTAAAATACAAACATCAAATCCTTTTTCGCAATTTCATGCTATTAATTCTGAAAGTATAAAGGTGGATTTATAATAAACATAGAAAACACAACAACATAGCATAGCACAGCACAGCTCATATTTGAATTTGAACATATGGACTTTCGTATATGCATTTATAACTGACATAGAAAACACAGCATAACATAGCACAGCATAGCATAGCATAGGGAATTGACGAAAGTTTTAATTTTTGCTATGTTTTTCGTATGTTCGTGCATGCTCGGCAAACTTCGGAATAGTTCGAGTAGATGAAAGAGATGTGAATAGTTTGTTGATTCATTTAAATAGATAATGAGAAATGAATTTGAAGGGGTAACCATATCACGTACATATTTGGTGGGGTAGTTACCATAGCTCCTCTGAGTAATATGATGTAAATTTTGTTTAAATAATAAAAGGATGAATATAATTTTTTGAGTTTAGTGTTAAATATTATTAGCACATATAACCTCCGCTACTAATTTAAGAACAAGCCGTATCACAACTATATTTGGTAGGGTACTTAAGACAACCCCATTGAGTAATTTAATGTACATTTTGTGTAAATATTTAGGGGATAAGATATAAATTTTTGAGAGTTTAGAATATCAAAATATTATTTGAATATGTAATATCCCCTATCAATTTAAGGAGAAGCCGTATCACAATTATATTTGGTAGGGTACTTAAGTCAACGCCCCTGAGTAATATAATGTACATTTTGTTTAAATATTCAGGGGATAAGATATAATTTTTTGAGAGTTTAGAATATCAAAATATTATTTGAATATGTAACATCCCCTATCAATTTAAGAAGAAGCCGTATCACAATTATATTTGGGAGGGTACTTAAGTCAACGCCCCTGAGTAATATAGTGTACATTTTGTTTAAATATTCAGGGGATAAGATATTAATTTTTGAGAGTTTAGAATATCAAAATATTATTGGAACATATAACATCCCCTATCAATTTAAGGAGAAGCCGTATCACAACCATATTTTGTAGGGTACCTAAGGCAACCCCCCTGAGTAATTTAATTTACATTTTGTTTAAATATTCATGGGATGAGATATACATTTTTGAGAGTTTATAATATCAAAATATTATGTGAATATGTAACATCCCCTATCAATATAAGGAGAAGCCGTATCACAACCATATTTTGTACGATAGTTAAGGCAACCCCCCTGAATAATTTAATGTACATTTTGTTTAAATATTCAGGGGATGAGATATAAATTTTTGAGAGTATAAAATATCAAAATATTATTTGAATATGTAACATCCCCTATCAATTTACGGAGAAGCCGTATCACAACCATATTTTGTATTGTACTTAAGACAACCCCTCTGAGTAATTTAATGTACATTTTGTTTAAATATTCAGGGGATAAGATATAAATTTTAGAGCGTTTAGATCATTAAAATATTATTTGAATATGTAACATCCCCTATCATTTTAAGGAGAACCCGTATCACAACCATATTTTGTAGGGTACTTAAGACAACGCCCTTGAGTAATTTATTGTAAATTTGTTTAAATATTCAGGGGATGAGATATACAATTTTGAGAGTTTAGAATATCAAAATATTAATTGAATATGTAACATCCCCTATCAATATAAGAAGAAGCCGTATCACAGCCATATTTTGTATGGTACTTAAGACAACCCCCCTGAGTAATTTAATGTACATTTTATTTAAATATTCAGGGGATAAGATAGAAATGTATATCTCATCCCCTGAATATTTAAACAAAAATGTACATTAAATTATTCAGGGGGGTTAGGTTAGGTTAGGTTAGGTTAGGTTAGGTTAGGTTAGGTTAGGTTAGGTTAGGTTATTCAGGGGGGTTGTCTTAAGTACCGTACCAAATATGGTTGTGATACGGCTTCTTCTTAAATTGATAGGGGATGTTACATATTCCAATATTTTGATATTCTAAACTCTCAAAAATGTATATCTCATCCCCTGAATATTTAAACAATATGTACATTAAATTATTCGAGGGGATTGTTTTAAGTACCCTACTAAATATAGTTGTGATACGGCTTCTCCTTAAATTGATAGGGGATGTTACATATTCAAATACTATTTTGATATTCTAAACTCTCAAAAATGTATATCTCATCCCCCGAATATTTAAACAAAGTGTACATTAAATTACTCAGGGGGGTTGTCTTAAGTACCCTACCAAATATAATTGTGATACGGCTTCTCCTTAAATTGATAGGGGATGTTACATATGCAAATAATATTTTGATATTCTAAACTCTTAAAAATGTATATCTCATCCCCTGAATATTTAAACAAAATGTACATTAAATTACTCAGGGGGGGTTGTCTTAAGTACCGTACCAAATATGGTTGTGATATGGCTTTTCCTTAAATTGATAGGGGATGTTACATATTCAAATAATATTTTGATATTCTAAACTCTCAAAAATTTATATCTTATCCCTTGAATATTTACACAAAATGTACATTAAATTACTCAATGGGGTTGTCTTAAGTACCCTACCAAATATAGTTGTGATACGGCTTGTTCTTAAATTGATAGCGGATGTTATATGTGCCAATAATATTTTAACACTCTAAACTCAAAAATCTGTTGTGGCCAGCACAATACCTTCCGTCATTCTCGTGTATAATGTATAAATTCCATAATTTTTCTTACAAAAGATTCTAAATTTCCAGTAAAATTATTTCATAAACAAACTATTCAAATTGCACTTGACACTGGCATCTTCTTGTTCTTTAGCTTTTCCCATTCGTTAGGGGTCGCTATTTTAGCATGTCGTTCTCATTCAGTTCCTTTTCTCTCAAATCTTCCGCAATACAGTCCTTCCATCTTATCTTTGGTCTTCCTCTGTTTCTTTAACGTCCTATTACTAAAATATTCATTCTTGTTTCAATATAATTCTTCATTTCTCCTCATGACATGTTCAAACCAATGTAATCGTCTTTCTTGTATACTTGTAACACTAGAGTTATTTTCTTACCATATCTTTCCGTGTATTCCCCAATATCTACTTCAACATCCTCATATCTGCCACATTAATTTACTTTTTATTGATACTGACATCTGTCAATTTGAATTATATGAATATATTACTAGTTCCCAAGTTTGGCATATCTGGCTGAATTATAAAATTTAATTTCTTTAAAATTCTTTAACTCTGTATCTATTGAATATGAAGTATAAATTGTAATCAAATCGTATAGAGAATAATATATTCTTTAAGTTATAATAACGTTAAATGTCAATAAATCAAATTTAACTGTTAAATCTTCAAATAAGACTACTTCCGGTTGACCAATTATAACCAAAATCTAATCAGTTGTTCTTCTGGATGTAAACTTGAGGAATACGAAAAAAATATAATTTTTGGAATCGTGGTATTGAAGTTATGGAATCCGGAACTTTTGTCACACACACACACACACAGACACACGGACACACGGACACACAGACACACATACATACAGACATCATCGTAAAAATGGTAAAATCGTATTATATGGACCCTAAAACGTGCTTATTCAGTAAAAACTCATCATTGATTTTTTTGACCAAAGACAATACCTTCCTTACCTAAAGGTGACGGAAGGTAAAAATATATATTCATCCTTTTATTATTTAAACAAAATATACATTATATTACTCAGAGGAGCTATGGTAACTACCCCACCAAATATGTACGTGATATGGCTACCCCTTCAAATTCATTTCTCATTATCTTGTAGATAAATATTTAAATGAATCAGGGTAATATTGCTAATTATCCAAAATAAAATATATTATTTACAATATTTGTTGGTATATGAACCACTTTTTTGATAAAATATATATAAGAATATGTTAAAAACAGAAAAAAAAAATTTTTTTGTTAATTTTTTGTTTTTCATAAAATAACAATACTTTTGATGTCCGTAGTACATTTACTGTCTGGGCTATGCAACACTTGCTTTAAATCGAATCGGCCGCTGCGAATAGGCCGCTAGGTTCACTCTGATTATGCAACTTGGTAGCATTAATTAGGAAACCGAATTTAAAGCAAAATTTTAATAGTTACACAAGAAAAATCTATGTCAGGGGTTGTAGAGATGGTTTATGGGTGATATAGTTTGGTTCACTAAAGATGGCTATTCAAGGTCATTTATAAACCGTCTGATACAATATTTCTTGTAGATAAGATCACTGCATTTCGTACTCGATTTCATATGCATAGGCGTGCAACATAAAATATTTATGGATACATTTTAAATTTAAAAAAGTGTAATATATTCCAAAATTATGTTTCTTCTAGCGCCTCGGCCGCAATAGCTGGGTTCAACACAAAAAGACCGCTTTCTACTCCTAATAACATAATATACTATTCTCGTTCTAAAATGAAATGTTGCTAAGCTACTGCTGTATATAATGTTGTTCTTTCTTCGAACAGGTGACTTTGAATAGTCATCTTTCGTGAACCAAGAAGTTGGTAGCATTAATTAAAACACCGAATATAAAGCAAAACTGTAATAGTTACATAAGTAAAGACTATCTGTTAGGGATTGTAGGAATGGTTTATGGGTGGTAGCATAATCACATCAACTATAAAAGTAAGCGTAGTCAACAATATAAACTTAGTAGCATTAATTAAAAGACTGAATTTAATACATTTTAATAGTTACACAAGTAAAGTGTGTGTCAGGAGTTGTATGGATGGTAGCATAATCACATGAATTACCGAAATAATCGTGTACAATATGAAGTTAAAGCAAAATTGTAATAGTTACATAAGTAAAGTCTATCTGTCAGAAGTTGTATGAATGGTTTATTAATTAAAACACCGAATTAAAACAATTGTAATAGTTACACAAGTAAAGTCTATCTGCCAGGAGTTGTAGGGATGGTTTATTAATTAAAACAAAATTGTAATAGTCACAGAAGTCTATTTGTCAGGAGTTGTAGGGATGATTTATTAAATAAAACACCGAATTTATAGCAAAATTTGAATAGTTACACAAAAAAAGTTTGTCAGGGGTTGTAGGGATAGTTTGCAGGTGATAGCATAATCTCATCAATTACAGAAGTAAGCGTGTACAATATGAACTTGGTAGCATTAATTAAAAGACCGAATTTAAAGCAAAATTTTAATAGTTACACAAGTAAAATCTTATCTGTCAAGGGTTGTAGGGATGGTTTATGGGTGGTCATTAGCATTTTATTGCAACTTCCGTAAGGAATACCTCAGTGGCTGAACTTATTCAATATTACTATTACATTTTAATATACTTACAATATAGGTCGTTTTCTAAGCATAAAAAACTTCTGCAAGAACTTTACTTTTATAAGACATCCTATGTCTTCCTAAACAGAAGTTAAACAAAGCAGTTCACGACGAAAGTGCGATAGAAGAAATGATGTATGGATAATTTATAATACTTTATAAACAACGGGGTTTTTAGACGCATTATTGTTCGCAAAGAATATCTGGAAATATATGAGCCAGCATTAATAAAATATACCATTTGTAATATATATTTAAAACTTACCAAATTTTACACATAATCTGTTGCTGTTATTATAATAAATAGATGGCACTGAAGTATAAAGTTTGATTTACAGACACATAATTTGCAAAATAATTTTATGTAAATTTCAAATGATCAATAAAATAAATAATATATTTGCAAAAGGAATGAGACAGAATATTTATAGTTAAATTCACAATCAAACAAGATATTAAATTTTGTTTGTGGATTCAATGCACTAAATAGGAAAATTGTGTACATTAAGCTTTATGCTACCGTGAATCAGCGATTACAATCAGTGTTGCCAGATGCGACGTAATTATCGAAAAAGCAACATATTTTTATTAACAGTATATTCCGAAATTGAACCACGGTAACTACAAGAAATGAACGTGGCGATGTATGAACATTAGGACGATACATGTGATCCCGTTCAGATCGAGAATATTTTGTTAATGAAATCAAATATTCAAAAAATTTAAAGAATTAAAATCTCAGTTTAAATTTAAAATATTACAGTCAATTTTTTGCTAGGTCTATAGGCGCTATGCACGAGCGTCAGCGCCTCTAACGCTTTGTAACTTTTGCATACCGACTAAATTTTGACATTTCGAGAAGGTGATACAATTTACAACTTTATTTTGAATAGTATACATCATAGTATAATGAAATAAATAAAGAAACTGTTTAAAATGCTATATGTGATGTGACTAATTCAAAAAAGTTAAAATACCGGGAAGGTATTGTAGCAAAAAATATAATTTTTCTCATAATATGTGTGATTTCTGTAAATGATTTTATCATATTTAGTTTTATATTATATTTTATAATATTAGTTAAATATTACAAGATGCACCACACAAGGAAATTGCAATTAAAGAGAATTTCGATGGATGATGTTAGCATATTTTTCTATTATATTCGCAATAACCGAAGAAGATTCTAAATGGAATCAGTGGCACAAGCTCGGAAAGGAAAACACACGAAAAATACAAACCCTATGAATTTCTACATTCTACCTGACCATTAACATTACATATGGTACAGAATCTATAAAAGGCGAATTATGAGTTAAAACTAGACTCCTATTTCATACAACTGCAAGTATTATACAATTTTAAGACAAATTTCTGCTACTATTTTGCTACCAATAAAATCTATTTGTTACATTAAATATTGTTTCATTTATCTATTAATTACTCCCATTATCACATTATTTTATGAAAAAAATGTTTACATTTAATAAATATAATTTTCTTTCAAGTAATAAATTTTTAAATTACTAAGATTCGAATATTACTACATTTAAATTTCCCGCCTTCTGCCCCGACTCAATATGGCGGTTACACCCATGTCGGCACAGAAAATATACATGGGATAAGCTATCTGTCAATTTATATGTGGATCTGTGGGGTAACTTCATTAATATCGCCTGAATTTGGGTTGCGAACGAGCATGCAAAAATATTAAGCACCACTGCTATCAAATATCATATTCAAATTTCGTACAACTATCTTTTTCTAAATGCTTTAGTAAGACAAAGATGACGCTATTAGACATACGGGTAGCATTAAAAATATCTAATTTAAAACACTGCTTTTTAAAAGTGTGACTTTTATAAAACATGACTTTGAAAAATTCCTAAAATGGCGGACCAACTTGAATGGTCGATTTTCGCTAGTCGTCACAAGATGGCACAACACTTAGTTTCATTTGATGATAATAGATGGCTAATGAATAATTCTTAAAGTAAAGATATATGAAGTACTGACAACACAGGGGCTCCCCCTTTTAAAAGCGTGAAGCCAGCAGCGCCATTTGACGTTTGTATTGGCAGCCATATTCGGCAAATTATTTCAAGGTTTTATTGTTGTGCTT
Source organism: Harpalus rufipes (assembly GCA_951394225.1). Classification (NCBI taxonomy): domain Eukaryota; kingdom Metazoa; phylum Arthropoda; class Insecta; order Coleoptera; family Carabidae; genus Harpalus; species Harpalus rufipes. Next base: position 20,944,080 of record OX596282.1, on the reverse strand, counting down.
TTATATTTTCATAATATTTGTATTTTTTGATATAGTAGTTAAATTACTCTGTTTAGTGTGTAAATATATTATTTCTAAGGACTTTAATAACGTTCATATCTTCACATATCGACGAGGATAGTGTCTTGTTTGCAATATTTATACAAATATCAAATTTTATATTTCTATTTTTGTTTTAGTATTTTATTTTAAAAATGCCTGCTTGTTAAGTTTAAATTTTAAATTTGTTTGGGAGAATGTATTTAACAAATATTGTTATTCCTCAAGATGGGCTCGTTTTAGTTCTTGTAATTTTTTAAGACAGGTTTACACGTGGATATACCTTTTTTGTAACTTTCCACAGATGTTCAATGGGATATAAGTCTGGACTGTATATCTACTGGCCACTCCAGAGTTGAAATTCACACATCGTTCAAATATAGCGTAACAATTCTCGCAACATGTATTACTCCGCATTACTGCATTAGCTGAAAATTGTCACCAATATATGCAACAAACGGAATTACAACCTCCTGGAATATTTCTTCAAAATACCGTTAAGTTGTTATGAAGATGAGATCTGTGTGATCATTAAAAGATATCTCCGCTCAAACCATAACTCCACCTTCTTCGTAGCTGGCTTTTGGATAGCAGCTGTATATCTTTCATTTCACTTTCTCCAGACTGTCTCCTCTCCTGACCACTTGCGACATGCAATGTGCAATGGCCTCAAATTCGTATCAAAAAGCTACATCACTTGGGGGTGTTTATTAGCAAATAATAATAATTAGATGAAAAAGTAAACAACACAGTCCTTTATTCCATATTACAATAATAATAATTACAACAAAATGGTTGTTTCTAGTTATTGTACACCTTTTCTGATCTTCAACCAAATTCCTGTCTCCAAAATCCAGTTGTGTATACTGTAGTTTTTGGTACTGCTAAAGCTCTCGCAACATACCGATAAATTCTAGACTGATTCTAGAATCTTCCAAAAACGCAATATGCGTGCATAATCTATAGCAGAAATAAATAATAAAGCATTGAAAAAAAAATGTAATTTATTTATCTAATGTCAATGTCCTACAATGCACAAATAAACATTTTTTTCCTTAATTGTTAACAATTGATGTCAACAACAAATATTGAAAAAAATCTTAGTTATTGATAACAAAATAGTATAACTAGACAAGATATAAAATAACAAATAAATACAGAACTACTTATTTTGTCTTAAATATGCTAATATTTTTGTTTTATATAAATATTTTTAGGTGGTCCAGTTTTTTTGCCGATCTATGTACACTGGTTTGCAAAAAAATCGCGTACACCTATTTTTTACTGTATTGAGTCGGTCTCGATTGTTAACTTGTCAGTGTCATTAACGTCAATTAAGATGTCAAAATTATCAGAAAACGAGAAAGTTGTAATACTTTCTAAGTTAGAAGAGGGGTGGTCAATCAGTTCAATAGCAGAACATTTTAATATTAATAAAAGTGCTGTTATGAGGGTGAGGAGTAGGTGGGAAAATGAAGGAAGTATAAAAAGGAAAGAAGGTTCCGGACGTCCCAAAATTTCCACCAATGATCAAGATGAAGCATTTTTAAATCATTTATGGGAACATCCTTTTGAAACAACAAGAGACGATGCTTTTGCAACAAATTTTCCAGGGTCATGGTCAACACCTGGGAAACCTTGAGTCATGATGAAAATTATTTTAGAAATCTTATTGCCTCCATGCCTCAAAGATTAAATAAAGTATTGGACACTGATGGAGCGATGGTAAATTACTAATGTTACTTCGTCCATAATTTCTTTCATTCATAATTTTTTACTTATTTATAATCCATTTAAAATAAATACTTGGTTGTTATTTAATTTTTATAGAATATATTTGTAATTTAGTAATAACTTAGCACAATGAAGAACTTGCTCCACGATACCTAAAATAATGACATGACAGTGACAACTCCATTGAGTTGATATTAACCTATTTTTAAAAAATCGTATTTATATAGCTCAAAAAATCTGATGTGGTCAGCACAATACCTTCCGTCAATCCTGTGTATTATGTATAAATTCCATACATAAATTTTCTTGCAAAAGATTATAAATTTTTGGTATTATGTGATTCCCTTCCTCGGCAACTGAATTCCATACTCCTGATAACAAACAAACCACATGAAATAAGAAAATTATGAAATTTTGATTGAAAAATTATAACACTTGTCAGTTATGGACATAATTAATTACTGTCATTTTGACATGGGTCAAAGTCATGTTACTGCACGCGCCCCATACATAAATTTTCTTGCAAAAGATCCTATATTTCCTGTAAAGTTATTTCATTAACAAACTATGCAAATTGCACTAGACACTGACATCTTCTTCTTTAGTTTTTCCCATTCGTTAGGGGGTCGCTATTTTTTATTTTCTTCTTCCACTCATTTTTGTTTTCCGTGTCGTCCTCATTCAGTTCCTTTTCTCTCAAGTCTTCTGCAATACAGTCTTTTTATCTTATATTTGGTCTTCCTATGTTTCTTCCATCTTCTATTAATATATTCATCTCTCCTCATGACATGTTCAAACCAATATGTAATCGTCTCTCTTATATCTAGAAACTTCTAACACTAGAGTTACTTCCCTTATTCTTTCATTGATTTCATTTTATTGATACTGACATCTGTCAATTTGAATTACCTGAATGTATTAGCAGTTTCCATGGTTAAGTTAGCATAGCTGGCTGAATTATGAAATTTATATAAAATTTATTATCGTTATTCTTTAACTCTATATCTGTTGAATATTAAATATAAAATGCAATCAAATCGTATAGACAATAATATATTCTTTAAGTTATAATAACATTTAACTGATTTTTTCAAGAAAAACTGTTAATATCTTCAAATGAGGGTACTTCCGGTTGACCAATTATAACCAAAATCTAAACAGGTCTGCATATGGTTGTAAGGAAGAGGAATACGCAAGAATTGTAATTTTTGGAATTCTAGTATTGGAGATATCGTGCCCGAAAACGCGGTCCCACACACACACACACACACACACACACACTACACACACACACACGCACACACGAACACACACACACACACATACAGACATCATCGGAAAAATAGTAAAATCGTATTGTAAAGACCCTAAAACGTGCTTATTCAATGAAAACTCACCACCGAATTTTTTGACCAAAGACAATACCTTCCTTACCTAGAGGTGACGGAAGGTAAAAAGGTAAAAACTCGATTACTTGATTTTTAAGGTGTACGCGATTTTTTTGCAAGCCAGGGTATATTGTGCATTTATTGGAGTAATTTTAAAATTATTGTACTATATTTATTTAATATATAAAATTATATAAATTAAACAATATTTCAATCAAATGATTTCAAATTTTGCTGGTAATTTTTCTCAAAAATGGAAGACGTCAGTCTCGGAGCAATAAATAAAAATCTGATGTGACCAACACAATACTTCCCATTTAATTTAATTTTTAATCATGTAAATCCTTAATTTTAAATACGAGGTTCGATCCTGACCACCGCTAAAATTAAGAATTACGAGTTTAGGGAACACAAATTATATTTTTATTCATATTTCAATAAATGTCAATAAATTTGACAGCAATAAAAAAACATGACATATATTTCATAATTTATAAACAAAACATATTTATCATAGAAGATGTGATGATCAAAATTCTCTTCAACAGCTAAATATTTCGAATTTTAAACGACACAAAAATGACTCCTGTGTTGCACTCTCCACGCCTAGTAAACGCTTGCACGGTACAAATATATTATTATCGTTACCGAAATCTGTGTACAACGCAGATTGGCACACCCAGCAATGGGTAATATGCTGTGAAGATATATTTATTTGTATACTTACCTATATTCCTACATATTTAGTTATGCTGGTAACTGTATTAAGTTCCTTTCCATATAAATATTGTTCTATTTACTATTTTCTTTTTACAACGTTTAAAACTATTATTATTTGAAATGATTAGTTTGTTGACAGTGACATACATCTGTCAGTTACATGCATTTGAGATCTAAACTATGTAACCATGGAGTTGCGGTTAAAATGTAGGCTTCGGGATTAAAACTAAAGATAGTGTTGAAAATTTATCCATAAAATATATATAGAAAAAGTATTAATGCAAACATGTACAAAATTTAATAATCTTTAATTTTTATATAACATAAATCTCGAAAAAATAACATTTAAAGGTATTTTTCGAAGAAAAACTATTTTAAGCTTCCAGTAAAGCGCCATTTCCGGTTATCCAGTTTACATCGAAATCTAATGGTTTCTTTCCATATTAGAATAAGGTAGAAATACAAGGTTTAGAAACCTTCTGAACAATAGTATTTGAGTTAGAGCGTAAAGAGGATCCACACACACGCACATATATAGTGAAAATGATTCGGCAGAAGACTCACGTCATCAACCTAAAAAAACCTTATAAAATGACTTGTACAAATTATTGGGTGTTATTTATTTTTAAAAGAAGAAAAAAATACTAGTATTACGTAATGTATATATTAATAATATGTACAGTTATTTCTAACCACAAACGTTATTCCTTTTACGGAATATAAAATTATTGGAAATAATTGTAAATTAATTAATATATACGTTTATTTAGTAGTAGTATATTTTTTCTTTTTCTAAAAATAAATAACAATTAATAATTACTATAAGATATTTATTTTTATAAGGTTTTTTTCAGGTTGATGACGTGAGTCTTCTGCCTAATCATTTTCACCATACACACAGACATCATCGTGAAAATGTTAAAATTAGATTCTAGGGACCTTAAAATGTGGTCATTTACCAAAATCTCGATATGCGATTTTTAGCACGATCCCTATACCACCCTTACCAAGGGTAGCGGGAGGTAAAAATGGAGGGAGCGTAAACTGCTTTTGTAGGCATAAACGTTGAAGCCATGAAACGGAAGGGGGGAGTGTATCGCCGCCACTTAGGAGGGTCAATTTTTAAAATATGTTATATGATAAAATCCATGTTATTAGTTATTTTATATTTATTTCAAATGCAGTAACTTTAATATTGAATCATTAAATGACGGGTAATAAATAATAAAATAATTAGAAAACAAACATAAGTTTGTTAAAACGCTGTCTTTGACTTTTCTCTACTTCTGATCTTCATTTAGTAATGTAATTCAATCGTATACGAATGTGTTTTTCGGTTATTGCCCTGATTAATTGAATTTTGTGATTCTCAAAAACATCTTGATCCATCGAATGGAATTGTAGTTAATCAAATACTTTATTATGTAAATAATGTTTTAAAACAGATGAAGTTAAATATAAGATGGAATACTTTACAAAAATTCCACCACAATCTAATAAAGCTTGCTTTATAACTTTTTCTGATGCCCGGTAAATATTAATATCTTCTGCCGGATATGTGAGATGCCTTGCTGTGAATGAAACTTAAGTACATATTAGCACTATTGACTTCAAGTGAAATTATACATTCTTCACAAACTATTTCTTTATTTAATTGTCGCACTACAAAACTACTAATATGTGTTATTACAGATTTACTGAAATCGGTAAGTTGTTGTGGATCGTGATAGTATATATATATAGTCTATGTCTATGTGTACTCTAATAAAGTCTTCTTTTTGTAATTATTGGTTAATGCGTTTATTATCTGTACTGCATTCGTTTAATTTTTCGAGCTGGAACAATGTAAATTGCTGATTTGTTCCAGAGGAATACAGTTTCCACTTCGTGTATCTGTCGGAAACCATCCAACTCTTCTAATAGCTTTCAACCAAGCATTTCGCCGTTCAGGATTTTTGGGAAATCTAAATACGATAATGTAATATTAATATAAGTATAATACAAACCACTACAAATTATTTGATTACTTGTGAAATGAAATTTTAATTTCCTTCTTCTCTAACCGTTGTTTGCGTGACTTGGTTGAAGTTCTATTGTTGCATCCAAATGCAAAACAAGCAGGCATTTTTAAAATAAAATACTAAAACAAAAATAGAAATATAAAATTTGATATTTGTATAAATATTGCAAACAAGACACTATCCTCGTCGATATACCGTGAGTATTTTTTAACATGAAACATGGGATTTGTCATATCCATGGTTACGACTTGACATTTGATTGACAGCAATGTATTTCCCTGTCTCATTTAAAATGAAACATAGGGGATGAATTTGGCAGAAGTATTATATTTAAATATTGAGCAGTAATATTCCCGTTAATAAAAAATGGCCCAAATAATGTGGGTTCCTATTATGCCAGCCCAAACGTTAACTTTCTCGGGTCGTTGAGTCCTCATACTATGATACAAATGTAGATTTTCCCTGGTCCAATACCGACAATTTTGTGAATTTACCTCGCCATGTAAATAAAAAGTTGCTTCGTCCGTAAAAAGTATATTTTGCAGCAAATCTGGATTGTTATTAACGTTTTCAAACATTCTTTAGCACAATAGTCATAGCAGCTCCGTGCCCTTAAACAACAACAAAAAATCTGATGTGGCCAGCACATAACCTCTCGCCGTATATTTTACCTGGCTGTATGCATAAAGCAAAGATTATTTTTATAAATACAAATAATATATTCATATAAATCTATGACGTATAAACTTCTTTATTATTCAATAATAGCATGTCTCAACATAAAGATATTTACCATAAATTATGTTACAATAAATTACAAAGTAGAGTTTACCATATATAAATATTAGGCTGGTAACAGCAATTTTCAATTCGAACAACTTTGTTTACTTTCTCTTCATATTCTTCTAGTAAAAACATTAATTTTGGGCGGTCTAAAATGTATATATCTGGATTGTGCATCTATTCTTATATATCTTCTTTTACATTTTATTTTTTCATACTTGTTATATCTAAATAACCTTAATTCCCTTTAATAAAGTGACGGATAGATTGCACTCCGATTATTCTTATATCGATGTGTAATTTTGTCAATATTTACAACTTACTTGAGAAGAATTTGATAGCTTTTTCGCAATTCAAAGTTACTCTAGTCTACAGTACTGGTGTACATTGTCCCATAATGTTTGAAACAAATTTAAGTCCTTCAACCTAGACTTGTCATCTCCATAATAGTCACAGATCAAGAATTAAGGGATTCTCTAAATACATTTTTCTTTCATTACTCATTATTTCTGACACTGACATTTATCTGTCAGTTACAAATAATTTAAATTATCAACTATTTTTCATGGCATTCTTTCGGCTGTCAAATTTATTACAACAGATTATTTTATATATTATATTCCTTTTATCTCTAAATCTATGGAATATATAATAAAATATTTAAATGTATCAGAAAGAGAATTTAGTTTTCTTTAATATTATCAAGAAAAATTTTCAAAAAATAATATTTAGAAGATTTTTTTTCAAGAATGTTCTACTTCCGGTTGTCCAATTGTTACCAAAACCTTTTCAGATCTTCCCATGAATGTCCGATTGGGAAATACGTTGTTAAACAAATTTTAAGTCTTATAGTTTTTGAGTAACCGTCCTTCCAACATCCCACACACACACATCCACACACACACACACACAGACATCATCGTAAAAATGTTAAAATCGGATTGTAGGGACCTTAAAACGTGCTTATTCAATAAAATCTGGATATGCGATTTTTAGCATGAATCCAATACCTCTCTTAGCGAGAGGTAAAAAACATTCTTTCACAAAAATTTATTCTTCGTTTCGTATCGTCCATAACTAACTCCTGGTGATTTTGGAAATGGTATGATCTGTAATGATCCTTTTTAAATAGTCTGTGTACAGTAGCTTTGTTTACAGCAGTAGCTTGCCCAATCTCTTTTAATGTTAATCTGTTTTTATTTTGTATTAAAGTCAGAATTTCATGTTTTTTTCTGCGCAGTTAATATATTACAGGATCTATTCCTACTGTTATGTGCAGGCTCGATGCAACCATTTCCTCTAAAGGTATTCACTATTCTTAAAAATTTTGCTGCACTTGGTGTAGGCCTGTCAGGAAATGAAGCGCGGAACAAGTCCGACACTTGCTTTAAACTTGGATTAAAATTCGAATAATACCACTTAATAATCTGCACCTTCTCTTCCACAGTATAAACCATTGTATTTCAAATTGGTTTTTTGACACTGACAGAGTAGACAAATGTCAAAATTGTCCCCTATGTTTCATTTTAAATGAGACAGGCAAATACATTGCTGTCAATTAAATCGTAACCATGGATATGACAAATTCCATGTTTCATGTTAAAAAATACTCACGGTATGAAGATATGAACGTTATTAAAGTCCTTAGAAATAATATATTTACACACTAAACAGAGTAATTTAACTACTATATCAAAAAATACAAATATTATGAAAATATAAAAGCACAACAATAAAACCTTGAAATAATTTGCCGAATACGTTGACCGTTGTAATATGGCTGCCAATACAAATGTCAAATGGCGCTGTTGGCTTCACGCTTTTACGGTACCTTTATATACAGGATATGGCCATGGGGTAAGATCGCCGCCATAAGCGAGCCAATGTCAAACATACGTGATAATTCATTTCCCTATTTATTTGTAAGAAATGTGATATTATATTATACAGGAATATTAAATAATCACACTATGAATCTATAAAGGTAATAAAATTCATTTATTTAAGAGATACACAATTATTATTATGACATAGATTTAGAGGTTATGTATAGCATTATGATATAGGTTGTTATTATCACATCAAATTTAATAACTGTGGTTATTATTTACATAATAAATATATATTTTAAACTTACCTTTTAAAAAATTAAATGTTTGTGCTTAATATTGGTCATTTTTATGTGTTTTCAATATTGCCAATTGCCAGTCATCGTAGTCAGAGTCAGTATCTCAAGAAAATATACAAATAAATAAAAAAAGTATTACTTACACTATAAATAAATATTAGAAGTATATTTAAATGTGTTTTGCATTAAAATAAAGCAAGTAGCCACGAAAATACATAATAATTTGCGCAACAACAACGAATATGACAGTGGCTCTCTAATGGCGGACGAAACGTGAGCCACGTCATGGCCAGGGGCCTGACAGTTCAATCAGCGCGCGCTTTCCTCATTACTATACTCTATTTTTAAACTAGGAGGAGTAGGTACGAAAGTCTGATTTACACTATAGAAAGTTACCAGAAAAAGTTACTAGATTTTTTTTCGCGCGAAATACAAAAATTCCGTACACATCAATACTGTATACTTCGCATGGAACTTATTTTAAAATAAAACTGACATTATAGGCTCTTATTTTTCACGCCGTATATTTGATTATGTGAATAAAGAAAATATGTAATCTAAATAAACACTCTTACTTGATTTATATCTATATTTTTTAATTGAACATAGCGATAAAATGCACAAAACCTATATATAATTTATTATTTAAAAATTTATACCATAGAATACAATAACCAAAGGAACAAAATACAAAAAATATTACATTTAATTCGTTTAAAATTGAACATAAATTGAAACTGTGTATTATGATATCAATAAGGGGAAATTTTGTGCACAGACATTAACAATCTTCATCAGAAGAACTCTCCGATGAGCTGGAGTCACCATTGCCAACCGAAATAATGAATGGTTCTATTAAGTCGTCCATTATTCCGTCCACCTTACACATTTTTTCTTCTTCCTTGATGACGTGTTCTACACAATTTTTCCAGTCAGCACATGTAACATTTTGCACCGCCTGTTGATAAAGATGTTTCACATCATTTAGCTTAAAAGTGGTATTTTTGGAAGCCACTTTTCTTTATTTTTGCCCATATCAACTCAATTGGATTGAGTTCACAGTGGTAGGGAGGCAATCTTAATACAATTTTGTTATTTTTCTTTGCCATTTCGTCAGTCACATATGAATTGTATTTTTCTTTATGTTGGTTGATAAGATGAAGAAGTTCTGATCGAACCATGTCGGGATCAAAGCTAATATTTCTTGATTCTAACCATTCCTGCATTGCTTGTTTTCTGGACGATGATGTTGGTATTTTGTGAAGTTTGCGGCTATGGTAGGAGGCATTGTCCATGACAATAACAGCATTTTCGGGTAATTTGTTAAGCAGTTTAGCAAACCATTCTTCAAATACAGTTGCATTCATTTCTTCATGATAATCGGAAAATTTTTTACCTTCAAAGAGTAGCAACGCATCATCCACGAATCCATGTTCAGATCCACAATGAAGAGTGATAAGTCGTCGTCCTTTCCCTGTAGGATTTTTTAACCCAGTAGATAAATCTTCAAGGAAAGCCTGTCTTTGATTTTCGACACCACTATCTACCCAAACTTTTTCTTTCGTATGACCTTCATTCAACCAAGTTTCATCTAGGTAATAAATAATACGATCTTCTTTTCTATATTGTTTTATAGTTCTGAGATATCGTCGCCTCCATCGAATAATATGGTCACGTTCAATTAAAATACTTCTTCTGTTTCGTTTCAAATACCTAAAGAATAATACATATATATTATTTATGTACCAAATGTATTAAAAAAAACTTACTTGAAATTAATCAGCTTCATTAATTTATACAATGAAGAACGTGAAAAAGGAGGCAAATCAGGGCGACGTTTTACTACTTCTAAAATCTTATTCAAAGTGGGCAATTCGTTCCTGTGGAAGAATTCATGCACTATCCGCCGTACTGAGTTCTTTACATATTCGTTAAATGTTGCAACTAGTTGAGGCCTTCCTCCATAATGGTTAGAAGAAGTAACAAATCCTTTCTGTTTATATTCTTTAACTACCCGATATACGGTAGATTTTGCTACTCCTACAGAAAGAAATTCATCATTATTATGGCACTAAAATACATAATTTTATTTGATTTTCTTACCTAATGTATGACAAATTTCGCCTACTATAGCTGTCATGTTCTTATCGGAGGATTTTCTCAAACTTTTGAACATATTTAATATGCTTTGCTTTTCGGCAACAGATAAATGCCCCAAATCAAGACGTTTTCTTTTCTTTATAGGTGAAAATTCCGTACTTGTACTAGGCTTTTCATCCATGATTCAAAATAAATTCAAATATAAAGCAAAACTCGAAACACAAATATAAAAAAGTAAATAAAAAAAAACACGATTAAAGCAAAACTCGAATATAAAACACTAAATGAAAAAACACGAGTAAAAACAACAATCGAATATAAAAAACTAAATGAAAAATCACTAGTAAAAGAAAACTCGAATATTAGTAAAACGAAATAAAAAACACGAGTAAAAACAAAACTCGAATATAAAAAACTAAATGAAAGAAACACAAATAATATCGATACAATCAATATTATTAGTTCTTAAAAGAACTGATTTATTTTAAAGTCACAGAAATGCGAAAAACCAAAACAGAAAAAGATAACCTCCAAACGAATGACAGTAATACATCAAATGTAAAATATTTGTGCAGTGTAAACCTGACGAAGCACTAGCCAATCAGAAGCGTCAGTTTCGGCGCTTAAAATTTAAAGTACTCCTCTTAGTTTAAAAACAGTGTATAGTACGTCCGAGCGCTGTTAGAGGCGCTGCGTACGATATTTTTCCATTTTGGGAGCAAAGCGGGCTTTGAATTTGTGTTTGTTTTGCGTTGTTATGTTTAAAAATCACGGTTTGCTTGTCATCCATTTTGTTTGGAGTTGGAGTAAAGAATTATAATCTGCAAGAATAATCATCATCTTGTCCACGGACAAACTCTTATTTTCGTCGTTAAATGAATATATATTTCTTTTAAACATTATACAAACGGTAAGCAAAAATACTTATATATCTTATAACCTACAATAGATATTTGTAACTCGTAATAATTAAATAAACTTCATTAATTTTACAGAAATTCTTCATAAAAGGCAATGTTTTGTTTCCCGAACAACTAAGACAGATTGTTATTAAACCCAGTTGCAAACGGCAGAAAAAAGGAACTAAATTTTAGTCAAGTGCCGCAATCTATACTTCCCAATCATTTGTGACCTGCTCTCTGAGGAATGTACGTAATTATAAGTTAAATTTCATGTATGTTTTAAATATTAAGTTCCAAATACAATTTTCTAGAAAGTACAAGTAGTACAGGCACTGCTCAACCAGAATCCAGAACTTCAACCTGTTATAAAGGAAATAACGTATCAAGGTAAATTTTGCAACCTTTGCATTACTGTCAATAATATCTTAAGTTTAGTACTAATCACGAGTACTCACAGCAATTATTGCATTTTGTTCATTTCTATTACTTAAATAATTTAGCACCACCAACCAATTAGAATTATTATAGTACCATGATAATTAAGGAATTAGAACTAATTATATTACTATTAGAAAATTCAGTTTCAAAATTAATTTCTTGTATAGTGATTTTTATACTTTTCTGATATATAAATGGCCCTCCGAAAAGGGGGTTGGGCGTAGGACTAACAATTCTATCCTGGAAGAAATACACTGTTACGAAAGCTCGAAACGTGCCTCGGAATACGACTACGGATAACTTATACAAAAGACCCTTGCGAAGAAATAAGGATATGAAAACGGAAATACGGATCGGAACATGGAACGTACGCTCTATGCTGCAACCAGGAAAGATGCTAGAAATTGCAGAAGAACTTGACAAATACAAAATGAACATCACAGCTTTACAAGAAATTAGATGGAAAGGCACGGGGAAGTTAGATAAACCCCAATTCACGCTATTCTACAGCGGAAACAAAGATAAACAAGGTGAAAGAGGAGTAGGATTTATAATAAGCAAGCATATGAAAAACTCCATAATAGGATTTGAACCATACTGCGATAGAATATGTAAGCTACGAATTAAAGGAGTTTTACAATACCACCATCATAAATGCCTATTCCCCAACAGAAAGCGCTAGAGATGAGGACCTAGATCAATTCTATAGTGATCTACAAGAACTAGCTGAAAAATCGAATAAACATGACGCTATCATCCTTCTCGGGGATTTTAACGCGAGAATAGGAAAGGAAGACATATGGAGAAGTATTGCTGGAAACCACTCTTTACACGAGGAAACAAGCAATAACGGAGAAAGACTATGCCAACTGGCAGCATCAATAAATATGGACATAAAGGCACTTGTTTCCCACACAAAAATATACATAAGTGGACATGAACGATACCGGGAACCCAAGAATGTAACCAAATAGATCACATTCTTATCAATAAAAGGCGAACCACGTCAATACGGGACGTCCGTGTCTACAGAGGAGCAAACTGCGACTCCGATCACTTCCTTGTGCAGGCAAGATATCAGCAAAGAATAGCAGCGGTACTAAAAACCAAAGGAGAAAAAGCTGTGAAATGGGACATGGAAGCTTTACAAAAAGAAGAAAAAGCAGAAGCCTATCGTGAAAAAATAAAAAAGAATCTGGAAGATATACAGAAAGAAACGATAGAAGAAGAATGGTCCCTAATCAAGAATGCAATAACAAATGCAGCAATAGAAACGATAGGCGAAAAGAGTAAAATTAACGAATGGTTCGATGATGAGTGTAGAGAAGTCATCAAAACAAAAAATGAGGCTCGAACTAGATATCTCCAAATTAGAACACGAGCAAACAAAACAGCCTATGACAATAAAAAAGGTATCGCCAATAAAATGTGTAGAAGGAAAAAAAGGGAATTACTAAATAAGGAAATAGAAAACATAGAATTTCAGAACACAAATAAGAACTACAGAAAATTCTACAAAGATGTAGGTAACCAAACAAAAGAATTTAAACCAAGATTAGGTATATGCAAAGATCGAAGAGGAGAAATCTTGACAGAAGAAAATGACATTATGACAAGATGGGAAGAATACTTCCAAGACCTCCTCACAACTATTGACCATAACGAGATATTGGATAGCGCAACGTATCATACAGCAGAACCAGAAACCAAAATTCCAACTTATGGAGAAGTTGAAGCAGTGATAATGAGCATGAAAAACAACAAATCACCAGGTATAGATAGTATAAATGCTGAGCTGTTAAAATACGGAGGCGAACAATTATGGACTAAAATATATAACCTAATCGTGAAAATATGGAATGAAGAAACAATGCCGGACGAATGGAAAGTTGGAATAATTCACCCAGTACATAAAAAAGGAGACAAAGCCAACTGTAGTAATTACAGAGGTATCACACTATTATGTGTAACATACAAAATACTCTCAAGCTTACTATATAACCAAATAAGTGAATATTCTGAAGAAATACTAGGCGAATACCAATGCGGGTTCCGTAGAAATAGATCGACTAACGACCAGATCCAAATAATGAGACAAATGCTGGAAAAATGTTATGAGCACAACATAACAATACACAACCTATTTATAGACTATAAGCAAGCATTTGATAGTATCCACAGGAATATGATGCTACAACAACTAAGAATTCTAGGTATCCCAGAGAAGCTCGTAAATCTAACCAAAATGACTTTGAATGGATATAAAGCAACTGTTGCAATACAATCAAAATTCACAAGACAATTTGATATTAACACTGGAGTTAGACAAGGGGATGCCCTGTCGGCGCTTCTTTTTAATTTAACCTTAGAATCTACCATAAGAAAACTTAATATCCAAGGACTTATAAACACAAAAAGTAAACAATTGTTAGCGTATGCAGATGACATCGTTATCTCTGCAAGAAACTTATCAATACTCAAAGAAACATTTCTAGAGTTAGAAACGGAAACGAAGAAAGTTGGATTAAAAATTAACGTGGAAAAGACAAAATACATGAGGAATACTAGAGAGAAAGTGACCGAGCTGACTCAAATACAAATAAATGACCAAAGTTTTACAGAAGTCTCCTCCTTCACCTATCTTGGATCGGAGTTAAATACGAACAACCGGGTGAGTACAGATATTAAAACTAGAATAGTTAAGGGCAATAGAGCTGGATTCGCACAGAAACGACTACTGAAATCAAAAATCCTAAGTCGCGGAACAAAACTCAAAATTTATAAGACTCTAATAAGACCAGTAATCACCTACGGCTGCGAGACTTGGACCCTCAATCAAAAAGAAGAAGACATGCTAAGAGTAGCCGAACGGAAAATACTACGACAAATATACGGGCCCATTAAAGAAAATGGAATGTGGAGGATAAGAATGAACCACGAACTAAATGATCTAATCGGAGAAGCTGACATAGTTAGATTCATCAAATCATTGAGATTAAAATGGTTCGGCCACATAATACGCATGGAAGAAGAGAGGGCAGCAAAGAAGATCACGAACTGGAAACCATGGGAGAATAGAGCTAGGGGAAGACCAAGAAAAAGATGGAAAGAAGATGTATTAGAAGATATCAGAATAATGAAGCTTAAGAACTGGAAGGATTTGACCGTAGACAGAAAGACGTGGCACAACATAACAGAGCAAGCCAAAACCCATCAAGGGTTGTAGAGCTATAGGAAGAAGAAGATATATTGTAAAAATTACTACATTTCGAATATGCAATCAAACAATTTAACATTTTCTTTGTTGTAATCAAAGAAATTCTTTGTAGTAGCCTTGTATTTTTTTCGTAATTAAGTATTAATTTTATTAAAATTAAATACTTTTATGATTTACCTAAGATTTCATTAAAATAAACATGTAGAAGTTTTAACAATCAGTCGTTTTCCCAGTATCATGGAAAAATTGAAAGTTAATTTAGGTTTGCAAATATTCTTTAATGCTTCACTATTAAAAAAAATTAAATAGACGTTTAACAATTGATTACAACAAAAATTGTTTGATTGATACAAAGAAATTGATTGATTACAACAATGTAGTTGATTAATTTTAAACACTCGGTAAAAATGTGGATTTTTGTACTTTTAATATTCTTTTAGGGTTATTTTTTGTAATAAATAAAACTTTATTCAATTTTTAAAACTTATTTTCTTTCTAGTATTATTCATATGATTACATCTGAAGAAACTTGCCGTTACGAGAGAAAACGATCACCAAGAAAAAGGAATATTGACCAAAATGTCATCATTGTATTATTAAATACATATTGTAATATTTACATACTTAATAAAAATAATCACGATAAATGTTGTCTTCATTTATAAAATAAGAAATAAATATATAATTATAAAACAAAATAAAAGTATATAATTGGATCAAATAGGCGCTGTAAATTTAGTTCGTCCGAGCATCGCTAGATGTCGCTAGTAACTTGGGTTGCCTAGGGTACCTTTATATACAGGGTATGGCCATGAGGCAAGTTCGCCGCCATAAGCGAGCCAATGTCAAACATATTGATAATTCATTTCCATATTTATTTGTAAGAAATGTGATATTATATTATACAGGAATATTATATAATCACACTATGAATCTAAAAAGGTAATAAAAATTCATTTATTTAAGAGATACACAATTATTATTATGACATAGATTTAGAGGTTATGTAACGCATAGGATATAGGTTGTTTTATCACATCAAATTTAATAACTGTGGTTATTATTTACATAATAAGTATATATTTTAAACTTACCTTTTTAAAAATTAAATGTTTGTGCTTAATATTGGTCATTTTTATGTGTTTTCAATATTGCCAGTCATCGTTGTCAGTATCTCAAGAAAATACACAAATAAATAAAATAAAAGTATCACTTACACTATAAATAAATATTAGAAGTATATTTAAATGTGTTTTGCTTTAAAATAAAACAAGTAGCCACGAAAATACATAATAATTTACGGAACAACAACGAATATGACAGTGGCCCTCTAATGGCGGACGAAACGCGAGCCACGTCATGGCCATACCCTGAGTATAAAGGTACCCTAGGGTTGCCTAGGGTACCTTTATATACAGGCTATGGCCATGAGGCAAGATCGCCGCCATAAGCGAGCCAATGTCAAACATACTGATAATTCATTTCCCTATTTATTTGTAAGAAATGTGATATTATATTATACAGGAATATTAAATAATCACACTATGAATCTATAAAGGTAATAAAAATTCATTTATTTAAGAGATACACAATTATTATTATGACACAGATTTAGAGGTTATGTAGCGTATAGGATATAGGTTGTTATTATCACATCAAATTTAATAACTGTGGTTATTATTTACATAATAAGTATATATTTTAAACTTACCTTTTAAAAAATTAAATGTTTGTGCTTAATATTGCTCATTTTTATGTGTTTTCAATATTGCCAGTCATCGTACTCAGTATCTCAAGAAAATATACAAATAAATAAAATAAAAGTATTACTTACACTTTAAATAAATATTAGAAGTATATTTAAATGTGTTTTGCATTAAAATAAAGCAAGTAGCCACGAAAATACATAATAATTTGCGCAACAACAACGAATATGACAGTGGCCCTCTAATGGCGGACGAAACGCGAGCACGTCATGGCCATACCCTGAGTATAAAGGTACCCTAGGGTTGCCTAGGGTACCTATTCAAATTTCAATAATATTTTTACTGTACAATAATAAAAAACATTTATGTGTTAATTACATTTTGTTTTAGGAATTTGCACGGGTGTGTCAACAGGGCCGGATTTAGTTTGCCAGGGGCGGCTATTCACAAAAAAAATATATTTTACTTGACATAGCATTTAATTTCTTTACTCCACTAATACATTTTCATTTCTATTTAACTTAAAAAATATTAGTAGGTACCATAGACTCCAAAATATTGAGAAATAATATTAAATATAGGTATAATGTGTTAACAGAAACTCGAAGTAGGCTATCAACAAAGAAACTTATCTGATCAATTCAAGTTGTTAAAAATTGATCTTGAAATGTATTTTTAAGGAAAAAAGGTAATAATGAAGGAAACAGTATATTGCCATTTTCTAATTTAATTCATTTCTAAAAAATATTTTGACAATATCTCATATCAAATTGATATGTAATTAAATACTTTATAATAAAAATTACACAGTACGTCTTAGTTTCACTAGGATAGGGGCCCGTGTACCAGCAGCATGACGGGGCGACGGTGTGCGGCCTGTGTCAAGCGTGCGAAGAACAGCCTCCAACTTTTCCTTCACTGTTACTATCAAACGCGGGGACGATATAATAATTCGAAATAAGAATGTTCTCCCTCAAGAACTGTTGACGTTGCAGGAGCATTCCGCTCTGAATTTCAGCACCAACGTGCTGGGCGGCTGGGACGGCGCCTCCCTCTCAGTGGAGGTGAAGGCTCGGGGGCCACACTGAACAAGAGCAGGCACCGGCACCACAACATGTACAAGTGAAAGAAGAGCGGGAGCAGTGCAGCAAGTGTAGGGCGGAAGAAGCAGGGCTGGCTGTGTGCAGGCTGTGTTCCAGAGAAGGAGACGTGCAGTAACAAGGGCTGCAACTTCCAGGTGAGAACGCGAATTCTGAATATCTGTAACATCTATATATTACGCAGGTCTCCACCAGGAACCACTGCCCCTGCCTACTAGTGGTGCGCTGAACGAGGAACCTGGTGCGCCGCGGACAGAAATACCAGCTGTGCTTGTCCCTCTTCACCGCGCCGATATCCTGCAGACAGAGGAAATGTTTACACTCTACTCACACCCTCCAATACCAACTGCATCACTACATACATAAATACATCGAAAATGAAAACAATATTGATAAAAAAAAATATTCAGAATGTTTCGCGAGAATACGGAGTGCACGTTTTTCAAGCCTCGCCAATGGAATCTCACTTATGGTTAAGAGATACCAAGTCGGTTAAATTAGAGAAAAGTTGCTCCAGATTAAGGCCATTTTAGCGGTGTATACCAATAACTATGAAATAATAATTAATTTTGGTTTGTAGCACTTTTTTATGTTCTTTCGAATGGTGATGCTCAATTTTTTAAACACACTTGGATTTCGAGTCATAATATTAAAGTTGTAATTTTTATAGGAACGTCATATTAAAAAGTTACACCATTGAAAAGAAAATATTTTTTCACGTTCCAACAATGTAATACTGGTGTCATTTTTTTAATGTAATATTGAATATATCAACGCCTACTGTGATTTGCAAATAAAAATATTAAAATCAATTGAACCGAATTATATTTTAAGAATTAAATTAGGAAATAGGCTATGAAAATAAACAAAATATAAATCTATAATTGTATTTTTTTATTTGTATCTTATAAATTTAATAATTGTTGTATTTTTGCCTTTTGAAACAAATAAACCTGAAGTAATTATACATTTTTGGAAAGAATATGGCGTCCATTTAAAAATGAAAATTCTCTCTGGTATCATAAATCGAAATCCAACGGTATTTGATCTATGCACTTTTCCCAAGTAACAATACACTACTAAAATGGTTTTCGAATGGTGTGTAACGATTTTCTAATTAACCCATTTCATATTTCTTATAATTCTCGAGATCTCCCATGTTAGACCTGTTAGTTATCCTGGACGTACTGTAATATCTTGTGATCTATGCAAATACATCTTTAAAATGGTCTAGTAATGGAGCAACTTTGCTCTAATTTTACCGACTTCGTATCTCTTAAACAAAACCGAGATTTCCGTACAGGGCGCGTTTTCTTGGGCACTAGCCGATTTTTCGCGACAGACCAAAAATGAACCACGGTTATACGTTTGGTTCATGAAAACGTCACTGTTATGACGTAAGATAGGATATCGCGAGAAATCAGTTTGTTTAAACCTGTTGCATTATTCGGCGATTAATTTTAAACGATGGAGAAGTATATGAGTTATATTATAGATGAATTTATGGAGGTGGACATGAGTTATATAGTATGCGATCTTTACACATTTCGAAATATTTTGTAACTACAGGATCTGCAAATAATTGATTGTATTATTTGTAAACAAAACTTTAACCTTTATTTAACATATCAACAGTTCCACTGTCAACTTCCACTTCAAGCATTCGTAATCCATTGGAAATTGTGACTTTTTCCATATTTGTAATTTATTCTACTTTAAATCAAAATCTCAAACGCTCAAGTGTATAAACAAAACACAGGGAGACTGAGATGGATTGAGATTAGAAAGAGAGAACCGATGAACCAGATTCATGAACCTGCTCGCTAGCTTGGTTCGTGATTCGACGAACCTGGTCCATGATTGACGTCATTAGTTCGTCGCGAGAACGTACTGGTTCATAAGGCTCATTAACCAAACCGCTTTGGTTCGTCGCGAAAATTCGCCTACTGTGTATTTCTGTTGTCCACTTTATCTACGGACGGTGATTTTATTTTCAGAAAACTACCTTTTATTTTTTTTATAATATTTTAAACCAAATTGTAAACGATATTATGTACAATGCTTTTTATTCATTTAATGTTATTTAGTTATTTTGTATTTTATTATAAAAACTTGTTTGAAAAATTTGGTTTTATAATTTCACTCTCAGGCGCGTCACACAGTTCCTCTGAACTCGCGTTCTCACCTGGAAGTTGCAGCCCTTGTTACTGCACGTCTTCTTCTCTGGAGCACAGCCTTCACACAGCCACTCCTGCTTCTTCCGGTACAGGCGCCTCGCCTCGTGCTCGCCCTACACTTGCTACACTGCTCCTGCTCTTCTTTCACTTGTACATGTTGTGGTGCCGGTGCCTGCTCTTGTTCAGTGTGGCCCTCGAGCCTTCACCTCCACTGAAACGGAGGCGCCGTCCCAGCCGCCTTGCACGCTGGTACTGAAAACTGAAATTCAGAGCGGAATGCTCCTGCAACGCCAACAGTTCTTGAGGGAGAACATTCTTATTTCGAATTATTAACTAATTTACCGACAGAGTTCACAAATAAATTACATATTTTAAATATCAACAATTAATAGTTTTTTGAACTATTTATGCCCTAAATATATGTAAAAATATATAAAATACTATTATTAATCATTTAATTATTAATTTTTATTAAACTGCTTTACCGACGCAGTCACTTATGTTGTACGTAGTTCGAGCATTTTGGCGCTGATGTCACAGCCAAAGTAGGGTACCTTTATCTTTATATACAGGATATGGCCATGAGGCAAGATCGCCGCCATAAGCGAGCCAATGTCAAACATACTGATAATTCATTTCCCTATTTATTTGTAAGAAATGTGATATTATATTATACAGGAATATTAAATAATCACACTATGAATCTATAAAGGTAATAAAAATTCATTTATTTAAGAGATACACAATTATTATTATGACACAGATTTGGAGGTTATGTATAGCATATGATATAGGTTGTTATTATCACATCAAATTTAATAACTGTGGTTATTATTTACATAATAAGTATATATTTTAAACTTACCTTTTAAAAAATTAAATGTTTGTGCTTAATATTGGTCATTTTTATGTGTTTTCAATATTGCCAGTCATCGTACTCAGTATTTCAAGAAAATATACAAATAAATAAAATAAAAGTATTACTTACACTTTAAATAAATATTAGAAGTATAGTTAAATGTGTTTTGCATTAAAATAAAGCAAGTAGCCACGAAAATACATAATAATTTGCGCAACAACAACGAATATGACAGTGGCCCTCTAATGGCGGACGAAACGCGAGCCACGTCATGGCCATAGCCAAAGTTACGCATGTTGGATAATATATTTTAACCTCACTTTTATTCTGTCACACAAATATTTTCACTAAAAAATAAACATTTTAAACAATTTTTGTGCATATATAAATGATTTTCAGTTAATTTTATGTGTTTCCTGTAAATTTCAGCCGGTTTTATCACTAAATAAAAATTTGAATGTTTTGGTAGGATCGCCGAAGATTCGGAATGGACGTCACCTTGAAATATTCAAATAAAACTTAGTCTAAACGGTTTTAAGGGATGGAAATGTTTTAATTTATATCTGAAACACCGTACAACACGATTTTAGTATTAGTTTTGATGTCTTTGAATCCAGAAATAAGTTATATGCAATTGAAAATGGTTGTTTTTTTGACGATATTTCCGCCCAAATTTCCTGCATTTCCCAATGCCTTTTCGACACTTTTAAGATATTTATATACCAAATAAAACCCCTAGAACTCATTTCTGGAGGAATTACATCGATATATTTACTCAGTTATAAAGGCCAAACATTTTAAAATATACGATACTTATTGCGTGAATATAACCACAAAGAAACCGCACTATAAACACTTTACCGTTAAATTAAATTGTATTAAATTAAAATGTATTAAAACTTACCGTCACAAACTCGTTGGAATTTCAGGATTACAATACAACATGGATGCTATAGAGAGCAATAAATGTACAGTTTCACAGGAAAAATCGTTTATTTAACTGCTATTGTATGCTACTACATACAATACGAGTTCACACTCTATATATATATGCCCCTGTGCCTTGTGACCAGCTTCACCTGCATCGCTGCGAGGTGCAGCTGGAGTGCGCAGGCAATACACAAACACGATCACTAGACATCATATATACGCATAATTCGGACTGCTATCTGTGCCGTGCGGTCCTGCAGCCCGACACGCCATGGCAGAAGCACTATTTAACCTGCAGCAAGATCAAGGTGATTCCGGCCGGTCCAGGTTCCTCGTTCAGCGCACCAATCGTAGGCAGGGGCAGTGGTTCCTGGTGGAGACCTGCGTAATATATAGATGTTCATTTTAAATGGACCACCATTGCTATCTCGAAAATTATAAGAGCTACAAAGACTGTTAAATGAGCAAGCAATTTCTATTTCACAAGACAAATGTAAAGAAAAGAAAATATTTTTTTTGACCAGTATAATAAGTAACAATAAAGTAGTGGTCGTCTAATGATTGACCACCAGTTAGAGTGTTATCGTATCGCACAATTTTGTAATTCCTCAATTCATTAAATAAAAAAAACAACGTACCTTTGCTTCACTATCAGGATTATTAAAATTAACTACGATATTGTTTCTTTTATGAAGAGGAATGTCTCCATCCAAAATTTTATTTTGGATTTTTTTAAATGGCGCTGCACCAATTTTAGCATGCTGGTCCACTGAGAAACAATAATAATTTTGTCGTTATTGGGAAACACGTTTTCTTGGATAATTTTTTGAACAGTCCGCAATTTTTGATTTGCGCGGTCTTCATGAAAAACTGGACATGAACAATTTAATACTTTTCTGATGATTATGTCCAGTTTCTCAGTTTTATTTGCTGAATCGTTTTCAATGTTTTCTTCATCAAGGTTTAAATTGTTTAAATTATCCAGTATTTCAATATCAACATCTTCTTCTTCTATAACTTCTGCGGCACAATCTTCTGTATCTAACATCTAAATAAAACAATCATAAGGGACTTAATTGTTTGTTTGGGCACAAACTTTTTAGTTTTGCTATTTATTACTGACTGTTGTGTTAAAAAATTAACCAGAGTTCTGTTTGTGTTTAAGAAAAAAATAAGCGGTGGGATAGTCTTAATAAAACAGTGTAGAAGAGCACTAAACATTGAAAAAAAAAATTAATACCATTACCCCAGAAAAGTATTGTAAATATTTGCAACGGGTACACTATTATTATTATTATATATATACCGTGTGTCTGTCGTAAAGGTGTACATAGGAGATTAACATGGGAAATTAGTTTTTTGCAATTCCCTGCTCACATAATTATTTTAAGCAAAAACGCGTCAAATAAAAGTTTTAGGGCATAAAATTCTGCATCTAAATCAATAAACAGAATTAACTTTACATGCTTTATAACGACAGAAATTAAATATGAAAATGTCGAAAATTACGTTGAAAATATCGATAGCCATGGAATTAAACAAAAAATAAATAAAAGCTTGACGTTTTATTTGTCAAAAAAGTTATTTGACGTTTCTGACAATTTGATTTTGTCTCTAGTTTTGTTGTCTGATATTATTAAAAAATGAATATTTATACTAATGAAGAACGTGTTTTCATAATAAAATGTTTTTATGGAGGTAATAGTTACCGCAAAGTGCGTGATTTATTTTCCGTTAAGTTTATGGATCGGCCGATTCCCAGTGCAACTAAAATTGCTAAATTGGTGACAAAATTTGAAAAGACTGCTAGTGTGTTTTCAAAAAATACACGTGAGCCGCGTTATCAGAATGTAGGACGAGCAGAAGAACGTGCCTTGCTGGAAGAAAGAGTGCTAGGAATGATAAGTGTAAACCCCTTCTGTAGTACTAGATGTATTGGAAATGAGTTGGGAGATCATCACAGCATCATACATAATATTTAAAAAAAAAATCGTACTATTCTTATAAAATGCAGTGTCAACAAGAACTTTTCCCATACGATGGAGAAAGTAGAAGAGTGTTTTGCGAAGATGAAGATATGCAGAACCGGGCTAATAATGATCAAACTTTTTTATCGTCCATTTGTTTTACCGACGAATGCACTTTCACGTTAAATAATGAACCCAATACCCAAAATACACGTTGTTGGGCAACAGAAAATCCTAGAATTAGATTTTCAACAAGGACACAATATCCCCAGAAAGGTAATATGTGGGCTGGAATTTTAGGTCACCACATAATTGGTCCTTTTGAAATACGTGGCAATCTAAATACGGAAAATTATTTGGAGATGCTACAAAACGAAATTGGTCCTGAAATAGACAATGTTGTTAGCCCAGATTGAGAGGTCTGGTTCCAACACGATGGATGTCCTGCACACTATGGCAGAAACGTTAGGGAATATTTGGATCTGGCATTTCCTGGGCGCTGAAATGGAAGAGGGAGTATTATTAACTGGCCTGCTAGATCTCCAGATCTTGCTCCATGTGACTTTTTTTATGGGATCACTTAAAAAATCAAATTTATAAACAAAGCCACGAAAACATAAATGATCTGAGAGATGCCATATTTAATGAATGTCATCGTATAATTCAGCGGCAACTATTTAATGTAAAAAGGTCGTTTTACAATAGATTAGGTTATTATCTTGTCCAAAATGGTGCTGCATTTGAATATTTATTGTAACTATTATCTTTAAATTATAATTACTTGTTATTCGTTTAATAATTATAAAACTTTTCTTGCTTGAAAATATTATGTTACAAAATATTGAATTTTTAATAAATTCATATTATTTAAACAAAACTGTATTTCTTAACTTTATTTATTAATCTAATATTTCTGTTATTGTCATACTTAACGATATTTGTCCAAATCAAATAGTTAGAAATGTCAAATAAGTTAACTTATGTTGTGACAGATAAAAGGTCAAGCATTTATTTATTTTTTGTTCAATTCCATGGCTATCGATATTTTCAACGTAATTTTCGACATTTTCATATTTAATTTCTGTCGTTATAAAGCATGTAAAGTTAATTCTGTTTATTGATTTAGATGCAGAATTTTATGCCCTAAAACTTTTATTTGACGCGTTTTTGCTTAAAATAATTATGTGAGCAGGGAATTGCAAAAAACTGATTACCCATGTTAATCTCCTATGTACACCTTTAAGATAGACACACGGTATATATATATATAAAATAAAACAACAATGGAGTATTTATTACTTTAGAGCTTTATAGAATGTCCCATTTAAGGTACGGATACACTACTAAAATGGCCCACTAATAGGGCAACTTTTGTCGTAGCTTTACGGTTCTCGAGATCTCAATGCACTTGTATCTTAAATGGGACAGTCTGTATATAGAATTAGGTAAAAATTCAGAATGCGTTTAAATTACTATATACCGTTACATTAGCCCTCTATTTAATAAAATAAACCAAAATTAATGCGCGGAAACACGGATTTGTGATGATTTGTCAAAAACTTAATATAAATAAAATAAATAAATATTTCATCACGGCATATTACCCATTGCTGGGTGTGCCAATCTGCTTCATTCACAGATATCGGTAATGATGGAATATTTGTACCGTGCGGGCGCTTTACCAGGCGTCACCTCACGAGCACTCATTGCTGGCGTGGAGAGTGCGCCACAGGGGTCAATTTTGTGCCATTAAAATGCGATGTAATTTTTGGCGTCGGTCGGGATCGAATCTGGGTCCCCTAGATTCGGGACCAGACACTCAGGCACACGGCCACGAGACCCCATAAAAACTTAATATCATGCAAAAAATAAAAAAAATAAAACGTTTCCGCGCTCTAATTTCTATATACTAACCGCAGTAATAAGTGAAGGATGGCAGCACATTTGACGAAGCCTTAATAAAAGAACTAAAAGTTCGTGAGATTTCACTTCGGTATTATCATACATTTGCATGACTTTTTTGCGCATTTTATTAAACTCCAACTCATATTATCTAAAATTATTGAATTATTTTCACCAATTTAACAGAGAATATTATACTATACTTTTTTGTTTGACATCGTCCCCTTTAATATTGGAAAATTCTGGATTTTTTTCATTTTTTTGTTTTAAAAATTTAATGAACAATGTTTTAGAAAATACAAGTAGCGTTTCATACGCTTCTTTTTCCTCCTCTAACGATACATATATTATTTTAAATATTTTTTCTGGCATATTTTTTAATACGCCTTTTTCATGTAAGATTTTTTTGGTTCTTCTTAATAGTATTGTCTTTATTAAAAATTTTAAACGATCTTGTCCTCCTGCTACTTTGTTTTGTAAGATCCATCGTTTCCAAATCTATAAAAATAGTATTATACTAGCGAAATCTCGGCTTCGCCGAGCTTCCCCTAGTCTATATGTACATCCAATCCGTCTAGGCATACTTTAAACGCGGAGTGCTAACGCTAACATTATTCTCATTATTTCGAATTTCAGACAAAAGCCGACCAACCTGTCAAAATTTTGACACTTGTGCCTGACAGCCTTTAACAAGACCTCTTATTTGATACCAAACATGACATGGTTTTGAGAACTTTATGCAAAAAAACAATAGCCGATCGATCTGTGAAAATTTTGACAATTCTTCATGCCAGCCCTTCAGAAAACATTTCAATTGATACCAAGCACACGACATTTTTCTTACAACTTTACGTACAAAACAAAATCTGAGCAAGCTGTAAAATTTATAACTTTTCATCTAGGTATATTTGAATTTTACTATATTTTGTGACTTACTTCATATTAATGCAGTATAGGAATATTTATTTTTTATTTAGTTACTTATGACATGTTTGGCAACACTTGTGTACGGGCTTAACATTGGTCTAGTTAGGAATATTTGTTTTTTTATTTAGTTACTTATGGCACATTTGGCAATACTTTTCTTTTCTTATTTTTAAATACAATGTTTTAGGCTTTTTGCACCTGTGTGAAATAATTGCCCATTACACAAATATTTCCATTTAAAGGTTCGTTCACATGTCAAATGTGACACATGACAGCGTTTATCTTCTTAAATTTGTGCATGTAGGTATTCTTCGATCCATTGTTTCAATTCCCCAATTTTCAATGTTTAATAATTTTTACACAAAAACTATGCGTCCTACAGAAATTTTACCCATTACTAGGGACCTGAAGACAAGAATTTCCTACAGCTTGATACAAGTTTCATTATCATTATCGTTATTACTGTTATGGCTGTATGGGTGAGCAAAATTTCATCGATCGTCTTGATTAAAGAAACTATATACATATAGTGAATTATGCCTATTAGAATAAAGACTAGCGAAAGCTTCCCCTAGTTATAGTGAATTATAAGTATAAGGATTTGTTTATAGTTTTCGAAACTTACAGTTAAATCATCAAATGGTGAACATCGTAAAAACTTAAGAAGGACATAAAGATCACGTTCTGTATTATGCACAGGAGTACCAGTAAGAACCCAACGTGATTTGGCTTTTAACTCGCAAGTTGCCAAAGATGTTTGACATTTAGGGTTGCGGATTACGTGAGCTTCATCTAAAATAATGCGCTTCCACTTTATATTGTGTAATGGCCCCATTAAATAAAAATTATCTTTAGCTAGAATTTTTTAATAAAATAAATGTAATTACCTGTTTTTCTAATTCGCTTTGGACCAAATTGTAAGTTGTTATTACTACATCATATTTTGCTAAACTGTAAAATATGTAAAAAAAATTGTTTTATAATAATTACAAATTTTAATATTTACCGAGCAACGCACTTGCTTCTCTTACTTCCATGATACACTTCGGTAGATAACAAATTTCTTTCAAGTTTACTTTCGATTTCACTAATCCATTGGCTTATTAATGTAGGCGGACAAACAACAAGTGTACCACCATTTGCTCCTATAACAAATTCAAAACTTAAAATCAGATTTTTTATGGACATTAAAACATACTTACTGTGTTTCTTGTTCTTTTTACTTCCTTTATCGGTTTTTTTTAATATTGCTATTGAAATTATCTGAATCAGTATCATCGATTTCATCATCTTTCGTTGCTAATATTAATGAAATCATGGTAAGTGTTTTTCCAAGGCCCATATCGTCAGCTGCAAAAGTAATTATTAAAATGCATATATGAGGGTTGCGTTTATCTTCGGGATCAGATAGAACAGGCCGTAAAAGAACTGAACATAAATAATTGGAAAATGAAAACGTAAAATAGGAAGGAATGACAAAAGCACTGATAATGATGATTACCTGAAAATTTGAATTTTACCGGATGTGATGTAGAGGAGCTGATGACAGTGTATTATAGAAATATCAAATATCATCAGTCCTCGTATGTCACAGAGCACGTGATGTCTTTACAGGATAAAAATGGTGAACAATAACGTGAAAAAATTAATTTTAGTGGTTAAACAAATACGAAACACAATAATTTGAGACTAAAATCAGATATCGATTTCATTTAACAATTTACCTCAAGATAAACGTTAGAATTTATAAAAAAATTGTCATCATTAATGTCGACCGCCCAGTCCTGGCTATCGTCGTAATTTGTATTTGGTGTGTGTGTTATTCTATTCCCTGCGCATTCCAGCCGCACCTCGCAGCGATGCAGGTGGAGCTGGTCACAAGGCACAGGGGAATACATATAGAGTGTGAACTCGTATTGTTTGTAGTAGCATTGGCACAGGACTAGTAACCACTGCCCCTGCCTACCAGTGGTGCGCTGAACGAGGAACTTGAAGCCGACCGGAAGCACTTTGATCTTATTGCATGTTTGTAAATGTTTCTGCCATGCCGTGTCGGGCAGCAGGACCGCACGGCACAGATAGCACCTGGTGCACTGCGGACAGAAATACCAGCTGTGCTTGTCCCTCTTCCCCATGCCGATATCCTGCAGAGGAAATGTTTACACTCTACTCACACCCTCCAATACCAACTGCATCACTACATACATAAATACATCAAAAATGAAAACAATATTGATAAAAAAAAAAATATTCAGAATGTTTCGCGAGAATACCGAGTGCACGTTTTTCAAGCCTCGCCAATGGAATCTCACCTATGGTTAAGAGATACCAAGTCGGTTAAATTAGACAAAAGTTGCTCCAGATTAAGGCCATTTTAGCGGTGTATACCAATAACTATGAAATAATAATTAATTTTGGTTTGTAGCACTTTTTTATGTTCTTTCGAATGGCGATGCTCAATTTTTTAAACACACTTGGATTTCGAGTCATAATATTAAAGTTGTAATTTTTATAGGAACGTCATATTAAAAAGTTACACCATTGAAAAGAAAATATTTTTTCACGTTCCAACAATGTAATACTGGTGTCATTTTTTTAATGTAAATAAAAAAAAAAAAAAAAATTTCATCACGGCATATTACCCATTGCTGGGTGTGCCAATCTGCTTCGTAATATTGAATATATCAACGCCTACTGTGATTTGCAAATAAAAATATTAAAATCAATTGAACCGAATTATATTTTAAGAATTAAATTAGGAAATAGGCTATGAAAATAAACAAAATATAAATCTATAATTGTATTTTTTTATTTGTATCTTATAAATTTAATAATTGTTGTATTTTTGCCTTTTGAAACAAATAAACCTGAAGTAATTATACATTTTTGGAAAGAATATGGCGTCCATTTAAAAATGAAAATTCTCTCTGGTATCATAAATCGAAATCCAACGGTATTTGATCTATGCACTTTTCCCAAGTAACAATACACTACTAAAATGGTTTTCGAATGGTGTGTAACGATTTTCTAATTAACCCATTTCATATTTCTTATAATTCTCGAGATCCCCCATTAGACCTGTTAGTTATCCTGGACGTACTGTATATCTTGTGATCTATACAAATACATCTTTAAAATGGTCTAGTAATGGAGCAACTTTTAAACAAAACCGAGATTTCCGTACAGGGCGCGTTTTCTTGGACACTTTGTATTTCTCTTGTCCACTTTATCTACGGACGGTGATTTTATTTTCAGAAAACTACCTTTTATTTATTTTTTTTATAATATTTTAAACCAAATTGTAAACGATATTATGTACAATGCTTTTTATTCATTTAATGTTATTTAGTTAGTTTGTATTTTATTATAAAAACTTGTTTGAAAAATTTGGTTTTATAATTTCACTCTCAGTTCCTCTGAAATCGCGTTCTCACCTGGAAATTCGCAGCCCTTGTTACTGCACGTATACTTGTCTGGAGCACAGCCACCCCTGCTTCTTCCGGTACAGGCGAGGCGTGCTCGCCCTACACTTGCTGCATTCATCCCGCTCTTCTTTCACTTGCACATTTTGTGGTGTCGGTGCCTGCCGAGGTGCCTGCTTTTGTTGAGTTTCTGGCTGTGGCCCCCGAGCCTTCACCTCCACTGAGAGGGAGGCGTCGTCCCAGCCGCCAAGCACGCTCAGCAGACCAGTGCTGAAAGTCAGAGCGGAATGCTCCCTGCAACGCCAACAGTTCTTAAGGGAGAACATTCTTAATTAGAATTATTATATCGTCCCCGCGTTTGATTGTAACAGTGAAGATATAGTTGGCGGCTTTTTGTAGGTCGTCCAACAGCCGCACTGCATAGTGCAGCATGGCTGTTAACCCTGTTGACACGCTGACTCGGGTGTGCAAAAGGAACAATAAACGGAACCCAGAAAAAATATAATCCGCCGTTTCAGAACGGCGAATGTCGGGAGTTATTAGGGCGGGATTTGGAAGAACGCGGTCGGGATGTTGTTCCTCGCTGTGCTGGAGCAGCTGGTTCCGGCGGCCCGCCCAATCGCAGCGGTTGGAGCCGAGCACCGAGCACACGTACCGCTGGTACTCACTGCGAGTACCAGCGGTCTTCGTGGGTAAAATCCGTGGAGTCAGCAGCCACGAAGGGAACGATGGTCGGACAGCCTTCCTCTTGATAGCGGCACGGGAACCGCAGCAGCTGCGCGCCGTGGCCTCGTACACGAGACAACGCGAAGCCGGCTGCGCTTCTTCGCGCGCTTGACACAGGCCGCACACCGCCGCCCCGTCATGCTGCTGGTACACGGGTCCCTTGTTCAACAGCTGCTTGCACTTGCTGCACACAAGCGAAGCAAGAATATCTGCAGGGATATCCACCATGGCTGCAAATCAGAAACATAATCAATAACTTTCTTTTCTGGTTCTTCTTTTAATGAAATCACATAAATGTTTCCAAACAGTAAATTCATTGCAATTCTCTACAACATTGCTATATACATAATCAATAATTAAATATAAAAATGACAGGCATTCCATTTGTTTATATTGCTTACAATTTTTAGCAACATTGCTAAGATTTAGAAATAATAAAGAATTGAAGTAATGAGGAGTTGTACGATTTTTTTCTTTGCTTTAATCGAAAGAATAAGAAAAAAATATTTCACCCGTATTTTTTATTTTCTTTCATATTACTCTTTATTCGTGAGAAAATTGTCTCTGAAAATAGAATATTTAAATTGCCGCCTTTTCCGTCGCCTGATGACGTCAGAAAACTACTAACCAATAAGGAAGTGGCTTACATTTACCGCCGACAGAATTTAAACGATTGCCAGCTGTTAATTATATACTAACTATACTCTGTTCTACTTAACCAATTCAGTAGATGGCGCTCACATCATCGTCAGTTTTAAATGGCAGTATTGAACTGTTGTTACATGACATTTTATTAAAATATTAAAAAGGTGTCATAATGTTATTGAAACTTTGTATATTATAGTCAGTAGGTATGAAATATAAAGTATTA
This sequence comes from Harpalus rufipes, assembly GCA_951394225.1. NCBI lineage: Eukaryota > Metazoa > Arthropoda > Insecta > Coleoptera > Carabidae > Harpalus > Harpalus rufipes. The sequence goes on along the minus strand of OX596282.1, from coordinate 20,912,023 downwards.
TCTATTTGTTTGCCAAATCGGATAAAGATGATACTTAACATTGCACATAAAAATTACACGAGATGTTCTTACATGTCATGTACACTGACACTAGTCTGAAATTACATTGCGTGAACTTGGCTCCAGTGTTGCCAGATTAAAAAAATAAAAGTATCGTACCAACCAATGAAAATTATCGTATTTTGAAAAAAAGTATCGTACAAAATTATCGTACTTTTAAAATATATATCGTACATTTTATTTTTTAAAATTATGTATCAGTTTCAAATCATCCTTATACATTTATAGTAGGCTATATTAGTTTTATTTATACTTTAAACAGAATTTGAACCAGCGGATTGTTCCTCATAACTACATATTTTAAGTTCTGAGAAATTGTTTGCGTGTGTTTGGGTTACCTGAAGACAATAATAAAAGTGAATATGAGGACACCGAAAAAAAGGTATGTGCTGTGATTAAAGATAAACTTTCTATTGACATTCATCCCTCGCAAATTGATCGTTGCCACCGTGTCGGCAAGAAAACAAAAGAGTCGAAGAGACCGCGCGCAGTTATTATAAAATTTATGTCATATAAAACTCGTGACCTAGTGTTAAATCGCGAAAACAACTGCGTGGATCCAACATCACCATAAAAGAGGATCTTACTAAAAGGCGTGCGGATTTACTATCTACTGTGTCCAAGAAATTTGGGTTTAAAAAAGTCTGGACGCACGATGGCAACATCTTTGTCAACCTAGGTGACGGCACTTCTCCGAAGAAAATCACGCACTCAACTAATATTGAAAATCTGTAATTTTATATATGTACTTATTAATTTTTTTTTCGTGTAAATTTAGGTAAGGGCTACGTCAAATAAAATGCAAATCATAGTTTATATATATACACATATTGTGCTATTCTTTTTTTACATTCACACTTGTATTTTTTTACTTTACTTGCCGAATTAATACAAAACTTAACTTGTAAAATTGGCCTTGCTTAGTGTGAAAGAGTTCATTGTCCTATTCAAACTTTAACCAAATTTGTTTATACATATACAGCAAAGAACGAATGGTAATAAGCTATCTCTCTCGTTTCTGTACAGTTAACTTTCAGAACTTTATAACTCAAACATTTGTACATTATTTTTTTTTTCTTTTATTTTTGCTCATTTAATTGCTTTATATTAATTTCAAAGATGCGTATATATTATCAAAATGTCAGAGGCTTAAATTCTAAACTTACTGATTTCTATAACAACATTAGTATAACTGACTTTAATATTATTGGAATAACGGAGTCATGGTTGAATGATTCAGTTTCCGATAGTGAATTATTTAATTCAAATTTCACTGTGTACAGAAAAGACAGGGACTTCATAAAATCAACTAAAACAAAGGGTGGAGGAGTTATTTGTGCTGTAAACAAAAAACTACAGTCTTCATTAGTACCGATTGCTCTCAATGAAAACTCAAAGGCCGATATTTTATGCGTCAAAATCAGATTATCTTGTAATTCATTTTTTTATATTTTTGTACTCTATTTACCACCCCCGATTTCAGTTACCGAATTAAATTATATTTATCAGTGTATTGAATCACAACCTTTTATTTTTAGCAGCAATTACATTATACTTGGTGATTTCAATATTACTCAGATGGTTGATTTCTTAGATTATAATTTTCGCAACATTATTACTGACTATGAACACTTCATTTATTATGTAGAATGTGAACAGTGCAATAATGTCAGAAATGGCCATGGAAAAATTTTAGACTTAGTTTTATCGAATAATAATAATTGTAGGGTAACGCATGACCCTGTACCTTTGATTCAGGAGGATATCTATCATCCGGCACTAAACATTGAACTCAATATTACATTTCCGAAATCCTCAATTTCATGTAACAATAATATTGTGTATGATTTCAAATCAGCTGATTTTTTTATAATGTATTCTCTTTTTGAAAATACTGATTGGAATGTTATATACAATATAGATAATGTTAATAATGCTTTCTCAAAATTTTACTCAATAATTGAGGACATACTCATGTTATGTGTTCCCAAAAAACGAAGTCATACATCAAAATATCCGCCGTGGTTTACTCCCCAAATAATATCAGACTTGAAAGCAAAAGAACGTAATAGAATTCTCTATAAAAAACACAAAATACAAACCTGTCTCCAAGACTACAAATTATTACGAATGAAAATCAAAAAAGATATTAAAACAGCATATAATAACTATGTACATAATGTAGAGAGAGATATTCAGAATGAACCGTCAAAAATTTGGAATTTTCTTAATATAAAAAAGAAAAATAGTAGAATTCCGAATAATTTGTATCTTGGAGGCAATGAATATAACAATACTTCCGAAAATGTTGAAGCTTTTGCGAACTACTTTGCCCAAGTCTATGAAAAACCCACACATACCTTGTCTTCAAATACTACTTTTACTTCACAGGATAGCATTATTAACATTACTTGTATAACTGAACAAGAAATTTCTGAGTCAATTGACGCCCTTAGACCAACATGCTGCCCAGGGCCAGATAATTTTCCAGCTTACATTCTGAAAGGATGTAAGAATTTTTTAATACAGCCATTACATTATTTATTTAATTTGGCTATTAGGAAAAAATTGTACCCGACATTATTAAAAATAGCACAAATTTGTCCAATATTTAAATCGGGTAATGTTAATGATATCTCAAATTACAGACCAATTGCTATATTACCTACATTTTCTAAAATTTTTGAAAAGATAATTTATAAACAAATGTACTCTGCTGTTTCTAATAAAATAACCATTTACCAACATGGTTTTGTAAATGGAAGGTCAACTGCTACAAATTTAGTGAATTTCACTGATTATGTCGCTGATAATCTGTTGCAATCACTCCAAGTAGACACTATTTACACAGACTTTTCGAAAGCTTTCGATAAAGTAGATCACCAAATTTTGCTGCAAAAATTAAGGACCAACTTCAGTATATCTGATGATTTATGTGAATTTTTAGAATCGTACCTTTGTAACAGGCAACAGTATGTACATTTGAGTGGATATAAATCAAAATTATTTACACCCACCTCAGGAGTACCACAAGGCTCTAATCTTGGTCCTCTACTTTTTGTATTATTTATCAATGATATAACCAACTGTGTACGTTACTCCAAAATACTTCTTTACGCAGATGATTTGAAATTATTCAAAGCAATTAATTCAGTCTCAGACTGCCAAAATGTACAAAATGACTTAGATAGCTTATTGGTATGGTCTAATGAATGTAGATTAAAATTTAACTTTCAGAAGTGCACAACTATGACTTACTCAACTAAAAGAAATAATATAGCTTTTGGTTATACAATGGATAGACATACTTTGCTCAGAGTATCTCAATATAAAGACTTAGGTGTGCTTTTCGATCCTAGGCTGAAGTTTGATCTACATATAACGTATATAACTAAAATATCTTATAGAAATCTTGGTTTCATTATAAGGAGTGCTCAATATTTTGTAAACTTAAAGACTATTTTGATGCTGTATTATTATTACGTACGTTCAAAACTAGAATATTGTGTTCAAGTTTGGAATCCAGTATATGATAAATATGTATGTGAAATTGATAAAATACAAAAGAAATTTTTGAGGTATTGCTGGTACAGAAAATTTGGTATTTACTCCTTCGATATTGCCTATTCAAATATGTTGAAAGAATTTAAACTGGAAACTTTGGAAACTAGAAGAACTATTTTATCAATATCACATCTATATAAATTAGTTAATGGCATTATTGATGATTCTAGTACATTGGAAAATCTATATTTTAACGTTCCACGTTTGTGTTCTAGACAAAATATTACTTTTTATATCCCTATGTGTGCTAGGAATTATCAAAATATGTCGCCTAGTATTCACATGTGTAAATTATTTAATTTAATATGTTCGGAAATTGATCTCTTTCATGACAACTTACAATCATGTAAAAGAAAAGTAGCACGTATATTCAGTTAATATTTAATGCATATGATACTTTTTTTTTTCATTCTATTTTTGCATTTTTATTTGATATTTAATTTTAAGTTAAAGATATTACATTTTTGCTATTTGTTTTTTCTTTGTTATTCATTTCGGTAATTTTCTCTAATTATTCTTTTAATATATTGTTTGTATCTTATTCTCCCTCTGTAATTGGGATTTCTTGTAATCCTGTTGAGTGGAAAATAAAATAAAATAAATAAATAAAATGAGTGGAATACAATTATTCCTTCATGCAGTGTTTGGGACAAGTTGAATGGACAAGCGAATTGTTGGGGTTGGATCGCTAATTCTTGAACTTTTTGATTATTTTAAACATTTATTTTCATATTATTATTCGTATTATTAATTATTGTTATTTTTACTCGTTATACATCATATTGTGTCTGTTTAAAGTAAATGTGTGTAATAGTATTAAATTAGTCCAAAATGAATCCCAACCCAAGCCTCCCATATCTACGACATACATATTCAGCATTAACATTTTTAGCGCTCAGAGCCCTCGATTGCGTTCGGCATTGACATCAGAGTGATCTATAGCGTTCGGCATTGAACTCGCTCTGTATGCTCGCCGCTTGGTCATCGAGCATGCTGAGCTCTCGATTCTGAGCATGCCTTAATCTGAACTGTCATTTCTGTAGCGGGTCAGTTAAAAATTCCCGCGTAGATATTGGCGAACAAAAATTTAAACCGGCAAAGGGCAGTTCTTAGAATTCTAGACCATGTTGTCACCAGATGTGTTCCAAGGAATTTGAACTACTAATTGACTCAGTTCTACGTTAGTAGCCAGTCAGGAGTAACAGTTAAAATGAACAAAGAATTGAATTTATATAGGTATGTGTCCTTTATGTTCATTTAAAGCATGTTTTATGGAAACAATGGAGAAACATGTGGAGAAAGACCATAAAGATTGCGAATTTATAGGTAAGCCAGAAAGTATGTTCTAAAAATTTCGCAAAACACATCATATAACATTTGTCAGAAAGCTCGTATTCACCATCGCCGGTATCCCCATCAGTTAATAGATAATTAATTGATGAAGGTAATCATAAAATATATTATTAAATTTAAACATAATTTTATTTTCCAAACTTTAACAGTTAGCAACAGCAGCAATGCATAATATGCAAATTTTATAATCATTTTGAATTCGTCCGTAGTCATGTTCATGTCTTAATTTATTTTATAATAATACCTACAAAATTAAATTTATAAATACTACGAAAACTTTTAGAAATATATATTTTAATACAACAAAAAACAACTTTTTAATAAGTTACTGAAAACAGCCCTACTTACACATTTGTGTATTATAATTTCCCGCCTAAACTATGAATCTGAAGCGTTTGGCATTAGTATTAACATCTGTACCAATCAAAATAAAATATTTGTATCACTTAATGTTCCATTTCTTTTATTTATTTTTAACTATCTCTTTCAACCAAACTGCCAGCGAAGCTGGGGAATGTCTTCAACGCCCGAATATTCAAAACCAGAATATTCAAAACCAGAATCTGCATTCACAGAATCATTCAACACCCGAATATTCAAAACCAGAATATGCATGCACAGAATCATTCAAATTCCGAATATTCAAAAACCGAATGAAAAAGTTTAGGCTACCTGTCACTAGATGTCACTGCGAAACGTATGCATTGTCGATATTGTAGTGTACTTTAATTTATTTAGATGAGTAATAATAGATATACGTTTTCAAATGTCAAAAATGACAGCTTCATCGATAATTACATACGATGTGATTGAATATCTGAATTCTAGATAATAGGCATGTCTACGGAAAATATGTGGAACTTAAAAACATTTTTTGAATAATAAACCGTTCTACCGTTTAATAAAATAAACAATTACAGTTACATTTTCTACACGAAGTGCCAATATTATAAAGTATGTATATTATAATAACACGAAATAAATGTTATTTTTCTCATTACAGATTCATAGTTTGATTACAAAGATTATGGTAGAAAAATCGTTTCGTGAGAGCCGTGAATACTGCAAAGTTCTATTAAACATCAATGATTATGGGCTTTGTCTACATGACAATTTATAATACACATAAAATCGTTGTTAATTTTGGTTTAGCGTCGTACAAAGCTCTGCTCTGACACCTCTTATTTTCGCTCTTTTTATAGACAATTTGTGCTTTGAATTAAATTCAAACAACTTTGATAATGTAAAAATATTCAGAAATGTCGAGCCCACTATCTTCTAAAATTATTTTAATATTATTTCATGATGTAGTAACAATTCCCTAAATGTTAGAAAATGCCAAATCAGCAAATTTCTCATATTTCATCTACTACTACGCAGCGTTGCCAGGTGTACGATAATTATGTTTTTGTACGATATTTTTGACATGTGTACGATATACGATAGTAAGTTGTATGATGTACGATAATTTGATAATTTCATAAATTTATATAATGTGAATTTAAATTAATATTATTTTTCTTATATTGCCATTACTTAACCTTACACATTTGGCACTAAAATTTATATTTATAATTGAATACAACGGCCACGAGATGGCAAGATATTTTGCCATTTTGGATATTTAACATGTATAAAAATTATGACAGAATCAAAAGAACCCAAAAAATGTAGTTATGAGGAACGATCTGCTGGTTCAAATTATGTTTTAGTGTAAATAAAACTAATTTAAAATCTACTATAAATGTATAGAGATGGTTTGAAACTAATACATAATTTGAAAAAACAAAATGTACGATATATTTTTTAAAAGTACGATAATTTTTTTTTTCGAAATACGATAATTTTCATTGGTTGGTACGATACTTTTATTTTATAATCTGGCAACACTGCTACTACGACACCGTTAAAGACATTATAACATGGTTTGAATTCGACATGATTTTTTTTCCTTTCATGAATTTGCACGATTGTTGCTGAGGAATGGTTAGTAGGTTTGAAATTTGCTGATATAAATCTGTTCAAAATATTACAAAAATTTCTTTGGAATTGAAGTGTGTTTTATTTGTGACCCACTCTTTCACTCAAATCGTGTAATACATAATAAGAAAGAGAATTTCATGCTGAACTCATATTTCGAAACTGTGTTCTCCTGTTTATAACCGTGTGAGAATGGTGAAAGAAAAAGGAGTAATGAGCCGATTTGAATATGTGTCTATAACTTGCAATTAGTCACCTGATCTTTAATACAATTGAAAATCTGTTGGAAATCATTGACAAAAATATTGCAAGGTATAATATTAATAATTCCAAGTAATTATTTAAAATTATAACGGATGCATGGAGATCTATAAAGCACAAAATGCCATGACGAATACAATCTATTATGTATAAATAATTATTAAAGTATTAAATATGTAACATTCTTTATTTTCTCTCTAATTTAAGTTTCTTTCATAAGTTGTTATACTGGTTAATTTTTTTAAAATATATTTTTATACAGTCTCTCTATTTTTTTGTTGCACCTCACATCTTTATTCAAATACGTAGTCGTGCCATAAATTCTGTCCCTGAGTATAAAACACGATAAAAAATATATAAAAATAAAATTAAGGGTGCCTTCATCTGTCAACATATTGTAAATCATTAATTTCAAACCGATAGTTCATGCGTTCCTCCTTGGTTCATGCAGTAAACATGGAGTGGGGTATTAAAAAGAACCGTGTAGCAGTAATTGCGCTATACAAGTGCAACAAAACACCAGTAGAGATTTTCAATTTGTTAAAACTTCTGAAAATTACGAAGAAGTTTGTTTACCGGACCATTGAACGTTACAACGATATGTTATTAATTGATGACAGACCAAGGAGCGGTTGGCCATGGACAACTAGGGATCCAGCAGCCGTCAAATCTGTTCGCGAGAGAATTTGGAGAAATCCACTCCGGAATCAGAAAATCATGTGTAGGGAAATGAAGTTCCCCGCTAGAACCATGTCACGCATTCTGAAAGATCTTAAACTTGGAACTTATCGCAGAAGCACAGGGCAGCGATTAACAGCGACCATACGTCACATAAGAGCCACGAGAGCTAAGATATTCCAGCGACACGCAAACGGAAGTCATCGGCAAATTCTTTTTACGGATGAAAAATTTTTCACTGTAGAAGAAAAATTCAATCGCCAAAATGATTGAATGTATACCCATAGCTCTCGGGAAGCTGCAGAGAAAATCCCGAAGGTAGAAAGGGGTCACCACCTAGCGTCAGTGATGGTTTGGTGGAGGGTATCGTATGACGGCGTTATGTTTCTGTTAGGCTTTACGTCTTTTATCATTTTTCTCACTATCAGTAACATTTTTTAATCTTGTGTTTTCCTTTCCGTGGTCCTACGCCAGTTTGTTTATACCTTTTGCAGTGACGGACCGCACTTGCACTTCCTGTATTCCTCGCTTGTGTCCTTTGTGATTTTTATCATTTTCATATTTAGTTGTTGATCTATTTATTCATATACTTTGTGATATTCATCTCATCTTCTATATGTCACTATGTCTAATTGTGCTAAATATAAATTTAAAAAGAATGAGGGGTTAATTGGATGCGAAGGCTCCTGCGGAAAATGGTTTCACTCAAGCTGTCTTGGATTTAGTGATGCTGATTTCAAATTTATTGATAAGCAAAATAATTTATTATATTTATGTGATGTTTGTAAAAGAACCTGTGATGTTATAGATAAATCGAAGTCATTAAATATTGAGAATATGTAAAGGATCTAGGCAAAAGTATGGCGGATGTAAACAATAACAGTGATTCTTTAAACAAAGCTTTCGAAAGTTGTCAACATGTGATTCTTACCACTTTAAACTCAATGTTTACTAAATTCAAGGATGAAATTCAAGAATCAGTAAAGTCGAAACTTAATAATATAAATACGAGCGGCAATTTGTGTACAATTAATAGTGACAAGCTTTACGCCAGTGTTCTTAAGAATTCGAAAGTTGAGCCACCAGTTATCATTAAACCTAAAAACCCTCAAAGTTCTGTTGCCACTAAATCTGACCTACAAAAATCTGTTGATCCCATTGAATCTGATTTAAAAATTACTAATATCTGCAGTTCTAGAAATGGTACTCTTCTTGTAAATTGTGCGAATAATGAGGAAACATCAAAATTCAAAAAATTAGTTCATGATAAATTAAGGGATAAATATGAAATAAAACAAGCTTCAAATTACTACCCAAGATTACGCATTTCAGGAATGAGTGAGAAACTTGAAGCTCAACAAATTATTAATAATTTAAAACTCTTGAATAAATCTTGTTTCAATGATACTAGTGTTTGTGAAGTTATTTCTATTAAACCATTACGTAATAATGAAAATATTTTTCAATGTATAATTAAAGTTGATGTTAAAACGTATCAAACCGCTTTAAATAAAGGTAAATTATGGATTGCCGCATATGACTACTGCTCTGTTTATGACGGAATTGATGTGCGTCGGTGTTTTAATTGCTGTGGTTTTCATCATGTTTCTGCAAAATGTACTAAAGAGACCCCAACTTGCCCTAGATGTTCTGAATCTCATTTGGTGAAACAATGTAAATCTGATACATTAAAGTGTACTCATTGCTCTCACCTGAAATCTACAATGAACTTGAATATATTCACTAATCACGCTGTATGGAGTCCTGAATGCCATGTGTATAAAGAAGTACTATCGAAATTTAAAAAATCAGTCATAGGTGAATCATAGCAATTACCGATTACAGCCAACACATCCGCTAATATTAATATTAGTAATATTGATATTATTGATAAAAATTTACTTACTTTCTACTATCAAAATGTAAGAGGTCTTAGATCAAAATGTCAGGAGATACTTTCCTTTTCCACAAATTCTCCGGAATATCAAATATACGTTCTGACTGAAACATGGTGTAATGAATCAATCAATAATTCTGAAATTTTGATACTAATGAATTCAGTGTTTATAGATCTGATCGTGATTTTCAAAATACGAATACAAAACGTGGTGGTGGCGTAATTGTGGCTATTAATAAAAATATTAATGCTTATCAAATTGATATCCAAAATATTTGCCCTTTCATTTCTGACATTCCCTCAATAGATATTGTTCTCATTAAAATTGTGTCACAACATAATTCGATGTATGTTGGTAATACATATTTATATTCCCCCTTCATCTACTCTTCAGGATTACTCCTGCTTGTTTAATCTAATTTCATCATTAGAGTTTCTTTACAATTCAGACGTAATAATTTTTGGTGATTTTAACATAACTCATTATCTAAATTGTTTCCAAAATAACTATAGATGTCATTATTATAACAACCTGTCACAATTTTTGAACTTCCTAAATATTCAACAACATAACTTTATTGTGAATTGTCAGGGCAGAATTTTAGATTTAGTTATGTGTAATAAAGTCTGCGTGGTGACAAGAGCCATTAATACAGCAGTTAAGGAAGATAATTACCACCCCGCACTTTCAATTGAAGTCACATGGCATTCAGTTTCTAAAAAATTTCAGTCCCGAAATAACGATGCTTTAAATTTTAGGAAAGCGAACTATCCCCAATTGTATCGTGATTTATTAAACATGAATTGGGATTTTCTTAAACACCAAACTGATGTTAACTGTGCTGTAGATGCATTTTATAATGTATTGGACAATATTATACGTAGCAACGTTCCGAGAAAAAGAAAAACAACACGTAATTATCCACCTTGGTATAATGGCTCTATTATTTACAAAATAAAACTAAAGTACAATGCTTGGAGGAATTATAAAAAATATAATCGTTTGGATGACAAACTTAAATATATTAACTTACGATCGCTTATTAAGAATGAAGTCAATCAGGCCTTCAAAGATTATTGTACTAAAATACAGAATGAAATAATTGAGGAGCCTAGAAGATTCTGGTCATTCATCAATAATAAACGAAATACTTCCACTATACCCTCTACTCTCAAATACAATAATGAGATAATTGAGTCACCTCAAGATATCGTCGATAAATTTGCTTGTCTGTTTTCCAACTCATTTACTGCTTCTAGTAATAGTACTGTTTCTCATAATGTTGATAATTGCCTATCTCTTCATTTTACCACTGTTACTAGTGACGAAATCTGCGATGCTATTAATAAATTGAAGAGTAAAATGACGATGGGCTCTGACCTCATTCCTGCTTTTTTAATAAAAGACTGCAAATCAATTTTTATTACACCTTTAGAAATTATTTTCAATCTCATTCTACGAATATGTACCTAATTAATTTAACTAATATAATTAGTCTACCAAACAACAATTTACCTTTTAAAACATCCAACAACAATAGAAAAAAAAACGGAAACCGCGTGTGCAAACGTGGAAAAATCCTTTCCTTTTACCGTTTGTAAATAAATATTCCCAGATATAGACAAGAATGAGAGTTATTGGAACAATTAGGTTAAGTATCTGAGCATTTAGACTATAAAATAGTTTTGTAAGATTTAAATATATTAAATACACTTCAGTGAGTATAAATATAGTAATAAACAATTAATATATATGATTAATAGACATATGTATTGTTTTCAATATTTCTATAGGTATATGTCATTAAACTACCAGCTGATGTAAAAAATGCGTGACAATATTAATATAATATGATTCTACAGACTATTAATAAATAAATGTTGTTTTATTAGACTAATTATGGAATAATTAAATGTATTTTATATTTATTTACGTCATGTGAAGGAAAATTCATAATAAAACTACTAAAACAGATCTGTTAAGAGTTTTCATCCGAACCCAATAAGAATATTGGAGATATTTGTAGCCGGTGAAAACTTTTGGTCGAGAATGTGAATACATACATCGTTCCACATAACAAAACAATTGGTATTGTTCTAACAACAATAATATAAAATAAAGTATAAATATCAATTAAATGTTACTATATTATCATATGGAACGATTATTATGCATATAATAGAATAATTAAAGCTATTTTATAATTATATTCTTCATTTGAATGGTAATAATTCATTTATAACCTTAGAGTGAAAGTTTACAGATGTTCTTCCGTAGATATGAATATTAGATTGATTTTGACAAGAAATGAGTAATTATCTATTTTAAACTCCAAGGAATCCGATTTTGGGCGTATATTTAAGATTTATGAAACCGTTGAGGAATAAAACAATGTATTATTGAATGGATAACAAAGGCTTCTGACAAACATTAAAATACGTGATAAATAAAATTATCAAATAAAATAAGATTAATAAATAACGTAATATGTAAAATAATAATACAAGTATATTAGTTAAATATTTAAAAAAAAATGTGTTTCAACATCATGCCGACAATTGTTTAATTTTCAATGTGACAAATGTCAAACTAACACGGTTGCTAAAGAAATGAAATGTGACCGGAAGTAAACATAGATGTTGTCATGGAAATGAAATTACATGTAACCATAGTAATTATAGTGACATTGTTCCTATGGTAATTAAACCACTGTCTACCTAAAACCACTGTGCACCTATTTCTCTGTCTACCTAAAACCACTGTCCACCTAAAATCACTGTCCACCTATCTCACTGTCTACCTACTTCACTGTCTTTTTACGTCAACTTGTTATTGTCGATGTATTCCCTCTACTCTCTTTATCATTCGACTTCTATCTTATAGCAGTCACAGCGATGTGGCGTCTCAAGCAAATTTTATCAACTTAATAAATTTTTTCGGGTATTAATTTCAGAGAAGAATGCAAAAATAGAGATTTTTTTTTAAAATGAAATTAACCCCTATTTACATAAATATGTTATTATATTAATATAAAGAAGGATTTAATTATTTTGAAAATATTTGGATAAATTTATTCTTATCCTACAATACACTAAAACTGAAAAATTAAGGAGAAAGTCTTCAACTTCAGAATATTCAAAACCAGAATTGCATGCACAGAATCATTCATATCCCGAATATTCAAAAACAAAATTGTGCCAGCACCAGAAAGCGTTTCGCCCGAATCATTCAATGACCGAATACGTGGGCGTGGTTTGGAAAACGCTAGGTTGGGAATAGCTGCATTATACGATGATTTCATTTAAATGCAACCTTATGAAAATTATTGTACATAGTTATACGTAAAATGACAAGAAATATGTGCAAGAAGAATGAATGAAATTATTCCGATGAGATTTGAGATAACACACGTAATTTTGAGTGTTCATTACGATAACTTCAATGTCCAGAGATTCACAACAGTGAATAACGTTTGTGTGACTGACAGCAGCTGAAAAATTTGTCAACATTACCTATAAAAATAAATATTCCTTTCATTTTCACAAATTTTCTGTTTTGGCACTGATGTTCCTTTTTATCATCATATGGTTTATTTCCTCAGCCTTACGGCCTCGGCAACTAAATTCCACATTCATGATAAAAAGTAGAACTTTAGTACCTACCTTAATTGATACATAAATAACTATTATTCTGAAAGTACGAACACATATTCTCAATGAAAAGCTTGTACGTATCTATGACATGATGAATAATTAGCAGAACCATTCGGATACTTATTTACAAGGAATAATACGGCTGTTACAATAATTTTTATATGCTTTCTATATATGAAAACTGAAAATATTTCGAAATATTTATTAGATATTTTACAATATTTTTTTGAAATTTGGATATTTTGAAAAAGTCACGTGTTCTGTTTTCTTTGCGATCCTCAAAATAAGCATTTACTGCTTCGATGGCTTCTTCGTTGGATCGAAATCTCTTTCCAGTGAAGAACGTTTTGAGTTTCGGGAAAAGATAGAAGACCGGGGGAGCTAAATCGGACGAATACGGTAGATGGGGGACGATTTCAGTTGGGTCAATTTTTATTGAGCAATACGACTTGAATGAGCTGGTGCATTGTCGTGGTGAAACAAACTCTTTTTCTTTGCCATTCCCAGGCGTTTTTCTTGAATTGCTGCTTTCAGCTTGTCTAAAAGTGTGGCGTAGTATTGACCAGTTACAGTTTTTCCTTTATCAAGAAAATCAATTAGCAGAATGCCTTTGGCGTCCCAAAAGACTGACGCCGTTACCCTTCCTGCGAATGACGTAATGTATGTACTAGGATGTCACAGAAGAGGGGGTTGTTTTTCATGACTATTTGGCGCCAATTTTTTTACCTCCCGCTACCCTTGGTAAGGGAGGTATAGGGATCGTGCTAAAAATCGCATATCGAGATTTTGGTAAATGACCACGTTTTAAGGTGCCACAATCATATTTTAACATTTTCACGATGATGTATGTGTGTGTGGATCCTCTTTACGCTCTAACTCAAATACTATCGTTCAGAAAATTTTGAAACCTTGTATTTCTACTTTACTCTTATATGGAAAGATGTCATTAGATTTTGGAGTAAATCAGATAACTAGAAATGGCATTTTACTTGAAGCTCAAAATAGTTTTTCTTCGAAAAATACCTTTAAATGTTATTTTTCGAGATTTGTTATTAAAAGAATTCAAGTTTTCAATTTTTTTACATGCTTGCGTTAACACTTTTTGTATATATTTTATGGGTAAATTTCTAAAATTATCTATAATTTTAATCCCGGAGCCTACGCTTTAAACACAACTCCATAGTTACACAGTTCAGAACTTAATACTGTTTCCAGCATAAGTAAATATGTAGGTAAGATAAAATATATAATATATCATCACGGCATATTACCCATTGCTGGATTAGCCAATATGCTAAGTACACAGATGTCAGTAATAATGCATGACATATTTGTACCGTGCGGGCGTTTACCGAGCGTCACTTCGCGCGAATCTGGGAAACCGGGTTCGATTCCGACCGACGCCAAATATTTTAGAATTTTAAATGGCACAAAATTGACCCCTGTGGTGCACTCTCCACGCCAGTAATGAATATAGGTAAGTATATAAATAAATAAAATATAACATCACGGCATATTACTCATTGCTGGGTCTGCCAGTCAGCTTTGTACACAGATTTCGGTGACGATGATGATATATTTGTACCGTGCGGACGTTTACCAGGTGTCACCTCACGAGCACTTATTGCTGGCCTGGAGAGTGCACCACAGGGGTAATTTTTGTGCCATTTAAAATTCGAAATATTTGGTGTCGGTCTGGATCGAACCCGATATTTAAATTTAATTTAATTTTAAGTATTTACATGAATAAAAATTGAATTAAACGAGAGATATTGAGTTGGCCACATCAGATTTATATTTAATTATTTACGAAAATAAGAAATTATTAAAAAAATATATTACTAAAAAAATATTGCATAAACTTTTATTTCAAATACTTTTCGAAAAATGTGAAACAGGTTTATTATCTGTTTGGCTTATATTACATCATACATAATGGTATATAGATTGTAACATATTTATAAAAAATGCAACTAAATATATTCAATTTTTTGATTTAGCATATTTAGAAGCAATTATTACAATCCTAAACTAAAGCGTCATGGGGGCGATAACACTGGATGAGTGGATGTGGATGACGCTGAATTGCTGAACCCCGTCGCATAATATTTTATTAAATATTACATTAAAAACAAGACATTCATTGCAAACCAAATATTTATTATACGAAGACAATACATTTAATATCATACGAAAATTATTTATATTGTGATGTACCTACCTATTTTTTTTTTTTAATAATTGTGAAAATGTAACATTTACTGTTACAGTCTATAAAATGTTTATAATAAAAGTTTCCTACGGTAAATACAAAATATTATGTAATTAAGGAATAATATGTTATATGTTACGTACGATTTTTAAAATTTTGTTACTTATTATTCATTCACTTCATCACTCTTCCCTCTTGCAATACATTATTAATATTTCATACAAATAAAATATCTTTACGTTCGTTAATACTTTTAAAATTATTATTATACGTTCAATAAAATGTTCAATTTTCATTAGGCAACCTACGAGAGTTAATGCCAAACGACATATTTTATTTTTAGGTTTAGAACTTGGAACAAGTATGACTATTACCGAATAGATGGACACTGTTAAATGAACAAATATTTCTACTTTATCGATTCAGCCATAATTATTCATTTCAGTGCTCACTAGCGCTCGCTTCGGCGTAGAAACAAAATAAAAGGGAGTATCATTTCACCTTAATATTCGTGTGACTGGTGTGACTTCGTTGCCTTTGGCCCATCCCCTAACCTAAAAACTTATTGTGAGTTGTAAAATGAAAATAAAAATCTGATGTGGCCAGCACAATACCTTCCGTCAATCCTGTGTATTATCACAGACGCAATATATACAGACAGCTAACCCAATGCTTTGTATGAGCAACGCTTGAAAAAGTATTATTTTAAACTAATAGATGGCACTGCATTTACTATTCAAGTTTAGCCCTTGTCTAGCCCGATAAAGTACAGTTATAATCAAAAGCAACGTAGTGTACTCACTGCTTCGCACACATACTACCCACGGATCCTGAAATAATGTTTCGTCCGAGTTCGCTGCGCACCTTTGTACAATAGTCTCATTTTCGATGTTTCTTTAGATTCAGGATATCTTGGGTAATTAATATAAAATGGTGAAGCAAAAGCATTTGCGCATTCTAAGTTCAATTTTAATGGTCATGGTCATCATAGGAATTTTTTATCGTCTTTTGTTTTTGATATACAGGCTAAAACTTGTTTTTCGCTCATTTTAAAAATACTTCAAAACTCCCTTATTTTTACAGATATAGAAAAATGTTTATAAAAATTGTAAATAGTTTTTTTTACGGAGAAACGCTGTGCAATTAGATTTTTTTAAATTAATAATTCTAGAGATATTTGTTAAAAAAATATTTTTATCAAGTAACCGGACAAAATTTTAATTTGAAAATCTATAACCCGGAAAACAAAAATATAATTGACATAAGTGTTTGAAATTATAAAAATAATTTGCATAATTCTACACAACTAATCTTCAAATAACAGTTAAATAAAAAATTAAAGAAATAAAAAGGTGTTTAGATGTTTGTGCTGGAATAGTATAGAATTTAAGAATAAATAAGACAATTTTTAACAATATTACACTTAAAGAACAATATGGAAAGTAAAACAGCGAGCTTCGACTTCATGATATTTTTGTATGTTTGTGGTATACGTACATATATCGAGAATTATTATTTTCTCAAAAAATTGTTATACTACGTCACTTTATGTAAAAAGCCGTATAAAAATTGTCTAAACATTTTTTCTGTCTTTCATAATAAGCGCGATATGAGATATTTTCAAAATGAAGCAAAAATAACTTTTGAAAAAGATATCGAAATTTTAATGTCTCGCAAATTAATTGAGCCGCTTAAAAAAATACTTAAATTTTTAAATCCTCCAGTAGTGGCGTCTCAAAATCTTACGTGTTGAATAGCGTGGGATACAAATGTATCCCAGTGTAATTTCATTCCATTCTTTTGTCATCGTTGATAAATCAAGACCAATAGAACAAAAATCCAACTTCACTACAGTAAATTTTTTAAAAGATATCCGATCAAGGTCATCTACGAATTGTATGATTTCAGAGTTTTGCTCCGCCCATTCTGACAAATTCAGTAGTGTCGTTTGCTTAGTTTTTACGAGGGTACATAAGATACTACTGTTATTTTATTATTATAAAAATATGTTACAATAAAAGCATTCAAAATTCAAAAATACGTCAACTGGTAAGTTTATTAGCAAATGTAAAAACAAATATGTGCAAAATAAGATAATGACACAATGTCAGTGTCAGTGACACTGACAGAAAATAACGTTATTCGTACGGCTATGAATCAAGGTAATGTATCTGAATTAATAAATAAACTTATGTTACAGTGAAAGTATTAACAACGAGCATCGTTTTAAAGTGGAATGTCCTAACTTAGTCGAACAATATGAATTTTTGAAAGACAAGCATGTTATATCCATCCTTATCGCACACGCTTATAGCCTTTGCAAAGAAAAGAGATAAATGTATGCCAATTTGTTAATTCATTCATGATACAGATGACCTTGAACGGGCATCTTTAAAAAAAATACTGTAGATGAATACAAAAATAACACTATGTTAAGATTACATTGGAGTCGTTTCCCCTACCTGCAAAACCTACGCGTCCAATAAGATTTTAAATACGGATGGGATACGTTTGTATGCCACGCCAGTACTGAAGGCGCCTCAAAAATGAAATTGATGATACATGGACAGAACTGGTTAAGGAATTTGAATGTGATTTATGCCAGAAGAAAAGTAATTCTATTTGAAATTACTTTTGTAATTGAAATTTTAAATACTTTTTAATTACATTACTTGAACAAAATTCATTCATCCATATTATTAATCAAAAGTCTTATGTAATTTATTATTAGAAAGTATATATAGGACGGTTCTCACATATTGATATTAATTAATTTGTTATATAAATATATGCTGTATCGGATATCCATAGGAACTCCCCCAAATTTTAAATATTCAATATATTTTCAAACTTCTTACATAATGTAGGTGATATATTTATTTATAAACCTTAATTTATATTTCAACATCCCCACTTAAATTTAATTTTTTGAGAATTTTATTCCCATTCTTCTGGAGTTTCTTTGATGTTTTGCAGAGTGAAGTCCCTTCGTTAGCCGAGTTCTGCCACCATGTGATCCGTAGATATGTAGTTCACTATAATCTTCTTATTTGCTACCATTTCTCTAATAAAATGATAACGGATATCGATGTGTTTACTTCTCGCTTTGTATGTGCTAGTCTTGCATAAGTCGATGGCACTTTTATTGTCGCAGTACATAATTATATTTTCTGAAGCGGTTAACAGTAATTCTTTCTGGATCATCTTCAACCATTGAGATTCTTGAACTGCTGATGCCAGAGACATGTATTCAGCCTCACAAGTCGATAATGCTACCGTTGGTTGTGTGCGTGCATTCCATGAAATCGGCCGCCTTGAAACATAAATATGAAACCAGTGATAGATCGTCTCTGATCCATATCACTTGCCCAATCAGCATCACAGTATCCATGGAGATCTTGGCATGAATATTTGTTATATTCTAATTTCGCTATAATAGTTCCTTTTAAATAACGCATAATTCGCTTGACTGCGTTCCAGTGAGCTGTTCCAGGGTTATTATTAAAACGGCTTACCAAGTTTACCGCATATGCAATATCAGGGCGTGATACTTGTGCTGCATATAGAAGAGATCCTACAGCTTCTTGATATGGTACATTTATCATCTTCAACTGATCTTCTTCCTTACTAGGACTTAGAACTGAAGAAAGCTTCTGATTTGGATCTGTCGGAGTCGAAACAGGATTGCAGTCGGTCATTTCAAATCTTGAAAGTAGATCTTTGATGTATAATTCTTGATCTAACCATAATTTTCCTTTTGAACGATCTCGTGTAATTTGCATTCCTAAAACAAATCGAGCTTGACCCAAATCCTTCATTTTAAAATTGTTCAATAAACTTTGTTTCAGGTTATCTTTCCATTTTGATTCGTTTGTAAAAATTAATAAATCGTCCACGTAGACTGCAACAAAAATCATTCGTTGATTTTCAATTTTGAAATATTATATACATGGATCAATTTTTGATTTTACAAGTCCAAAAGATTGTAGTGCAGCGTCTAGTTTGTGACTCGCCTTGAGACCATATAAAGATTTTTTCAAACGACAAACTTTATTATTTTTAACATATTATTCAGGCTGCATCATGTAAATTTCTTCATTTAGTTCGCCCTGAAGAAATGCTGTTACGGCGTCCATTTGATCAATATCTAGATCAAATTTTGCAGTCATTACTAGTAAGAAACGAATTGAAGTGTACCTGACTACTGGAGAATACGTTTCGTCGTAATCAATCCCTTTCTTCTGAACACACCCTTTAATGACTAACCTCGCCTTGTGTCGTACAATTTTCCCAGAAGAATCTCCTTTCGTTTTAAAGACCCATTTACAAGCAATCGGTTTTCGATCAGCTGGCAAATCTACCAATTCCCACGTTTCATTTTCAATAAGAGATTGGTATTCACTCTCCATTGCATCTGTCCAGCATTGTTTATCAGATCGACTGAGAGCTTCTTCAACTGACGTTGGAGCATCATTAATTTCAGTGATTCTTGCATTGTACGTTACAAAGTCATCCATTTTCTTTGGTTTTGGCAATCTTGACGATCTACGTACGGTGCTATTTTGTATCGGAGCAGCAAAGTCTTCATCGTGGTCGGCATAATTTTGAGAAGATGATTTATTATCCGGAATATTAACTTCTTTTACCGTTGATTCATTTTCTGAAATTTCAACGAGACGGTCGGCAACTGATGTATCTTCAGTTTCATTCCTTCCTTCTTCACAAATTCCAACCCCCACTAAATCAGTTGGCTCTGAAAATATATTAAAATAATTATTTTCAGGTCTTTCGCATACCTGGTTTCCATAAAGTTGATTTTCAAAGAACACGACATCGCGACTGATGTGAATTTTCTTTGTTATTGGGTTGTAAACGCGGTATGCCTTTGATTCTTTACTATATCCTAAAAAGATGCATTTTTCCGATTTAGGATCTAGTTTATGTCGTTTCTGTTTCGGTATATGCATGTGAACCTTACAACCAAAAACTCGAATTCCACTCAAATTTGGTTTGTTTCCAGTCCACATTTCTTCCGGTGTTTTATCATTTAGCATGCGACATGGTGATCGATTTATGATATAGGCAGCGCAGCAGTCGTCACAGTCTCTGCCCAGAAGAATTTTTCCAATTTAGCGTCAAACAACATGCATCGTGTTTTCTCTATTAATGTACGATTCATGCGTTCCGCTAAACCATTTTGTTCTGGTGTGTAAGGTGCAGTAGTTTGATGTTTTATCCCAGATTTACGCAAAAATGCCTGGAACGGAGCATTACAATATTCTTTGCCATTGTCGGTGCGTAGAATCTTGATAGTTTTCTTAGTAAAGTTTTCTACTTCGCTCTTGAAATGCTTGAAGGATTCTAAGGCTTCGCTTTTTGACGGTAATACATATACGAAAATTTGACGCTCGTGATCCAACATTTTTGAATGAAAGCCTTGTTTGTTTTCCCATCAAACATATTGAACATCCGTCGTGATTTACCTTCACGAAGTCCACACCCTCGGCAGAACCATTTTTTAATTTCTCCAGGCTATCAAAATTGATATGTCCCATTCTACGATGCCATAAAATATTATCAAAAATTTTTGGTTGACAGCTTATGAAACTGATGTCGTTTTCTGGTCGATTTAATATAAACATGCCATTTTCATGACGAGCTGTGGCAATAATTTTGTTATCTTCATATATTTTACAGCCTTCTCCATCAAATAATACTTTTTTGCCATTATTGACCATTTGACTGACGGATAGAAGATTTGCACAGAGTTCTGGAACGTATAATACGTTTGAGGCCACTTTCGTTTCGATTTTCTTATTTATGTCAACATCGATTTTGATTGTGCCTACACCTTCAATCTTCATAGGTGAACGGTTGACAGTCATAACACCATTTACTTCAGACGATGTTAATTCTTGAAAAACGTCTCGTTCGTGAACCATGTGGGCTGAAGCGCCTGAGTCGATATACCATTCTGAGGGATTTACTGTGCAAACAAATGATGAAAATAAAGATGATTCTCTTTTCTCACCAAACTTTGAGTTATACTTCCCTTTCGGCTTGCGCTTCTTACAATTGTTCGCAAAATGGCCATATTTATTGCATTCATAACATCGAACGGATTTAAGGTCACGTTTTTTAGAAAATTTCTTGCTTATCAAAGCAACATTGTCGACGGAAGTTTCAGACTTGACATCTTGCAGCAATTTGGATTTATACTATCAGCCGTGATAGGAATTCCAGATGCTTCAATACCCATGATCATCGGTCGAAATTCATCAGACAGACCAGCAAGCAGCAATGTTCCAATCCATTCATCTGATACTTCAAATTTTATTTCTCGCAATCGGTGCGCGGTCGTAATAATTTGATTTACGAAACTTTCAATATTTTCACAATCATTTAAACGCGTTGTAATTAGTTTTCGCAACAAACCAACCTTCCGAGTCAACCCTGAATCGTTAAACGCTTTTACTAAATTGTCCCACGCTTCTTTGGCTGTTTTGGCAGTTTGTACATGGACATAATTAACTGGATCAATCAATAAAATAATTTTTGTTCTAGCTCGCGTCACATTATTTTCATCGGAATCCTCACCGAGTACGGCTTTCCACAACGACTCATGTTCAAGATATGCTTGAACTGCAAATTTCCACGAACCATAATTTTCGCGGCCCAGTTTTTCGATTGTGGACAGAAAATGCGACATTTTAATTTGAGATCTTATTTTCTTTCTCTTATAATGCGGCAACTGGGCCCATAACCAGTTGTAAAATGAAAATAAAAATTGTCAAACTCATCAAAAATTATTTATTCATGTCAATCATGTAACTATAACACAGTGGCGTAGTGAGAGGGGGGCAAAGGGGACTATCATGCCCCAGGCGCCACTCGCAGAGGGGCGCCAAACTGTCCTCAAGACAAACAAGATTTTCTGGATTTTTTTTATTTTGATCAGTTTTGGGGAAATAATATGAGTTTCGGGAATTTTGTTTGATTAAAAATATATTTTAAATTAATAATTATTGTAATATAATTATTATTTCCTTTCTTGATTTGTCTGATAAAATATCTTATAAATAGTGTTTGCAGTAAATAAATCAAATAACTTGGTATATACAACATTCTTTCTTCTTCCTGAACACTTTATTTTTCTAAAATAGTGATAAATTTTTAACGCCTGTTATTTTAAACCGATAACAAACAATAGCTTTTATTATATTAGAACGTTGGCGAAATATATTGCGACGAATATTAGCTTGTTTGAAGTATCTCATTATACAAAATCTTCCTCTACGTGGTCATGTTGAAAATCTAGCGCTTGAACATGGTATAAATGTCGAAAATCTATTATCTTTAATTAAACTTGTAGCTCAGTTTGATCCACTACTAGCAAATCAGCTTAAAAATGCAATGGAAACGCCAAAAACTGTCTAATACCTATCAAATTCAAAATGAATTTATTCATCTTCTGGCCAAAAGAAATAGTGATTTCCCATGTTAAACGCCTATGTTTCACTTTCCGTGATACACCCTGTACTTTTTTCATTGTATTAAAACTGTATGTATTTTAAAACATTTAAGTATATAAATATCTAAAATCAATATATATCTAATATCAACATTTTTTAACTGATTCTACTAGACTGTATATTTGATAATTTCTCCAACACAGTCACAGATACAATTCCGATTCCAATCCTCTTCTTCATTTTTTAACTCGATTTTTTTCTCAAATTTAAAGCCTAGCTTGAACTTGTGTCCCTATTTGTTCTGAAAAATAGTACCTATAGTGTATTGTAGAAGCACACTTAGATAGTGACTATTCATAATGTATTATACAGTACTTTAGGTAGATACTGTACTCTGTTATCCAAATAAAATTAATAAAACTAAAAACTTTTTTCGAAATTTTGGAGTAAAAAAATTAAATTTCTTTAAAATGTCTATGAAATATATTTGTATTTATATACTTGTTTTTTTGGTCAAATATCTGTAGTAAAATACCATAAAATGGCATTTAAAGATTATTTTATGAAAAAAATTCTTACGGGAAAGGGGCGCCCAAATGGTATCGTACCCCAGGCGCCAATTATGCTCGCTACGCCACTGCTATAACAATATAATATACATATAATATAAACCAAATCTTAGGAGGCAAAGTAAATTAAATTTATATTTCAACATTGTGGACAACAGTTTTTCTGCAGAAATACTATCTCTTTTAGAAAAAACAAACAATGATATTATTTACTCGGTTCTAAATGAAATTAGTGAAAGAAAAAATAACCAATAAATTAGTTAATTTAGTGTAAAGGTGTTATTCTATTCCATGCAATCTATAAATGGACTTAAAAATTTATATTCCTATTACATTCCTTATTCTATTCTGTGCAATCTATAAACCAGGCTTTATTGTTTATGATTTGATAATAGTTAAGGCACGCTTTGGGTTGTGGTTTGCGTTGCATCAATGGGTACGTTCGGCATTAACATCTACGGATTGGAGCTCATAGGTCACGTGACGGATTTCACAGATGTTAGTGTTTACCACTGGCGCAGGGGGGTGAATCTGAATTCAGAAACGTGATAACAATCTAGTAGCGTTTGGAAATATTTCCTGACCTCAAACCTCAACTATAATGTCAAAATACTATAAAAAGGTAACATGTTTGAGAACTACTGTAAATTTCCCACAATTCTTTACTACATCGTTCGAAATTCTTTGACATTTAGAACTGTTATTTGTGAACATATGCGTTGTCGATAATCTAGTGAACTTTAATTTGGTCAAGAAAGTAAGTGGACAGTGTTGCCAACTTAGTAGAATTTCTACTAAATCTGGTGGTAGTTAGTGGAAAATATAGTAGATTAGATAGATTTTTTTAGTAAATTTCTGGTTTTTATTTAAATTTGAACTGTTTGTAGCAAAATATATAACATAGCTGTTCACATTAATTTAAACTTGTATTTCCTCATGCTTCTCCCTAGCGGTCACTAGCAAAATTAATGACAGACTGGCAGGCTAGCACGGGCACCTACTTTACCATTTCTTGCGGGGCAAATCTTTTTCCTCGTAACTACGGGAGGGGAATACCATGAACATAGCTATTAGTTTTTAGCTAATAATGAAAGTGTTTTCTCTGATGAGATGACACGACATTCGATGGTTGCATTGCAACTAAATACTGGATACAAACTTGTTGCACATTTACGTTGTTAAAACTGAAGAATTTATTTTCTTTTTAAAAGAAAACGAAAAAAATATCACCTGTCAGTTGTCAGTTATCAAATAAAATCTGCAGAATTAAGTGATGTTTAGTGATTTAACCATGTTTTGTTGTAATTTTTAATACTCAGGTTTTGTACATTTTTATAGAAAAAAATATTTATTATTGACAAGGTTTGGTTACACGAATTGATATTATTTATTTAATGCATGTAACAGTCGGCTCTCAAAGCGCCATAGCGTCATTTACTATTTTCTTACTGATTGTTTATTATGAATAAACGATTTGTAATATTTCGAACTTTTAATTAGCTTACTTATAATTTATTAATTTTATTTATAAAATGTCTTTTACAAATATGAGATTTGTGTCATATTATGTACGAACTTTTTGTTAAATTGATATATGTATATCTTAAATAATTTCCACTTGTAATACTTTGATGATTTAATTGTGGAGCAAAGGAATGTCAGGAATGTAAATAAATAAATTTACTCATTTTTTAAAGCAAACGAACACATTTTATTCAAATATATACGAGCCCAGGTTCATAATAGTTAGCCAGCTTACATTTTCAAGAAATTTTCCACAAAATTCTTTCGTTTTCTTCAAATATAGACTAAAAACTGTGGACCAGTAACTAAAGTGAACAAAAAAAAAAAAACGATGAGGTGCTGCAGATGAAGCAATTGAAGCTATGGAGATGATCCAGCTAAAAAATCTGTTGTAGCCAGCATAATATGGTCGTCTGTTTTCCGTAAATACCTATTTTATATAAATTCCACATAGAATGTTTCTTGCAAGCAATAAATATATTTCCAGTAAAATTATTTCTCAAACAAAATATTCTGACATCTGCCCATCAATTATATTTACAGAACAGATTCTGTTTCCATAGTGGTGTATAGCAAGATTTATGAGACGTAATTTCTTTATAATAACCAAAATCTAATCAGCTTTTCATTTGGAAGCAAACTCAAGTATATACAAAAATTATAATTGTAGTATTGGAGTTATCGAACCTGAAAATATCAACACACACATACACACACGCACGCACATGCGCACACACATACGCACACACATACGCACACACATACACACACACACACACACACACACACACACATACATAGCCATACACATAATCAGATATAATTGTAAAAATGGTAAAATCGTATTGTGAGGACCCTAAAACGTGCTTATTCATAAGAATCTCTCCATCGATTTTTTTGACCAAAGACAAAAGTTTGTTCGTTCCGCTACCCTGCATCTGCCGCAAACCGCGGAGGTGTAATTTGCTGTTCTATCCAGTGCATGGTTAACTGTAAACTTACTAGATTCTGTTCGTTCCATTTTTCCAGTAACTTGCGGTAAAAGGCCGAGGTAGCTGGTAGTAATAATTTTTACAGTGGCCCATGACTATTAGGAAAAAAGCTGATATTTTTCAATAAGTACATGCTATGTAATGTTAGAATTGAAATAAATAAATAAATGTCATTGTCATATAAAAATAAATATATCATCACGGCATATTACCCATTGCTGGGTGTCCCAATCTGCTTTGTACACAGATGTCGGTAATGATGAAATATTTGTACCATTGCGGGTGCTTACCAGGCGTCACCTCATAGACACTCATTGCTAGCGTGGAGAGCACACCACAGGGTTCATTAATATTCGAAATAATTTTTGGCGTCGGTTGGGATTGAATCCGGGTCGTCAGATTCGCGACCAGGCACACGGCCACGAAATTTATAATAAAGTAAATTTATTTGATAACAATAGTAAACAATTAAAATAGTGGAGAATGGAATACTATATTTTATTGGAAATAGTCACTAAATTGTGCAAACATCGACATTAAAAATTCAGTAATTGGCACTAAAGTAATCCATTATAAGACGATTTCATACAAATGTAGTGTTGCCAACCTTATGATAATTATTATATATGTAAGATAATTTGGGCAAGTGTATGATGTACAATAGTAAATTTTTACGTAAAATGATAAAAAATATGTGCAAGACGAACGAACTAAATAATTCCGATGAACAAGTTTCAGATAAAACATATAATTTTGAGTGTTCTCTACAATAACTTCAGTGTCGAGTGTCGGAGATTAGCAATATTGAATGTCAGACTGACATATATAACCTATAAAAATATATTCCTGTCGGTTCTACAATTTTTCGATTTCAAATAAAACTTAATATGCACCTCGGCACTGAAGTTCCTTTTTATTACTCATATGCTTTATTTTCCTCGGCTATAAGAACCCCGGCAAATAAATTCCACATTCGTAATAAAAATAGAACTTCAGTGCCTTGATACATAAATAACTACTTACTACTGAGTATCCTTCATAAATACAGGGTGTCCCTTAACTTCGAGCAAAAACTTTAAGGGCATATAGTACTGACCAAAATGAATAAAAAAGCTTCATCAACATAGGAATGATCTTCAACTGTTTCCGAGAAAAGCGAAAAATCTAAGAAAAACTGACAAAGATAACGATCGAATAAAATTTTGTCTATGTCAGTAAAAAGACTATAAAAAACAATAAAATTTTATATGAAACATTTTTCTCAATTTCTTATAGTTACGTAGTTATATGAAAATTAAATATTGACCAAGGTCGCCACAACATTTCACTTTTGATTTTTATAAAATAACAAAAGGCCATCTAAGATTACCTCTCAAAGGTAAACAAAAAGTCTCAATTAATCAAAATCGTAATTCTTATAGTTTTTGAGATAGCAAAGGTAAATCTCGTAAAAACTCATTTTTCACTGCGTTATATCTGGGAAACTATTAAAGATCGGACACATTTTGACTGAGCTTTTTTTACTCATTTTGATCAGTATTATATGCCCTTAAAGTTTGTGCACCAAGTTAAGGGACACCCTGTATAATAGAACCTGAAGTATTTTCTAAAATAAATAATATGGCGGAAACGGATCGAACAGAAAAATAATTTTTAGTCATTTAAATTATTACCAGGGCGATAGGCAGTAAATTGCAAAATACAGCATAGCGGAACAAACAAACCTATTTTCCTTACCTAAAGGTGACGGAAGGTAATAAATGGAAGTAAAAATTCTTTTCAAAAAAATATTTGGGTGGCCCTGAAAGGGCCGATTTAAATATGTAAAAACACATTTTACATATGTATTGTGTCGGATGTGGTTACTGTAAAAAACAAAGATATGTTTGTAAAAAATAATTTAAAATCAAATATACTATAATGGTAATTTTATAATACTAGCGACAGTTCGTGCTCTATGAATTTTTAGATTAACAGTGTAAATGAAAAAGTTGTTTAGAATTAAAATCTACGTCGAATTTGTTTATTTTTATTGTTTTATCTTAATATGATATTCTACGTATTTTCGCAGTACCAATAAAAAATACATTACTGGTGTTTTATAAAAAAATAATAATATGAATGAGAAGTTCAATACAATACATCAATATTTGCAAAATTTCTGATGCTTCTCCCTAACTAAAAGTAACTAGAGTTAGTTATAGTATCGTTTATCTGGAAAATGAAATAAAATGTGCTGTCAAAATAAATGCCTAAGGCCTCAGTCTTTAATAATAATAATGTTATCCCGCACTACGAGCACATTTTCATAACAAAAGCGCTTTTACGGAGCGCACTTTCATATTGTATTCTTATGAGGATTGTGCTCCATAAAAGCGATTTTATTAGAAAAATGTGCTCGTATTACGAGCCACGCGCCACAGGTAGATGTTTAAAATTTTTTTGGAAGATATTGGCAAATACAAGTAAAAAAAAATCTGATGTGGCCAGCACATTACCTTCCGTCAGTTCTATGTACAGAATGTCTGCTGTAAGCGGGCCACCATTCCTAACTTTCTTATTTGAATATATTGGGATATTTCATTAGGAATACGAACCAGGTGGAAAAATTTGGAACTAAAAACAAGGGAGCAATTTTATTTCATTCGTATGTTTTTACATACGCGCGTAGTTTATATAATGGAAAATAGATAATAGAACTAATATTTACAATTAATTAAACTACTATTATCCAATATGTGCTCTCCCTAAGAAAAAACAAATCTGTGATCATAACCTAACAACTACTAACTAAAGTATTTAAAATGAAAAATAATAATTAATCTTCCGCTACAATTAATAAAACAGGATACATGCCAATATACTCTACCTAAAATAATAATAAACACTGAGAGAAAAGTCAAAATACAAGAAGAATCAAAGAAAAACTCTTAACAGCAATGATACGCTTATGGAAGTTGCACAAATGTGCTCCCTTGTTGAAAGTTTAACGTTCGTGGTACACAACGCCATCTCTACATAATGAAATATCCCAATAGCAAAAATGTCATATTTGTATTTAAATAAGAAATATAATATTTAAATTTGAAATTGAAATAACTCTTTTGTTTTTAATTTTAAAGGCATAGTGATAATGAACTTTTATATTCAGATAAAAAAATCTTTTAAATGGTATCACTTTCAATTTAGCATTCTATTAAAAAAATGTTATTTTGTTGAATAAGTCGCGTATTTGATGTTCAATTGTTTTGCATTTTTCACCGTTAAATTTTTCATATAATATCGCCTAACTTTGTCCATTTAACTGTCTTTCTATATCTTCAAATAAGAAAGTTTGCAATGGTGGCTCGTTTATGGCAGACACCTGTACGTATTTTACACCAATTCCATACAGAAAGTTCCTTCTAAAAGATTTATATATTTATTTATTTAACATCCCATCCATCCCACAGGATCGAAATCCATATACGGGGTGGATGCACAAAGATTACATTATGGTACAAAAAACAATGTTTCAGCACAAAAAGAGAAAAAAATATATATCTATAACATGAAAAATTAACCTAAAGTATATTTATTAATGCTTGCTTAAAGTGTCTGAATGACAAGTAATGGATATCAATATTATTTGAAATATTATTAAAAATAAAGCATAATTGTCTGATGGGTGATCTTGCCTCATAGTTAGTTCTGATAAGTGAACATTGAAAAGTATATTTAGTTCTAGAAGATAGGCGTGGAACAGAAAATGAAATACTAGCTAAACAAATAGGATCGTCTATAATATTGTTAACTAATTTATATACATAAATCGAAGATTGCATCTTTCTTCTATTTTCTAAAGACATCAAGTTGAAAAAGGATAATAAGTTGTTATATGATATATCATGAGTAGGATAAACTCCATGGCCGTTAGTATGAACAAGTGATTAAGCGTGATTAGCGAGCATTTGACTAGCATTGTTTTATCCCTTTCACTCGTTTATTTATTATGTTAGAGAAAAATACTTCAAATAAAAATTGTAGAAAAATTAATTGTACACATGTTTTATTTGAAGTATTTTTCTCTAAAATAATCTATAAACGATTGACAGAGATAAAACAATGCTAGTCAAATGCTCGCTAATCACCCTTAATCACTGTTCATACTAGCGGCCCATATGTTTTATAGTAACAGTACTTTACAAATTTTTTTTGAATTCTTTCGATGCTGTTGCAATATACATTATATAACGGATTCCATATTTGTAAGCAGTATTCCAATTTTGAACGCACAAATGAAAAATATAATATTTTTAAAGTTCTTAACCTATGAAAGGAACGACAATTCCGAATTATAAAGCCTAGGTTTTTGTAGTCATATCTTACAATGTAATTTATATGCACATTGAAAGAGAGCTTAGCATCAAATATGACTCCTAAATCTTTAAATTCTGTAACTCGTTCAAGTAAATGGTGTTCCATTTTATAAGAGTAACAGGCTAAAGTGTTTTTCACGGAATATGTCATAATTTTACATTTTTTTACCTCTCGCTAAGAGAGGTATTGGATTCATGCTAAAAATCGCATATACAGATTTTATTGAATAAGCACGTTTTAAGGTCCCTACAATCCGATTTTAACATTTTTACGATGATGTCTGTGTGTGTGTGTGTGTGTGTGTGTGTGTGTGTGTGGATGTGTGTGTGTGGGATGTTGGAAGGACGGTTACTCAAAAACTATAAGACTTAAAATTTGTTTAACAACGTATTTCCCAATCGGACATTCATGGGAAGATCTGAAAAGGTTTTGGTAACAATTGGACAACCGGAAGTAGAAGATTCTTGAAAAAAAATCTTCTAAATATTATTTTTTGAAAATTTTTCTTGATAATATTAAAGAAAAATAAATTCTCTTTCTGATACATTTAAATATTTTTATACATATTTTATAGATTTAGAGATAAAAGGAATATAATATATAAAATAATGTTGTAATTAATTTTACAACCGAAAGGATGCCATGAAAAATAGTTGCAAATTTAAATTATTTGTAACTGACAGATAAATGTCAGTGTCAGAAATAATGAGTAATGAAAGAAAAATGTATTTGGAGAATCCCTTAATTCTTGATCTGTGACTATTATGGAGATGACAAGTCTAGGTTGAAGGACTTAAATTTGTTTCAAACATTATGGGACAATGTACACCAGTACTATAGACTAGAGTAACTTTGAATTGCGAAAAAGCTATCAAATTCTTCTCAACTAAGTTGTAAATATTAACAAAATTACACATCGATATAAGAATAATCGGAGTGCAATCTATCCGTCACTTTATTAAAGGGAATTAGTGTTATTTAGATATAACATGTACGAAAAAATAAAATGTAAAAGAAGATATGTAAGAATAGATGCACAATCCATATATACATTTTAGACCGCCCAAAATTAATGTTTTTACTAGAAGAATATGAAGAGAAAGTAAACAACGTTGTTCGAATTGAAAATTGCAGTTACCAGCCTAATATTTATATATGGTAAACTCTACTTTGTAATTTATTGTAACATAATTTATGGTAAAATATCTTCATGTTGAGACATGCTATTATTGAATAATAAAGAAGTTTATACGTCATAGATTTATATGAATATATTATTTGTATTTATAAAAATATTCTTTGCTTTATGTATACAGCCAGGTAAAATATACGGCGAGAGGTTATGTGCTGGCCACATCAGATTTTTTATATTGAAATGAAGTTTAGAAGATTTAGACCAGTCTAGAATGCTGTCTATATCCTCTTGTAACATTAAACTATCTTCAGGTGAATTTATTATTTTAGATATCTTCATATCATCGGCATAGAGAAATATATCGGAATGTTTAACACAAGTAATAATGTCATTAATAAATAATATAAATAACAAAGGACCTAGGTTTGAACCTTGTGGTACACCAGAAGTAGGAGTATACTGATCAGAATGGTAGTTATTGTAATGTACTTGCATTTTTCTGTTAATTAGATATGAAGAATGAAAAGCTATAAGATTAGGGGAGAAGTTAAAATTATGAGAAAGTTTAGAAAGAAGGATAGTGTGATTAAGTTTGTCGGAAGCTTTGGCAAAGTCTGTATAAACTACGTCTATCTGTCTATTGTCACGAAGTGCTCTTAAACTTTTCTCAGTAAAATTCATAAGATTAGTAGTAGTCGATCTACCTTTCATAAAGCCATGTTGTTGTGGTGCAATGCATTTCTGAGTTGCATTATATATGTATTTGTAAAGAACAGATTTAAAAATTTTAGAGAGATTAGAGAGGATGGAGATAGGTCTGTAATTGGATATATCGCATTTGTCACCAGATTTAAATATTGGAGTAACAAAAGAAGTTTTAAGAGAAGAATGAAAAGTATTTGTAGATAGAGAGATTGAATAGTATGTGTAGAGGCAGAATGAATATTTCTCGGCATCCTTTCAAGATATAGGCGGGAATGTTGTCAGGACCAGGAGTACGGGATGGTTTGATATCATTAATTGCTTGCCTGATATCTTCTTCGGATATATTAATGATATTTACATAACCTCCAGAATCATGTGTATTAATTAATGAGGGGGATGAAATTTCATTATTTTCATATAAACTAGAAAAATAACTTGAGAATCCAAGGACAATGTCAGGAGTAGAATTGTATTCTTTATCATTTAGATGCATTTTACCAGGTATACGCGTATTATTTTTCTTAGCGTTTATAAAGTTCCAAATGCTGGCAGGATTATCATTAATTTTGTTCTCAGTAGAAGATATATAATTTCTGTAAGCTGTATTTATATCTTTTTTAATAAGAGCACGCAATCTTTTAAATTCACAATTATAGAACTCGAATTTATTTTTTATATATAGCTTACGATAATGTTGTTTGAGCTTTATATTGTGAATAATAGATCTCGTAAACCAGGGAGGAAATTTAGAAGAATGTTTATTGTTGATCTTAGGTATACATTGATCGAAAATACGGTAAAGTATTTCAAAAAATTTATCAAACGCATCATTCACGTTGTCAAAAGTCTTTAAAATATCCCAATTGATTTCAGAGAGTAGGTTATATAGAAGTGGGAAATTTGCAGATTTGAAGTTATAAGTAAGAGAAGAAATAAATGTAGAGTTATTAGATGTAGGATTGACATGACACGAGTAATGAACATCAAGAGCAGGATGATTAGGGTCTTCCACAACAACAGGATCAGAACATTGTGAGACATTACAATAGTTATTTGATACTACAACGTCAAGAATTCTAGACCTAGAGTTGGTTATTGAGTTATACTGAGATGCGTTCATAAAACTTAAAAAATCTCTGAATCTACGTGACAAATGACATCCAGAACCTTCGCCTGCAGCAATACCAAGACTTGTAATATTTATATCACCAAGAATAATAAAATTATTGTTCATTGAAGGTAAGGAAGTTTCCAATGAGTCGAGCAAATACTCTAATTGAGTTAAAGTAACATAATCATAATCATAATCTTTATTTGCCACGATAATTACAAAAATTCATTTGGCTGGTCAATAACAGGATACAAAAAATATATTAAATACATAGCAAAAAAAAGAAAAAATCTAAATATTGCATACACAAATTTACAACAAAAAATAGGTATCTACAATAAATAAGCAGAAATATAAGAACAACAATTAATTATCAAAAAATTCGTCAATGGAATAAAAACATTTACGTATAAGAAATTGTTTTAGTTTAAATTTAAAAGAAGTTATTGAGTTATTAGCTTTTAAATCTTGAGGTAGATGATTAAAAATCTTGATAGGCATGTATGAAACATTGTCGTGAAAATTTTTTGTTCTGAATTTAGGAATATATAAGTTGTTGATGTTACGAGTGTTATGAAACCCAGTAGCTTGTTTGATTGTTAAAAAAAGAGAAGGATTTTTCTTGACAAAAACCGCACATTCAAAAATATAAATACAAGGGAGAGTAAGCAGATTGAGACTGACGAAGAGACCTTTGCACGATGTATCAGGAGAACATCCAATAATTGCCCTTATAACTTTTTTCTGAGCTTTGAAAACACTAATAGCTTGGGTTGAATTACCCCAGCAGATTATGCAATATGACAAGTTACTGAAAATGTGAGCAAAGTAATACATTTTGAGCATATCCATATTAACACATTTACGTAAATGCCTTAAGGGTGCGTTAACGTATTGCGGGTCGCATACACAAAATAGTGATTTTTTTTGTCAACAATTTCTTTTTTCTGTGTAATGATATTTCTCTTAAACATACATACATATTTTTTGTTTGTGGAATGAAATAAATTTTAATTATATTACGTTATTGTTGACAATAATAAAAAAATATTTCTCGAACTGAATGATAAAATCGCGCCAAATTTATCTCAAACTATAAAGTTTGTAAAATATGTTAGTAATACTAAATTTGAACTTTATTGCTCTGCTGGATGTTGAGAAATTGGTGACAAAATATATGGTGAAATAATTGGCCTCAATAGCAAAAGTTTTCGTAAAATAGTTCACACTATTTTCTACAGATGTCTATCCTCGTGTGTCGGTATTATAGAGTAAAGCGTGGCAAATTTAAAATGAGACAAAATATAATATTGATAATAAGATTAATTTTAATTGCAACAAATGGAATACTTTTTACATTATTAATCCAAAAAAATATATGTATTCTACATATAAACTAATATAATTGTAAAAAATATTTTATTTGCATTATTTTAGAGAAGTTTTAATGAAGTCGTGTGGGCAAATAAATCGAAACAAATGTTCAGAATCATAATTTTTTTTCATATACTAACAGTTATTTATTAGAATGTCAACTGTTTAATTCTAGATCTTTAATTTTTAATTGACAAAAAAGCAAAATATTTTATTTTGTAAAGTTATATAAATAATGAATAAAACTAAAAATTGAAATAAATATGAAATCTCCGTGAAAGATAAAAAATACAATAAATAAACAATTAACAATATTTGAAAAAAACAAAATATTTATATAGATTTGTATAATTTTAGTAACATTTGTATAAAATAAAAAAAAATCAACTTATTTGGAATTGATAATTATGTCCACTTGTGTCGCAATTCGCAAATGAGAAACAAGATTTGTCTATACCTGCCGCATCTACCCTTTGTATTTTTGAGTGGGGATACGAATATATGGGTAATAAAGTAAAATGGTTTACTGGCCCTTTGTTCTCGTGTTTCTACGAATTATTCTTCTATTGTTCAGAACTTTTTTTAATCCTCGGTAAATGGATATTAGGTTAAACATATCGGTAAGCAATGGTTAATACCGACAAGTGACATAGGTTTGTTGTTCTTAAAAGTCGATAAAACTCTTTTGATTATAAAGCATATGTAATAATAATGATATAATTAGTTTAAAAATAATATATTTATAAAATTATAGGTAATTTATTTCATAAAAACCCCTACTCAGATATCTTATTTTTTATTTGTTGAGCTTTTTGTATATAATCCGGGTCTAAGCCTATTGCCTCTAATAATTTAGGGCAATACGCACTCCAGATAAAATCGCTCAAAATAATTATGTCTGCACTCCCAGAAAGTACATACACAATTAAAATGCCAAATTATGCCATTTATGGAAGGGTGAATCTCCGCCTTCCACCGGTTGTCATTGGTTGCATTACGCGTCATATTTCTGTTGAATTTCATTAGAAATCCCCTAATCTTTTCCCTCGAATTGCCGCTCTTTGTTTCTATACCGCAACAAACAACCCTAATCAGCCTTACCGCAGCCACATCAGGGCGGCAATGGTACATTATAGAATCATATGTATACCTTGTCCAAAGATATTTCGTTATGGTTTTAACTTACTAAGTCTGAGGTGAACCGCACACAGCAAGAGATTCTACCTGTTGGCGCTCAGGGTAGGATTGCAAAATATTTAAATTCGGAAATCTCTAATCTCTGTGCGCATTAAGTATTTCAGATTTACTTGAAATAATAATGAATTCGCAAAATTAAATTAAGTCTTTCACTATTACTAGAAATATAAGATGAGAAAATCGTCCTTGACCGGTATTAATACATATTGGGGAAACTAAGATACCAAAGGCATACCTAGTGAGTAGGTATGTAAATTAGTTTTAAAAAATTTAAAATCAGTAGTAATATTAACTTTCGTACTGAGGTCAACAATATACGTATTTAATATGTGGCGACCATTTGAAGAAGACAATACTGATGTTTTACCAGCTGAAAATTGTGATAATATTGAATACATACTTGTCCTTGCACCCCTATAAATCAAGCTTAAATCCCTAACAATAGACCCGCTGAGAGGGCCATAACGAAATATCTTTGGACAAGGTATACAGTAAAATTTTTGAAAGATGTCCGATCAAGGGCACCTGTATCACGAACGAATTAACAAATAGGCATACATTTATCCCTTTCTTTTGCAAAGGTTGTAAGAGTGTGTGATAAGGATGGATATAACACGCTTATCTTTAAAAAATCTTATTGTTTCGACTAAGTTAGGATATTCCATTTATAAACGATGTTCGTTGTTGATAATACTTTCGCTGTAACGTAAGTTTATTTATTAATACAGATACATTACCTGGATTCATGGCCGTACGTATAACGTTATATTCTGTCAGAGTCACTGACACTGACATTGTGTTAGTATCTTATTTTTAACATATTTGGTTTTACATTTGCTTATAAAATTACTAGTTGACTTATTTTTGAATTTTGAATGTTTTTCCTGTAATATATGTTTTTATAATAATAAAATAACAGTAGTGTAGTATCTTACGTACACTCATAAAAACTAAGCAAGCGACAATACTGAATTTGTCATGATGGGCGGAGCAAAAATCTGAATTCATACAATTCGTAGACAACCTTGATCGGACATCTTTCAAAAATTTTACTGTAAGTACTGCAAGGACAGTGAAATAAATTGTTTGATTTAATAACATTTTTATTACAATATTGCAGTCATTCCAGATTCATTTTGGCTCTTTTTTATTGTAGATTTTTCTATATTTATTTGCAATTTCATCAACTGTTACTACATCAATATAACATCATCAGATAAGTTTTTTTAAGGAAAAAAATAACCAAGATCAGAGTGTCCGCATCTAGTATTTCCGCTATAACCAAGAGTCGCGAATAGAATATTAGTTTCATAAATTACTCGTGTGTTTTATGTTCAATTGTTTTCATTTATTTTTCATTAAAATAGTTGGATAAAATTCTACTAATTTGCTCATTAACCTTCTCTCTATTTCTTCAAATACAGAAATTATAATAGAGAATCATTTGACTAAATCACCCGTATGTTTATTTATTTGAGGAATAATATCCCTTTTTATGGAAATAAGTAAATTTCTGGATTCCAGTCAAAATTATTTTATTTTATTTTCGGCCTCAACCGATTTCGGCAACCCTTGTGTCTTCTTCAGGAGCTATAAATTGTTACAAAATTTTGAAAAAAACTTGTATATACGTCGTTTGCTTACGTGAGATTTTTTTACATTTGTATGAAGATGAACACATTAAAATATAGACACATTAAAATAATAACAAAAACCATGACAATACACGTAGGACGTTAACAGTTAAAAAACTAAATAAATATAATAAAATACTCATTTATTTACTTTACTCCGATCCGTTTGACCTACATAAATGGCGTCACAGTATGAGCATTTTATTTCATATATTCCGCTTTTTTCAAGAATATTTTTATGGATCATTTTATTGTTTACTAAAGTGTTTTTTTTTTAATTCAAACGAGTCGTAGCTTTAATCTTAGATTCATAGAACATATTAGTGCAATTTCGAAAACTAAATGTACATCAAATGTAGCCAAACACTGTATATTGGAAAATCATAATGTTAACGAAAAAAAATATTTGTTAAACATCTGTGTTCTAAAGGATTAAAGATGGGCTATTTAGAATCAATGGAAATCCAAAAGGCTTTGAAAGACGGTACAGTTCTTAGGAACGAACAAATAGACCTTATCTCCATTGATTTGTCTACTTTGATCCCTATTATTGTAATTATATCTGCTATTTAAATTGTATTATGTTTTCGTCTCATTTAGTTCTTTCCTGATGATGGCCGAACAAGCCGAAATACGTATTGAAATAAAATTTCACTTATTGAAACTAACCGAGTATTTATTTATATTTTTTTGTATTACCATTTTTTATACTATATCATTTAATATTTGAGAATACTGCGTTAGGACATGTTAATGTACTTCTAAAATTTATACAAAAAAAATATATATTTTTCCTGCAAAATAGCTATTTTCTGTGTAGCTGAACAAATTGAAAATATAGCCAGCATCTGACCAAGACGGACGTTGGACGAAAGTTGTAAAAGTTAGCGGTCGGCTTATTCGCTTTGTGCCTTCCAGGTAGACAACGAAAAATACCGTTATGTTAGTACGGATCAGAACCGTAATTCGCCATCTATTAGGGATATTTGTATATATACAGAGAAGTAGTTGTACGTTAAAGCGCTACTACATCATGGCGCTGTTTAGAAAACGCACCCTTAAAACGTAGCAAGATGTATTTAGTCGCTTTATAAGATGATGAGAATGATTGGCCCAAGCAAAGTTATAATCTATGAACAATCCTAAAGTTTTAGTTGTTGTAGTAGGATTTACCATTATATTGTGAAGGGAGGCTGAAACATTGAAATTATTGCCTTTTAACATGAACTGCACTAATTGTGTTTTATCAGCGTTAAGCACCACAGCATTGTCTTTACACCAGTTGTCCATTGTATCGATACACTCTTGTACTTTGGAATTAAGTTCCTGTGTGCTTGACGCTGAGATAATGACGGATGTGTCATCGGCAAACAAGCACACGTCTGCATAAGTAAAAGCATCAGGGAGATCATTTATGTACAAAATAAATAGCAAAGGACCAAGAATGCTCCCTTGTGGAACGCCTGTAACAGGAGGAGGACAGTAAAACACAATAAGAAATATATATTTAATAGGAGAGAGAAAAAAATTTATGCACAGAATATCAGTTGAAGAATTAGGATGAAGATTAATATTAACAAGAGTAGATTTAAATTTTGAATTAACAGCGCAAAGGACACCTCCACCAGTTTTTTTACCAGTAATACTTCTATCCCAGTCATGACGATATACTTCGTATGCCGACGGTAGAATTTCGGAATTAGTTACGGCCGGTGTAAGCCAAGATTCACTTATTGCAATAATATCATAGTTTAAGGAACTACAATTATTATAAAAGCATTCCAATTTTGTGTTAAGCCCTCTAACGTTTTGATACAAAATATTCATAAACTGGATACACTATATACAG
This sequence comes from Harpalus rufipes, assembly GCA_951394225.1. Classification (NCBI taxonomy): domain Eukaryota; kingdom Metazoa; phylum Arthropoda; class Insecta; order Coleoptera; family Carabidae; genus Harpalus; species Harpalus rufipes. The sequence continues at coordinate 20,872,443 of OX596282.1, read as the reverse complement.
AGATACGTTATTATTTTATACAAACTATACAAGATCGCACGGACAAATTCAGACAGTTCAAAGCAAGTGTAATAATTAACAAAGAATAAAACGAATATATCTAACAGAGAAAAAGATCAGTCAAATACAGTAAACAATGTCCAATGTTGCTCCAGAGAATTCAAAAGGTAATTATGTGTAACAATTAACAATAAATAAATTCACAATTCCTCAATATTACTAGCCAGTGTTAGTTTTTTAATGATCCCATCCTCACATTTTAGGAAGATGTTGCCATCAAAAGTCCACACACTTTTATTTCCGAATTTTTTACAAGCAGCTTTATATAAATTATGCCGGAACCTGGTAAGATCTTCAGTAAGGCAGTGGTCACATTGAATAGAATGCAATCGATCAACCAAGATTAACTGTCGTAGATCAATAGCGACCGACCGAAATTTTAGGAGATATGTCACACTGCATGAATCGACGTAAATATTTCCACAAAAATGATACCAACTTAAATTGAAAGAAAATTAAGTTTTTCTTACACTGAACGCCGCAAATATATGTTTTCAGGAATATTTAAATAAATGACAAACCTTATGAGTTTTTGTTTTTAAAATTAGAGAAATTTGCATCCATAACTTTTCCATTGTCTTACAATTATTACTGTATCCTGGTTTGCTTTGATCATAAAATTGTACATTATTTCTTACACAGTTTTTCAACTATGGTCTATTTAATTAACTCTCCATATTTGCTTCATGATACTAGTAATATGGCTGTAATATTCTAACAATATTCTTTTTAACCTGTACACAAATGTCAAAACAGTTAAGTTGGTATGAAAAATATGACAACACTGAGCATGCGTAAACACATCAATCGCTGTCGACCGACTAGAAAATCAAACATGTTTGATATATCAAACCGCTCGTCGACGTTCGACATCGTTCGACCATAGTGGATGCATGCAGTGTGACCATTCCCATAAGCTAGTGTTAGTTAAATTTTTAATCGATCGCAATCAATCGGCGTTAGTCGATCCCACTTGTCCAGTGTGACCGCTGCCTAATTACAATGCCAGTACCTTTTAGTTTATTTCTATTTTTCAGGAATAATTGACGCGATTTTACGACGTGAATTTAATAATAATACCACGTGGTCTAGGAGGCATATCACTAAGAACACTCGCACTTTTCATAGGGGGTTTGCCGACTCGATGACATCTGTCTATTAATTCTGGGGAAACACTAATACCCATTTTGGACTTGGCAATATCACGCACCTTAGATTCTGGATCCTCGGAAGGTTCCTCAGGAATACCAAAGACACGGACACAATTCCTTCTTGAGTATTGTTCCAGTTTGTCGACCTCCTCTTCCAGATGTTGATTTTTGAGGGTAAGTTCCTGGGTGATTTTTTCATAATGTATCTTTTGCTCCTCAAACCTTTGGTCAAGGCGAGTAAATAATTTGTCAGCCAGCTTATTTATAAAGGCATCATCGTCGAATAATTTAGATGCCTCGTTTTCTAAAGCACTGGCGGTTCTTCCACGTGTCATTTTCCGAAAAAAAAATTGGAAATAATACACAAATTTTCACTAAAAATGCAAAAATGGACGGAGCAACAAAAAAACGTGTTTACTCGCGTTGAAACATTGACTAAAATAAATCCTATATTTCCAGTACATTGCCTTCCGTCAGTTCTAGGTATTTTGTACAAATTCCATACAGAAAGTGAAAGTTTCTAACATAAGTTTATATATTTCCAGTAAAATTATAATACAAACATACTATGTCAATTGCACTTGATACTGACATCTTTGAATCAGAATTTTCTTAATATAGTAGCTGTTTCTATGGTTATAGCATAGCTTGCTGCTTATGACATTTAATTTCTTTATAATTTAAGTCTATATCCATTGAATTTGAATTATAAAATGCAATCAAATCGTATAGAAAATAAAATTTAACAGCGCTTTTTCAAGAAAAACTGCAAAATTCTTCAAATGAGGGGACTTTCGGTTGACGAATTACAACCAAAATCTAATCACGTCTACACATGGATGTAAGGAAGAGAAATACGTAAAAATTGTTTTTTTTTTGGAGTTATCGCGGCTGAAATTATCGTCACACACACATACAGACATCATAGTAAAATCGTATTCTAGGGACCCTGAAATGTGCTTAATCATTAAAAACTCACCATTGAATTTTTTGAATAAAGACAATACCTTCTTTATCTAAAGGTGACGGAAGGTAAAAACAATGTAATATTATTAACACGCTTGCGAAATGAGAGCGCCGAAGGAAGCAATTTTTTTATCGTTATTAACTTCCATGTATTATACAATTTTAAGTGGCTCCCATCAAACCCAAACCATAACAAATACAAGCTATCAGTGTCATGGTGGCCACTGTTTTCAAATTTCACATGGTCAAAGTGGTTAAGTTACCGCTGCCATATATGATTAGCTTTACGTAGTCGTGCCATAAATACTGTCCCTAATACAAGGGAGGCTTATTCTACATAAAAAAGAAATCTGATAAAAAATGAATGTAATTTTATTGTTACATAACTATTAATTTAAAAAAAAAATACTCAAAATGACCGGCTCGTTCTGACACACCATAAGCGGTAGTCCAAAGGATTGAGGTCTGGACTTCCAGAGGGCCAATCTTCATCGATAATAAATTCCGGTAAATTCAGCTCTAACCATCGTTGCGACGACTTCGCTTTGTGTGCGGGCGCTGAATCTTGCTGAAAAATCCAGTGCTTATCAGCGAACAAGGAATCATTCAATGGCTTTACAACTTGCTCTAATATGTCGCTCTGGTAATTTCCTGCTCGCGTTTTTACCCCTTGTTCGCAGAAATGCAACTTCATTATTATTATTATTATTATTATTATTTAATACCATCCCCAACAAGACAAAGCTCAATTACAGGGGAGGAAAGTAGAATTAGTGTATTAACAGTATGTATTCAGAGATGACCAAATAAACATTTAATCTCTTTAAGTTCACAAGAAAATATATCCAAGTTATTGTCAACCTCATGACAAGAACTAATCATATAGTGCAGGGGCGATTTCATTAAGGTGTTCGATCTGCTTGTTTTCAAATAAAATGTATTACTATGACGAGATGACAATCGTGGAATAATGAAATTTATTTTGGATAGTAAATGAGGGCTGTCAATTATATTATTCACAATTTTATAAAGAATTGTAACAGCATGCATATTTCGTCGTTGTTGCAAAAAATGAAGATTGAACTTCGCAAGTAGTGTTTCTTGTGGCGTACCTCTAGCGGGGTAAGATCCATCAATAAAGAAAGTAGCGGATTTTAGGAATTTTCTTTGTACTTTTTCAATTAAGTTTGTATTACCGGAATATATAGGATTCCAAACAGTGGAGCAATACTCAATGTGAGGCCGCACAAGTGTTACAAACAGTAATTTCAATATGTCTGTATTAAATTGTCTAGCATTTCTAACTATAAATCCTAAATTTTTAACAGCACATGATACTTTATTATCAATATGTTCAGAGAACGTCAATTTGGTGTCAAACATCACACCCAGATCAAGGACAGATACGGGCCTATCAAGAGTGGTATTGTTAATTGAGTAGTTATATGTAACACGCTTATGTTTTCTGGTGTACGTCATCACTTGACATTTAGAAATATTGAGTTCCAGTTTATTCTCGTAACACCAATTGACTATAGTATTAAGATCTGTTTGAAGATTTTCACAATCATTATAATTGGATATTCTGCTAAACAATTTTAGGTCATCTGCATACAATAAATACTGAGTATTCAAATTTGTAACTATGCCATTTATAAAAATATTAAATAACAAAGGCCCCAACACCGAACCTTGGGGAACACCAGATTCTTGTAAAAAATATTCTGATTTAAATCCCTGATAATACACATACTGATATCTCTCATTTAAGTAGGAAGAAAAAAGTTCAATTAAAGAATATGACAAACCAAAATGGTCAAGTTTGTTTATGAGAATGGCATGGTCAATTTTGTCAAATGCCTTAGACAGATCAGTGTATATTACATCCACTTGAGAGTTCTCATCTATAGCCTCAGATATAAACTGAGTGATAGCAATTAAATTGGTTTCAGTAGATCTGCCCTTAAAAAACCCATGTTGCTCAGGAGACAACAAATTCCGTACGTGACTGTATATTTTTCTGTGGAGAATTATTTCAAATATTTTGCTAAAGTTGCAAATAATCGAAACAGGTCTGTAGTTACTAATTTCATTTTTGTCACCTTTTTTAAAAACTGGTGTTATTTTTGCTATTTTCCATAAATTTGGGTAAGTAGGTAGATGTATTTAATATATTTAAATATTACAAAACTATTTGTAATTATATTAGAATTAGATGTATTTCATATATTTAAATCTTACCTACCTCACTATCTACCTATAGACACTGTCTACTTAAAAATCACTGTCTATTTACGTCATTCTACATAATTATTATATATAATTTCCATGTAATTATCTGTGTAAACCCATCTTCTCAACACAGTTGTCGTTCTGATCAAACTTTCGACATGGCAACTAACTTTTATTACTTTTTAAATGTAGTATATTTATATAAAATACATTTAATTATAATATAATTAGTCTACCAAACAACAATTTACCTTTTGTATTTCGTCAATTCGATGACCAAGAAATTATTTAAATATGTTATCCGTAGCAGTGGCGACTCGCTAGGGTAGGCAAAAAGGCAACGCCTACCTTATACATTGTAGTAATACCAAAATGAAAAATATGTTTTGTCTACTTTTTAATAAATATTAAGTTTATTTGCAATTATTATAATAATATGTCGATTCCTAACCTTTTAGAGGTTGGGAATACGCCATTCCTAACTGTAATGCGAAAAAGTAGATTTCACTTCCACCCCACGGGTTGAAAATGTTTATGTAGGGGTTGCCTAGTACTATTGTCATAGATCTTTATAATAAGGTAGGCCAAACAAATTTTAATATAGCTGTCAAAAAATATTAACTCAATGATTTATTTTGAAAATTATTGATTTAAAAAGAGGATGATTGTGAATAAAATACCTCGATGGGAGTTTCATTACAGCCTCGCGCTGTATCTCACCTCAAGGATTTGCCTCTCGGTAATACACATAAACCCTCGGCTATAAGCTATAATGAAACATCCCACCTCAGTTATAATATACTATTAAAAACATGGCATATAAAATATTTTCTCCAACATTATTTTAGGAACTACACATTCCACCACTACAAATTATGTTGGAATCATTCGAACAAACAGTGTGGCATAACTCCGTTTGGAATAATTACGCACGGCTTCCGACAAATCATTGTGTTCAGCGGTATATTAGCGCGGTAGGTACAGGTCTCCGAAATAGGAACTCATCTAGGTTGCTTACAAGATAACATGCGATAGCCTGATGAAAAGAGAGAAATAATACTATAATTCTAGCTAAATAATCATTTGTACAGTCGTGCAACTACTTCAATAACCGCTTGGCAAGCTTCGCTCCTCTTCGTTCGGATTCGTGCTTACGGAAGATATTGGTACATACTACGCTTTATACTGGAGACTGTACAATATAATTTCCCTTTCATTTTGTTTCTGCGCATGCGTTGCTATATTGTGTATATCAAATATTATGGTTGGGATGCTATAGTAACGTCTGCTTGTTTTATTTATTTCTGAATTCGCGTTTGACGTCAGAGTAATAAGTTTAGCTAAATAATAATATATTACTTAGAAAATTAACTAAATATTTTGTCGAGAAAAATATCAAGTGGTAGGTAATAAAGACAAATATGAAATAACGGAGAGCTAGTTATTACCAAATAAATCTAAACAAAGATATGAATTGTGTAATAAGCAATTTATGACATGTATAAATTAATATTGTTTGTTTCCTAAAAAAAAATATTATTCTCGTAAGTAACAGTTTCGGAATTTTCTGTTAACTTTTACAGGTTTTTTTTGAGATCGTCAGAGCAATAAGTTTATCTAAATAATAATATATTACTCAAAAAATTAACTATGTAATATTTTGTCGACAAAAATATCAAGTGGTAGGTAATAAAGACAAATATGGAATAACGGGGAGCCATTTATTACCAAATAAATCAAAACATAGACATGAATTGTGTAATAAGCAATTTATGACATGTTTAAATTAATATTGTTTGTTTCCCAAAAAAAATATGATTCTCTTAAGTAAGCTACATTTTTCGTATCATTTCTAAATTTTGTTGGAAAAAGTACTCTGCAACATGTTTGGAATGGCTTATTCCAATACTTGTTGTAGTTCTAGAGTATACTATTATTTATTTAGTTACAAACAACAAGTTACAAGAGAAAATATACCCCCAAAAGCGCGTAATTGACTAATTGAAATCGTGAAGCATACAATCACACATTGGTCGTGCACGACAATGTGAGAGAGAAGGAGACGAAGCTATGGAGACTGTAAGAGATAGAATATAACGCTGTACTGGGAAGGGAACCGATGATCTCATAACTGTTCTGTAGATGCGCTCTAGAGAGAGAGAGAGATTGTGTTTTAACCATTAGAGAGCGACAGGTAGTGTATGTCACGTGGTAGGGTTACTATTATAGCAGAGCTTGTGCAGTGTGTATAGAACGGGTAGTTTTCTGCGAAATTTCCAGTGTTTCATACATAAAAATCAGGATCGGACTGAATCCACCGAGATGATGAGAAATTTCTCAGTGGATCCTAGCCTTCTTTTGGGCCCTTAGGCGAGACGATTTTTTCAAAATTTAATTTTATATAAAATTATTCAATATTAAATTATAAAAGTCATTCTTTTGTTTGTACTATATACTTTTGTTATTGTATTTTTGTAGACTAGAACGAAGGAGAATATCGTAGTTATAGTTTACATTTAAAAAAGTTATTAAGAAATATTGTTGCACTTGACGAGTTCTGTCACTGGTTAAATTTAATATACTTATTTCTGTTATACCCTGTATATTTAACAAAAAAATAATTACTATATATTATTTTTTATTTATACCTTATTTAAAATATTCATTTGTTGATTTCGTGCTATGCTATAAATTGTAGTAAAAAGTTACCAGTAAAACGATCTTATAAATTAATTATTTTTGCTGTATGAGTATGAATCCAAGTAAAGCCCCCGTTTTTATCTCTCAATTGCAATATATTTTTATAATGGTGATGTATTGCAGTGCCTTTGAGTGCACAAATCGTGCAAAAAAGGAGGAAAAATATCTTTTCACGGCTTAGCTATTAGGATGAATAAAATAATGACAGTAATAATACAGACGTTTTAATTTCGAATAATAATTTTAGTCTACAAGACCTCATAATCCCCAATGTTAGTATATATAATATACGTATTGTAATGATGTATTAGGTTACATATGTGGTTTTATTATGAAAAAATTAAAGAAATAAATTCAATGCACAGAATGTTCGGCGAAATTAGGGCAGGGATATTCAGTGTCTCAATTAATAAATAGAAAAAATCGCAGTGGACTAACGATGCCTTCGAAATATGTATTAAATATATGTAAAATCGAAGAAATTACTTTTAGAGGTACAGCAAATTTTACAGGAATGTTATTTTGAAATTAATATTAGAGACTATTTTTCCAACCCTCAATAACCATGTACTTGACCAGGACTCATTAAATAATCCTTTACTGTAAATTATAAATTAAATTTTGTAATTATTTTTCAAAATCAGACTACACCACATGAGGCTAAAATAAGAACAAGGCAAAAATTTACTCATCAAATTTTAGTTACAGGCCTGTAATTGTTTTTTTTCTTAGTTCATTTAAATTTAGTTCGTTTCATGAATAGCTTTATTACTTGTAGTTTTTATATTTTGCGTTTTATACAGTTTGTAATTTTTTTACCTTCCGTCACCTCTATGTAAGATGTCAGTGTCGAGTGCGTTTTGCATGAAATAATATTATTGGAAATTTAGAATCTTGCAAGAAAATTTATGTATGGAATTTGTATATAATACACAGAATTGACGGAAGGTATTGTGCTGGCCACATCAGATTTTTTTATTAATCATGTGGTGTGAATTTTTTTTTTAAATTACAGTGTTATTGTAGAAAGCTGTAAATATGCACAGTAAAGTTTTTCATCATTTATAATATTTTTATTATGAAATTCTAGCCAAAACCAAATCCCGCGTTGCGGCGACTACTCATTTTTAAGTTTACTAGTTAATATTTTCATTGTATATTCCTTACTCGTTCAATAAAATGTTTTTCTAAGTTTTTATTTGTAACTTTCATTATTGTTTTTTTATGATATAAATAAGTAATAATATTTAGTACCTAATTATAATTAGTTATGTACAAAAATTAATGTGTAAGCTTTACTTGTTTTATATACAAATTCGTTTTTCTAGTTTTCGTCTGTATTTTATTTTCTAATTGAATGAAATAAATATATTATAAATAGTAAAGCATAATTTTACTTAATATATGTCAAAAAATTATAAAATATCTAATAATATTCAGCATAAAACTTATTACTCGCTTGAATATATGTCGCTAGTTCATGAGACAGGGTAAGGGGGGGGGGAATTACCCTCGCAGTCATACACGCACAGTCTTATGTATTCTCCTTCTCACTCACATGTTCATAACAGTGTTTCAAGCACCAGAGTGATTCTAGCGGCCACTTCTGTAATACAACCTATTGTGAACAAACATTATACATTGCATTACCATGACCTAATAGATATACCAGTGCTAATTATTATAGAAATTAAGGAATAAATGACAATAAAGTATATATTAAACGAAAGAATAAATAAAAATAATACATATAAAATTATCAGAAGCAGGTAATTTATTAATTTTGATGTTACTAACCACATAAACTTTATAGGTTATGGCAGTATATAATCAACAAATGTATTTATTCCCTAAATATCTTGAGAGTGCCGCATCGAAATTATTATAAATAAATAGTATGTATTATAACAAATATACTCATATATATTTTGTAATAGAACCACCCGTAGGGAATTTGTAAAAAAATAATAAAGTTTACGTTATCTATCCTATGTGCATATTTTTTTAGATATCTCCTATATAATGCCGCGTGCCGCCTTGAAATTAATATAAATAAATAGTACGCATTATAACAAATTATATAATATATATTTTAATATAGCAGCACCCGTAGGAGGGTGTGAAAAAAATTCATAAAGAAAGTGTGACGCGTCCTTCATTTTTATGTAATCTTAGATATCTCCTATATAAGTTCGCGTGCCGCCTTTAAATTACTATAAATAAATAATATATATTATAGGAAATTAATCAATATATATTTTAATGTGGCACCACCCGTAGGAGGGTGCAAAAAAAATCATAAAGATTTCGTATAATCTTAGATATCTCCTATATAAGTCCGCGTGCCGCCATGAAATTATTATAAATAAATAGTATATATTATAACAACTTATTTAATATACATTTCAATATGGCGCCACCCGTAGAGGGGTGTGAAAAAAATTCATAAAGATTTTATGACTCGCCTTGCATTTTTGTATAATCTTAGATATCTCCTATATAAGTCCGCGTGCCGCCATGAAATTATTATAAATAAATAGTATATATTATAACAACTTATTTAATATACATTTCAATATGGCGCCACCCGTAGAGGGGTGTGAAAAAAATTCATAAAGATTTTATGACTCGCCTTGCATTTTTGTATAATCTTAGATATCTCCTATATAAGTCCGCGTGCCGCCATGAAATTATTATAAATAAATAGTATATATTATAACAACTTATTTAATATACATTTCAATATGGCGCCACCCGTAGAGGGGTGTGAAAAAAAATCATAAAGATTTTATGACTCGCCTTGCATTTTCGTATATTCTTAGATATCTCCTATATAAGTTCGCGTGCCGCCATAAACTTATTATAAATAAATAATATATATTATAACAACTTATTTAATATACTTTTCAATATGGTGCCACCCGTAGAGGGGTGTGAAAAAAAATCATAAAGATTTTACGAGTCGACTTATATTTTTCGTATATTCTTAAATATCTCCTATATACGTTCGCGTGCCGCCATGAACTTATTATAAATAAATAATATATATTATAACAACTTATTCAATATACATTTCAATATGGCGCCACCCGTAGAGGGGTGTGAAAAAAAATCATAAAGATTTTATGACTCGCCTTGCATTTTCGTATATTCTTAGATATCTCCTATATAAGTTCGCGTGCCGCCATAAACTTATTATAAATAAATAATATATATTATAACAACTTATTTAATATACATTTCAATATGGTGCCACCCGTAGAGGCGTGTGAAAAAAAATCATAAAGATTTTACGAGTCGACTTATATTTTTCGTATATTCTTAAATATCTCCTATATACGTTCGCGTGCCGCCATGAACTTATTATAAATAAATAATATATATTATAAAAACTTATTTAATATACATTTCAATATGGCGCCACCCGTAGAGGGGTGTGAAAAAAAATCATAAAGATTTTATGACTCGCCTTGCATTTTCGTATATTCTTAGATATCTCCTATATAAGTTCGCGTGCCGCCATAAACTTATTATAAATAAATAATATATATTATAACAACTTATTCAATATACATTTCAATATGGCGCCACCCGTAGAGGGGTGTGAAAAAAAATCATAAAGATTTTACGAGTCGACTTATATTTTTCGTATATTCTTAAATATCTCCTATATACGTTCGCGTGCCGCCATGAACTTATTATAAATAAATAATATATATTATAACAACTTATTTAATATACATTTCAATATGGCGCCACCCGTAGAGGGGTGTGAAAAAAAATCATAAAATTTTATGACTCGCCTTGCATTTTCGTATATTCTTAGATATCTCCTATATAAGTTCGCGTGCCGCCATAAATTTATTATAAATAAATAATATATATTATAACAACTTATTTAATATACATTTCAATATGGCGCCACCCGTAGAGGGGTGTGAAAAAAAATCATAAAGATCCGTTTTAGGAAAGGAAAGTACAAATAAAATTATAATAACCATTTCTCTTCGTAACATTACATGAAGTTAGCATGTATAGATCAATAAATAATAATTAGAGAAAAAAGAATAATTAATTATAAGATCTAACAAAACAAATTCCCCAGGAGCTAAATTTACCGAGTGTAAGTTTGGCTTTCAAAACGCGGCAATTTCAACAAATTTAAATTTGTGTAGTATATCCCATGTACCTAGATATATTTTTTATATATCTCCTATATGAAATATGAATCTGTTTCGCTTATGAATTATTATAAATAAAAAGAATAACAGTTATAATAAATTACTCCTTATTTTTTGTTGCAGTGTCACGCTACGGGGAGGTACAAAAAAATTAATAACTTGCTTTCATATCAATTCATTATAAACAACAACAAAATATCTAGAAAAGATTTAGACTGAGCTTGACTTATTGCATATTTATGACGAATTAACATTATGATTAATTTTCTGTTTGAATATTATTAATATTATTAGAAAATAAGGATCTCATAATTTATGGAAAGGAAATGAAGTAAGAAATATAATAACAAAAATCAACATAATCTAAAAGATATTTTTATTATAATATAAATATTTATATAAAAAACTTTTGTCGATATGAAATTTTTCTCCTATATGGCCGTGTCGTACATTTGGTTCTCAAGTGATGGAAATACGTTTTTCATTAAAAACTCTGTGAAAGTGCAATTAATGTGTTTTTATATATATATATATATATATATATATATATATATATATATATATATATATATATATATATATATATATATATTCAGTGTGTTAATTAAAACCTGGCCATAGGCGTTTAATATGGGAAATCAGTTTTTCCTTGCGCAAAAGTTCCCAAATTATTTTAGACAAAAATACTTCAAATAAATGTTGTAGAGAATTAAATTCTGTCCCGGAGTTACTAATAAGATTTTATTTTTGACATTTAATAACCGAGAAAATCAATTTTAAAGTTATTTGAAGATTGCTGATTTATAGCGAAAGCCATGCAACTCAAACAGAATTTGTCCACTATTTTATAATCTGAAGCTTTTCTTCATGAGAAAGCTTCCATACTTTCAAAGAAATATGTTATTGAACGAAAATCACAAAACACAACTTTTTTTGACACTTCAGGTGGCATACATTTGTTCGTAATTTTGTTTGAATTCCATGGCTACCGCTATAACTCAGCTATCTCCAGAAAAAAAAAAATTGATTTTCTCGGTTATGGAATGTCAAAAATGAAATCCTATTACTAATTCGGGTGCAGAATTTAATTCTCTACAACAATTATTTGAAGTATTTTTGTCTAAAATAATTTGGGAACTTTTGCGCAAGGAAATACTGATTTCTCATGTTAAACGCCTATGGCCAGGTTTTTAATTAACACACTGTATATATTTTCTATTTGTAGCCTTCCGTTTGTCATTGTCACCATTCTTCTTAATTTTTTATTTATTTTTTTCACTGTAGCCCATATTTTGACAACTCCTTCCGAAGGAACAACAAAACTATCTACGAATTAAAACATGCACATTGAAAAATAACAAAATAATTTTAGAAATAACAGTATGTACTCGCTTTTGTTTGGCAATATAGCTTCAGTTGCATCTCAGGATGTTATACATTTAATGGAACTATTTGCGCAATATACCCACTAATGTATGTGACTATATTTTTCGAATATTCGGACAAGGATAATTACAATGAAATTTCGTAACTGTTTTCTTCGAGTAAATCTAAATTTAATACCATATTTCTTAATAATTTTTATATCGTTTATGTCTATGGTTGGCATAATCTTCGATTTAATCGTATATTTGAAAGAGAAAAGTACGTCCGCATATTCTTATTGGATATTAGCTTGACTGCTATCACAAATTGCATTATGCAGAAATTTATTTTTTGTAACTATTGTAAAACATCAACGCCGGTAAATTATTATTCCACCCAGTTCGTCCTCTGCAATAACAATATATTGTTAATAATTCAAAATAAATAAATAATGGAAACTAGTTTAATACTTTCTGGCATAAAAAAAACAACTCCATTAATATTTCATTTGCAGCATATTCAAATAACATTAAGATACAATAGAAAAATTCAGTAACAATAATTATTGATATATTTCTTCCGTCACGTCGTCTTATTTTTAGCGAATATTTCAATCGAAGATGATATTAAAATCTTGAAGGCCTTCATAAATTCTATTTCTTCCATTAAAACGTTTCGTTTTCGACTGAATAATGTTTCAGCAGACTGACTGTAAATTAAATAGATAATTAACTAATTTATTTTAAATGTGAAAATAATTTACCTGTAATCTGCTATATCTACTGCTGTTTATGAAATTGAATCTGTAGAATCGGTTGAAGAGACATTATCAACCGTTGTAGGTATGATTGTTCAACTTCGTTTAGCGAAAATCTAATTATCTTTTTTTTTTTGATCTACATGTTTTTGTTGATGCTGCACATTCATCTTTATATTTAGCCATTGTTAAGTATAAAATAGGTTCTGTGAATCAGTACTTTATTCACATATTTTATGATTTTTCTGGTAGGAGCAGATAACTGACAATAGGAACTTTCCAATAACAGCATTCAATTTCAGTCTTTCTTAATATTTGTAAATATTCTGTAAAAAAATAATACATACAAAATATACATACACATGCCTCCCTACATTTACCTATTAAAACACCGAGTAAACTCGCTCAAAATGTAAAAAAGTGTAAATTAAAACGATTTCAAATCATACCGCAACAAAACCAAACAATCAAAGTATAATGACATATGCAAACTTTATAAAGTTAATGTTACTATGCATGTCATTTACTATTTATTATTAATTTTAAAACGTTGATTGATTCTTATAGAAAATAACTACACTTATTGTTTATGTTTATAAATAATATTATACTACTTCCAGATTGCAAATTAATTAGAATTTATATTTTCAATTTTCTTAATAGTTATTTTATTTTCCTAATACGGTACGACTGCTATGCGCGCGCAATTACCGTTCAGATGTAAAAATGGCGGTATTTAAATTATCACAACGCTAGATATAATATATACCATGATACAAACGCTACTATTATAACTCATATAAACACAATTTTTGGGCTTAATATAATTTGATTAATTTGAGAATTAAATAGATAATTTAACAAAATAAATCCTTTAATATAAATTTTACAATAAATACAAATAATAAATAAATACAAAAATGCAAGAAGTAAACTTATTTCCATAAGTTCATAACTATTTACTTCATAATACATAGATAAGTACATATTACAAAATGCAACATATCAGTGTTAAGATATAGTATAATCTACATATATAATAGAAATAATAGAGGGTTAATAGGGTCCCAAGTAACACAAATGACCTAAAATCGACGTCGCTGTGACGTCCTAATTCACGTCACATAGACGTCCTGTAGACGTCTCAGCGTGGAGCTGTACGACGTCATTTTAAGACGTTGTTTAGACGTCATTTTCAGACGTTGTATCGACGTCATTTTCAGACGTTGTATCGACGTCATTATAAGACGTTGTATCGACGTCATTTTAAGACGTTGTTTAGACGTCATTATAAGACGTTGTTTCGACGTCATTGTAAGACGTTGTATCGACGTCATTATAAGACGTTGTTTCGACGTCATTTTAGGGCATTGTTTCGACGTAAATTTTATGGTATAAACATAAATGGTGGTAGGAAAAATAAATAATGTAATTCTAGTTTTATTTATACTATATAATATAAAAAATATTAATGCAAAACAATATACCAACAATAAATATTAAACATAAAAAGTATTTAAAAAAAAATATTACGAAAAATACAAATTAAATAAATAAATGCATCTTATATCTACAAAAAATTATGTACATATTTATTTGCACGTTGTTGTGTGGTGCATATTTCAACTAGTTCACCATTGCTTGTTTACATTCTTCATAATGGCACTTCGCTTCGTGTCTTTACCATATCTATAAAAAAAAAATTGTCATAAGCAATATAAGCACAATTTTATCTACTTACAATATATTGAATTTTCAATGTTCGCATTAAGAAATGTTATTTTCAGTATTCTCCCGTGGTAATTAAAATGCTGGAAACAGAGATGTTTATACAGTAAATATCTCTGGCTGGCATGACACAACACAAAAATGGCGGAGGGTGCGTTCATACATATACAGTAGTCTGAGCATATGTCAATTTTTATTTGATTTATTTTTATTTTGCTGTAATTTCTTTTAATTTTAGAAAAGAGTTGTAAATACAAAAATGAAAGTATAATTCTTTCGACTTACCAAATTATTCTAAAATCTCCACTTCGTATAATTTATATTCAGAATTGGCCTGCTGGTAATAATTGTTAATTGCCCGAACCAATTTTTTTTTATATTTCAAATTTTCGGACCAAGCGCAATAAATTTTATTTTTATTACGCAGCCAACATTTCGGCAGTTTGAATAGAATTTGTACCAACAAATTATATTACAGCAACTGCCAAACTATACAAAAGAGAAATTAGAAATTAAGTTTCCATTAAAAAAAAAAAAAAATGCAACTTGGTCAAGATCAGCAGATCGAAATATGTATTAAAAATCACTATGATGTCTCTTTGTCGATGGTTTACTTAAATCCAATCGTTCTAGAATAGCTTGAAAGGGAAGATGTAAAGATTCTTGGAAAACTTAGGAAAGTGGGATTTTTGGAGCTATAGGAAATGCTCAGGTAAAACCGTAAAACTATATAGATAAATCTTTGTTTTTATATTATATATTTCCTTTTATTTATACATTTGCTTTTGTATTAGCAACCAGGTTTTGTTTAAATTGTTGAAAATTAATATGTCCATGATTTTTATACCAAAAAATATAACAGATATAAATTGTTTCCGTTTCGCATTAATAATTATGTAAACATTTAATATGTTTTAAATAAATAAAATATAAATATCACCACGACATACCTATATTTGGGTGTGCCAATCTGCTTCTATTCGTAGATTTTGGTAATGACAATAATTAAATAAATATATATATATATATATATATATATATATATATATATATATATATATATATTATACATATATGTAAATATAAACTAAGTTTTATATTACATTTATTCCAATATTAAAAATCATTATAATAAACAACATATTGTTATATATTTTTGCATAATGAATTGATATATAATTAAAAATAATATATCCCTTCGTGTGTTATTAATTGCCAAATTAAATAAATTTAAAATATGAATTTTTAATAATATTAATAATAAAGTAAAAATAATCGTCATAAAGACGTCAAATTAGACGTGGAAAAAAGGTTTAAATAGACCTAATTATGACCATATAAAGTCGTCATATAGACGTCATAGCGACCACAAATCTGACGTCTAAATAGTCCTATTTCAGACCAAAAATCAACGTCACAATGTCGTCGTATAGACGTCTGATTAGACGTCTAAATAGACCTATTTCAGACCAAAAATCAACGTCACAATGTCGTCGTATAGACGTCGGATTAGACGGCAGAATATGACTTAAATTCGACCTGAAATCGACGTCACTTTTTGGTCGACCGTCGGTCAGTGTTACTTGGGGTCATATTATATTATGAATCCCAATGTCGAAGCTATCGATATTTTGAGAAAAAGGGACATCATGGTTTCCATTTGTAAAACATTACATTATCAAATGCATAAAAATGAATCAGTTTAGTTTTTAAATTATATGTTTTTTTTTTCTTTATGAATAACGTGTAACTTAAGTAAGCTTGCTCGCCACGACAAGGCACTGATTCCAGGAGCAAGAACATGCACTACAACATATTTTTAACTACAAGTACATAGCTGATTTTCGGTAGCGAAATACCGCATCCAGACTACGAGTCTCGTAGTTTTAAATATGTATCTACGAAAACATGTTAAACTAAAATATAATCTAATTAGATTCTAATATAATATATCATCCACTACCACCTGCAGCCGATTTTCGGTAGCGAAATACCACAGCCGATCACACGTTATTCATAAAGAAAAAAACGTATAATTTAAAAACTAAACTGATTCATTTTTATGCATTTGATAATGTAATGTTTTACAAATGGAAACCATGATGTCCCTTTTTCTCAAAATATCGATAGCTTCGATATTGGGATTCATAATATAATATGACCCTATTAACCCTCTATTATTTCTATTATATATTTAGATTATACTATATCTTAACACTGATATGTTGCATTTTGTAATATGTACTTATCTATGTATTATTAAGTAAATAGTTATGAACTTATGGAAATAAGTTTACATCTTGCATTTTTGTATTTATTTATTTTTTGTATTTATTGTAAAATTTATATTAAAGGATTTATTTTGTTAAATTACCTATTTAATTCTCAAATTAATCAAATTATATTAAGCCCAAAAATTGTGTTTATATGAGTTATAATAGTAGCGTTTGTATCATGGTATATATTATATCTAGCGTTGTGATAATTTAAATACCGCCATTTTTACATCTGAACGGTAATTGCGCGCGCATAGCAGTCGTACCGTATTAGGAAAATAAAATAACTATTAAGAAAATTGAAAATATAAATTCTAATTAATTTGCAATCTGGAAGTAGTATAATATTATTTATAAACATAAACAATAAGTGTAGTTATTTTCTATAAGAATCAATCAACGTTTTAAAATTAATAATAAATAGTAAATGACATGCATAGTAACATTAACTTTATAAAGTTTGCATATGTCATTATACTTTGATTGTTTGGTTTTGTTGCGGTATGATTTGAAATCGTTTTAATTTACACTTTTTTACATTTTGAGCGAGTTTACTCGGTGTTTTAATAGGTAAATGTAGGGAGGCATGTGTATGTATATTTTGTATGTATTATTTTTTTACAGAATATTTACAAATATTAAGAAAGACTGAAATTGAATGCTGTTATTGGAAAGTTCCTATTGTCAGTTATCTGCTCCTACCAGAAAAATCATAAAATATGTGAATAAAGTACTGATTCACAGAACCTATTTTATACTTAACAATGGCTAAATATAAAGATGAATGTGCAGCATCAACAAAAACATGTAGATCAAAAAAAAAAAGATAATTAGATTTTCGCTAAACGAAGTTGAACAATCATACCTACAACGGTTGATAATGTCTCTTCAACCGATTCTACAGATTCAATTTCATAAACAGCAGTAGATATAGCAGATTACAGGTAAATTATTTTCACATTTAAAATAAATTAGTTAATTATCTATTTAATTTACAGTCAGTCTGCTGAAACATTATTCAGTCGAAAACGAAACGTTTTAATGGAAGAAATAGAATTTATGAAGGCCTTCAAGATTTTAATATCATCTTCGATTGAAATATTCGCTAAAAATAAGACGACGTGACGGAAGAAATATATCAATAATTATTGTTACTGAATTTTTCTATTGTATCTTAATGTTATTTGAATATGCTGCAAATGAAATATTAATGGAGTTGTTTTTTTTATGCCAGAAAGTATTAAACTAGTTTCCATTATTTATTTATTTTGAATTATTAACAATATATTGTTATTGCAGAGGACGAACTGGGTGGAATAATAATTTACCGGCGTTGATGTTTTACAATAGTTACAAAAAATAAATTTCTGCATAATGCAATTTGTGATAGCAGTCAAGCTAATATCCAATAAGAATATGCGGACGTACTTTTCTCTTTCAAATATACGATTAAATCGAAGATTATGCCAACCATAGACATAAACGATATAAAAATTATTAAGAAATATGGTATTAAATTTAGATTTACTCGAAGAAAACAGTTACGAAATTTCATTGTAATTATCCTTGTCCGAATATTCGAAAAATATAGTCACATACATTAGTGGGTATATTGCGCAAATAGTTCCATTAAATGTATAACATCCTGAGATGCAACTGAAGCTATATTGCCAAACAAAAGCGAGTACATACTGTTATTTCTAAAATTATTTTGTTATTTTTCAATGTGCATGTTTTAATTCGTAGATAGTTTTGTTGTTCCTTCGGAAGGAGTTGTCAAAATATGGGCTACAGTGAAAAAAATAAATAAAAAATTAAGAAGAATGGTGACAATGACAAACGGAAGGCTACAAATAGAAAATATATACAGTGTGTTAATTAAAAACCTGGCCATAGGCGTTTAACATGAGAAATCAGTATTTCCTTGCGCAAAAGTTCCCAAATTATTTTAGACAAAAATACTTCAAATAATTGTTGTAGAGAATTAAATTCTGCACCCGAATTAGTAATAGGATTTCATTTTTGACATTCCATAACCGAGAAAATCAATTTTTTTTTTTCTGGAGATAGCTGAGTTATAGCGGTAGCCATGGAATTCAAACAAAATTACGAACAAATGTATGCCACCTGAAGTGTCAAAAAAAGTTGTGTTTTGTGATTTTCGTTCAATAACATATTTCTTTGAAAGTATGGAAGCTTTCTCATGAAGAAAAGCTTCAGATTATAAAATAGTGGACAAATTCTGTTTGAGTTGCATGGCTTTCGCTATAAATCAGCAATCTTCAAATAACTTTAAAATTGATTTTCTCGGTTATTAAATGTCAAAAATAAAATCTTATTAGTAACTCCGGGACAGAATTTAATTCTCTACAACATTTATTTGAAGTATTTTTGTCTAAAATAATTTGGGAACTTTTGCGCAAGGAAAAACTGATTTCCCATATTAAACGCCTATGGCCAGGTTTTAATTAACACACTGAATATATATATATATATATATATATATATATATATATATATATATATATATATATATATATAAAAACACATTAATTGCACTTTCACAGAGTTTTTAATGAAAAACGTATTTCCATCACTTGAGAACCAAATGTACGACACGGCCATATAGGAGAAAAATTTCATATCGACAAAAGTTTTTTATATAAATATTTATATTATAATAAAAATATCTTTTAGATTATGTTGATTTTTGTTATTATATTTCTTACTTCATTTCCTTTCCATAAATTATGAGATCCTTATTTTCTAATAATATTAATAATATTCAAACAGAAAATTAATCATAATGTTAATTCGTCATAAATATGCAATAAGTCAAGCTCAGTCTAAATCTTTTCTAGATATTTTGTTGTTGTTTATAATGAATTGATATGAAAGCAAGTTATTAATTTTTTTGTACCTCCCCGTAGCGTGACACTGCAACAAAAAATAAGGAGTAATTTATTATAACTGTTATTCTTTTTATTTATAATAATTCGTAAGCGAAACAGATTCATATTTCATATAGGAGATATATAAAAAATATATCTAGGTACATGGGATATACTACACAAATTTAAATTAGTTGAAATTGCCGCGTTTTGAAAGCCAAACTTACACTCGGTAAATTTAGCTCCTGGGGAATTTGTTTTGTTAGATCTTATAATTAATTATTCTTTTTTCTCTAATTATTATTTATTGATCTATACATGCTAACTTCATATAATGTTACGAAGAGAAATGGTTATTATAATTTTATTTGTACTTTCCTTTCCTAAAACGGATCTTTATGATTTTTTTTCACACCCCTCTACGGGTGGCGCCATATTGAAATGTATATTAAATAAGTTGTTATAATATATATTATTTATTTATAATAAATTTATGGCGGCACGCGAACTTATATAGGAGATATCTAAGAATATACGAAAATGCAAGGCGAGTCATAAAATCTTTATGATTTTTTTTCACACCCCTCTACGGGTGGCGCCATATTGAAATATATATTGAATAAGTTGTTAAAATATATATTATTTATTTATAATAAGTTTATGGCGGCACGCGAACTTATATAGGAGATATCTAAGAATATACGAAAATGCAAGGCGAGTCATAAAATCTTTATGATTTTTTTTCACACCCCTCTACGGGTGGCGCCATATTGAAATGTATATTGAATAAGTTGTTATAATATATATTATTTATTTATAATAAGTTCATGGCGGCACGCTAACGTATATAGGAGATATTTAAGAATATACGAAAAATATAAGTCGACTCGTAAAATCTTTATGATTTTTTTTCACACCCCTCTACGGGTGGCGCCATATTGAAATATATATTGAATAAGTTGTTATAATATATATTATTTATTTATAATAAGTTTATGGCGGCACGCGAACTTATATAGGAGATATCTAAGAATATACGAAAATGCAAGGCGAGTCATAAAATCTTTATGATTTTTTTTCACACCCCTCTACGGGTGGCGCCATATTGAAATGTATATTAAATAAGTTGTTATAATATATATTATTTATTTATAATAAGTTCATGGCGGCACGCGAACGTATATAGGAGATATTTAAGAATATACGAAAAATATAAGTTGACTCGTAAAATCTTTATGATTTTTTTTCACACCCCTCTACGGGTGGCACCATATTGAAATGTATATTAAATAAGTTGTTATAATATATATTATTTATTTATAATAAGTTTATGGCGGCACGCGAACTTATATAGGAGATATCTAAGAATATACGAAAATGCAAGGCGAGTCATAAAATCTTTATGATTTTTTTTCACACCCCTCTACGGGTGGCGCCATATTGAAATGTATATTAAATAAGTTGTTATAATATATATTATTTATTTATAATAAGTTTATGGCGGCACGCGAACTTATATAGGAGATATCTAAGAATATACGAAAATGCAAGGCGAGTCATAAAATCTTTATGATTTTTTTTCACACCCCTCTACGGGTGGCGCCATATTGAAATGTATATTAAATAAGTTGTTATAATATATATTATTTATTTATAATAAGTTTATGGCGGCACGCGAACTTATATAGGAGATATCTAAGAATATACGAAAATGCAAGGCGAGTCATAAAATCTTTATGATTTTTTTTCATACCCCTCTACGGGTGGCGCCATATTGAAATGTATATTGAATAAGTTGTTATAATATATATTATTTATTTATAATAAGTTCATGGCGGCACGCTAACGTATATAGGAGATATTTAAGAATATACGAAAAATATAAGTCGACTCGTAAAATCTTTATGATTTTTTTTCACACCCCTCTACGGGTGGCGCCATATTGAAATATATATTGAATAAGTTGTTATAATATATATTATTTATTTATAATAAGTTTATGGCGGCACGCGAACTTATATAGGAGATATTTAAGAATATACGAAAAATATAAGTCGACTCGTAAAATCTTTATGATTTTTTTTCACACCCCTCTACGGGTGGCGCCATATTGAAATATATATTGAATAAGTTGTTATAATATATATTATTTATTTATAATAAGTTTATGGCGGCACGCGAACTTATATAGGAGATATCTAAGAATATACGAAAATGCAAGGCGAGTCATAAAATCTTTATGATTTTTTTTCACACCCCTCTACGGGTGGCGCCATATTGAAATGTATATTGAATAAATTGTTATAATATATATTATTTATTTATAATAAGTTCATGGCGGCACGCGAACGTATATAGGAGATATTTAAGAATATACGAAAAATATAAGTCGACTCGTAAAATCTTTATGATTTTTTTTCACACCCCTCTACGGGTGGCACCATATTGAAATGTATATTAAATAAGTTGTTATAATATATATTATTTATTTATAATAAGTTTATGGCGGCACGCGAACTTATATAGGAGATATCTAAGAATATACGAAAATGCAAGGCGAGTCATAAAATCTTTATGATTTTTTTTCACATCCCTCTACGGGTGGCGCCATATTGAAATGTATATCAAATAAGTTGTTATAATATATATTATTTATTTATAATAAGTTTATGGCGGCACGCGAACTTATATAGGAGATATCTAAGAATATACGAAAATGCAAGGCGAGTCATAAAATCTTTATGATTTTTTTTCACATCCCTCTACGGGTGGCGCCATATTGATGTATATTAAATAAGTTGTTATAATATATATTATTTATTTATAATAAGTTTATGGCGGCACGCGAACTTATATAGGAGATATCTAAGAATATACGAAAATGCAAGGCGAGTCATAAAATCTTTATGATTTTTTTTCACATCCCTCTACGGGTGGCGCCATATTGAAATGTATATCAAATAAGTTGCTATAATATATATTATTTATTTATAATAAGTTCATGGCGGCACGCGAACGTATATAGGAGATATTTAAGAATATACGAAAAATATAAGTCGACTCGTAAAATATTTATGATTTTTTTTCACACCCCTCTACGGCTGGCACCATATTGAAATGTATATTAAATAAGTTGTTATAATATATATTATTTATTTATAATAAGTTTATGGCGGCACGCGAACTTATATAGGAGATATCTAAGAATATACGAAAATGCAAGGCGAGTCATAAAATCTTTATGATTTTTTTTCACACCCTTCTACGGGTGGCGCCGTATTGAAATGTATATTAAATAAGTTGTTATAATATATATTATTTATTTATAATAAGTTCATGGCGGCACGCGAACGTATATAGGAGATATCTAAGAATATACGAAAATGCAAGGCGAGTCATAAAATCTTTATGAATTTTTTTCACACCCCTCTACGGGTGGCGCCATATTGAAATGTATATTAAATAAGTTGCTATAATATATACTATTTATTTGTAATAATTTCATGGCGGCACGCGGACTTATATAGGAGATATCTAAGATTATACGAAAATATTAGTCGAGTCGCACAATCTTTATGATTTTTTTTGCACCCTCCTACGGGTGGTGCCACATTAAAATATATATTGATTAATTTCCTATAATATATATTATTTATTTATAGTAATTTAAAGGCGGCACGCGAACTTATATAGGAGATATCTAAGATTACATAAATATGGACGGGTCACACTTTCTTTATGAATTTTTTTCACACCCTCCTACGGGTGCTGCTATATTAAAATATATATTATATAATTTTTTATAATGCATACTATTTATTTAAATTAATTTCAAGGCGGCACGCGGCATTATATAGGAGATATCTAAAAAAATATGCATATATCGTAGATAACGTAAACTTTATTATTTTTTTACAAATTCCCTACGGGTGGTTCTATTACAAAATATATATGAGTATATTTGTTATAATACATACTATTTATTTATAATAATTTCGATGCGGCACTCTCAAGATATTTAGGGAATAAATACATTTGTTGATTATATACTGCCATAACCTATAAAGTTTATGTGGTTAGTATCATCAAAATTAATAAATTACCTGCTTCTGATAATTTTATATGTATTATTTTTATTTATTCTTTCGTTTAATATATACTTTATTGTCATTTATTCCTTAATTTCTATAATAATTAGCACTGGTATATCTATTCGGTCATGGTAATGCAATTTATAATGTTTGTTCACAATAGGTTGTATTACAGAAGTGGCCGCTAGAATTGGCCGCTAGAATCACTCTGGTGTTTCAAGCCAAGATGCGTAGTGTAGAGTTATGAGATCATTGGTGGGAACGTTTGACGCTCGACCAACGTAAAATTATAAGAAAACGTATTATTTTATATATCATAACATAATTCGATTGCTATACCTTGAAATATTATAAAAAATACACCACTATGTCCTCAGAAGACCAAAGAAGCTTTTATAAAGAATACTATTCTTTTGATTTACGGTTTAGTTTTTGAGATAATCTGGTGTAGGTAAACAAAAATTGGTTAATTTGGGTTGATTTTTTCCATCATTCTTTCATTCAAATTTCTCAAGCTCGTAAGCCTCAATGTATCTCGTATTAAATAATGAAAAATAGATCACCCACGAAAGTTGATATTTTTTTAATTTGAAAAAAAAATATTATGTTCTCTTTATCATTTTATCTCTACCTCAAATTTTGATTGTAGTGCCCTTTTGCCAGGCTTCAAGTTTAACAAATTCGAAATTTTGGTTTGTTAGGTCATTAACTTTCATGTGTGAAAATTCCAGCTTGTTACACCGACTCCCCCACAAAACTTATTTTTTGACGCTTTTCGTAGCACTGAGCATTCTACTAAATACGTACAAGCGCCGGTCAACCGATGCTGAATTTTTAATAACTCATGGCATATGCGAAAGGATCTTTTTACTTTCCTAACGTCCAAATTTTTTTTTGCAAGATACAAGCGCCTGGCGCTCTTAGACAATTTGTCGTTCGCCTCTAGCTGTTGCGCCGCGAAGTAAACACATACGAGCCTATTCTTCATACTTCATACACGAAATTATTCCTCATTCGGTCGCGCCATATATACCCATATACGAGTACACTAAGTAAATATCTCCGCATGTAAATGTTTGTATTTACCCCGATTTTAAGAAATTAGAACCTCGTTTGCTGATCTTTTTGCGACAAAATAACTTTGGCTGCTCGCTTGCCATTATTATAACACACGTGAATACAATAGACAACAAAATACAATTTTACACTACGAAACGCAATATAAAATAAATGCTGCGAACAATATGTAAGACAATGTATAAAGTCGGGACGAAATATAGAGCCGCCGATTTCATTATAGTTTATCCATTCACCGCTAGGTCTACTCATAGCGCCACATCCTTATATTCCATGAAAATACTTACCGAATTTGTTTAAATTACGAATATATTCTATATTAAAAGATAAATATTTAAAATACTTACCTGAGACATATAGAAATATGTATAGTACCTAACACTAAACAAAATTTAACATTAGAACTTCAGACACTTGAGAAAAAAAATAAAATTAAACATTTTATTTTTTTTAAGTATGTTCTCGAAGTTTAATTTTCGATTTTTTTTTATATGATTTGTATAACATAATTCTTCAAAACATATTAAAGTTTAAACAAAATTTAACGTTTAGTATAGAAGAAACACATTAAAATGTATGAAAAAAGTAGGTTTTTTGTATTTTTAAAATTGTTCTCGAAGTTCATTTTTTTTTTATTTTCACATATTTTATTCCCTATCCTGTTACAAATTTTTCATGCAAATTTAATTAAAATCCAACATTTAGAACTGAAGATATTTTAAAAATAATATTTAAATTATTGTTTTGGGTGAATAAATAGATACAAAGATTATTGAAACTATTTTATTTTCATGACAAATTGTTTCCTTTTTATTATTGTATACGAAGAGATCATATTACATTACACAATTTTAAATAAAACATGAAAAACCTATTCACTCATTTTGAATTTCGCGGGCAGGGGTATCATTTCACCTTAACAGAGCAAGGCGAATGGAACAGGAATGGAATAGAATAAGAAATAAAATTTGGTTATTGGTTATTTCCTATTCTATTCCATTCTGTCATGGAGGTAGGAATAAATATGGAGGGAGCATAAACTTGAGCTAAGGACAAGTGGAATGCAGGCCTGTGGGGACGGACGCAGGTACTGCTGCAGTCACATTGTGGTGGGAATTCATGCGGCAAATATAAAATTAAATTTAGAGGTAAAATAACGGAGATTCAGTCCTTGGTTAAAATATTTTATTTAAAAAAACAATACCGACGTTTCGGTCTCAAATAGACTCAAGAGACCGAAACGTCGGTATTGTTTTTTTAAATAAAATATTTTAACCAAGGACTGAATCTCCGTTATTTTACCTCTCTAAATCATCATTACCAGTCGATTAAAACTTATTGCAATAAAATTAAATATTTGAAATTAAGATTTCTTATTTCTAGTAATATCAATAAACAAATATTTTTTAGCAAATATGTACTTAGAAGAAATTACAATATAGAAAAATTATAAATAATTAAATTTCCACTTACCTGAACCGATACGGTTATCTTTTACAATATTTATTTAAATCGATAAATCTAGGCTAGGTATTTATATGAAATTACAATTGTTCAATACACTCATTAATTGTTTATTATTAAATAATATAAAAATAAATAAAAAAAATATAAAATCATAAAAAAGGAAATTTTTCTTCCTATTTTCATTTCTTTTTCTTTCTGACGTGCTGACTTTCCTCCTGTCTTATTGGAGTCAACTAGAATATTATAAAGTCCAAATAATGTTTGTTCTGTTAAAGTGCGAGAAACACAGTATTAAAATAAAACAATATTTCATAATTCACATGAATAAAAATCTTAATTTTCACCAAAGCACTTAAGGTTAAATGGAACCCCTAGAGGCGCGCGTTCGAACTTTGGTCAGAACGCTGACAAATGAATTTAATTATTTAAACAGCAAAATTATAAAAATAATCAATATTTTTGTTAAAATCATGAAGAAGATAGTTAAGGTTTATTCTTCAACATACGATATATATGATAGTTTCAGTCAAATTATAGATAAATGGGAAAATATGTATATTTTTTAAATTTTAATTAATTACTCCAAAACCAAATCAACAATTTTTTTATTTTTTTTTGTATGTTATGTATACATATCCCACCAACCCACATATACAATTTAATTAAAATTGACCAGCACAATTTTGTGTAATTAAAGAAAAAGTGTCATTTTTGGTACAAAAGCTAACATAAAAATTAATATTTCAAAAACAGAATCAACATTTTTTTTTATTTTTACTTATGTTAAGTAGGGGAGCGCGCTATATCTACATTATTTTTTTTAACAAATTTAAGCAGTACAGTTTTTTATTACAAGACAAAGTTTGACAAAAATAAGGCGTTTCTAACTCTTTCTTTTTACTACAAAATATATTACCTTCAACATAGATATTTTATAAAGTTTAATACTGTACCTGGTACTTGTAAAAAAATTATTATAAAGTCACAGAAATTTTCATAATTCCTGTGCAGGTACCAGGCGCCACGAGTAGCTAAGTGAGTAGTAGTTGTACTACTAATACAATATTACCGGCTATCTTGTTTCTATAATGCCGCGAACAGCAAGTTACTTTAAAACCGTATTATTACCAATTTAAAATGTTTATGAAAATTATATATATCTGTGGTGACCGCGACCCCGGAACATAGGACTTAACATGTAAAATCATACTGTTGTAATTTCCTGCTTCCCTAATTATTTTAGGTAAAATGCTTCAAATAAAAGTTATAGAGAATAAAATTCTGCATATAAAATTTATTTAGTAAGATTATTTTGACGAATAAAGTTTATAATTATTTAAAAAAAATGCATTTATAAATATATATACTCACATATATATATATATATATATATATATATATATATATATATATATATATATATATATATATATACGAGGTGTGTTCAAAAACTATCGCGAATTTTGAATTTTCGCGGGTTACGTATATTCGAATTTCGATCTTTTTGTGGCTTTATGTTGGTACTCATGTCTCTCACTTATGTCGACAAGCTCGGCCATTTTGAATGTTCACTTACTTGTTGACAGCTGCTTTGCTTGCACGTGTTTTGGATCGTCTTCGATTTTTACCTATTGTGCTTATTCGTTAAAAACTGACTATGAATTTTTTGACCAAGACAATATCTTTCTTATCTAAAGGCGACGGAACGTAGAAAAAAATAATTCATTTAAAATTTGTCATTGTCATAAAATGTTTTTATCAAAGAAGTTATTTCATTTCTACTCGTCTACATAGTCAGTTTTTAACGAATAAGCACAATAGGTAAAAATCGAAGACGATCCAAAACACGTGCAAGCAAAGCAGCTGTCAACAAGTAAGTGAACATTCAAAATGGCCGAGCTTGTCGACATAAGTGAGAGACATGAGTACCAACATAAAGCCACAAAAAGATCGAAATTCGAATATACGTAACCCGCGAAAATTCAAAATTCGCGATAGTTTTTGAACACACCTCGTATATATATATATATATATATATATATATATATATATATATATATATATATATATATATATATATATTATGTTTTAATTTTTAATTACCCCATAAATATATACGCAAATGTAACAGAACAATCTGCACGAACTATTGTATTATAATTATCATAAATGTTTTTCGAATTAGTGTACTCATATTTTTTTGCAAAATTAAAATTATTATCATGCTTTGTATAGAACAATTGTTTATTTGGAAGATGTTTGTTCTTTATTAAAATTAAATGGTCCCTCACAATAATTAATTTTTGTACCGAATTTTAGTTTTATTAGGATTAACATTAAATTTTTGTATTTTAAGTTTAGTGAAATGAGTGATATTTAATATATTTTAAAGCGAGGAATTCGTTTTTCTTTTTTAAGATTTAAATTTCAAGTTGTATGTAAACATTTTATGTTCAATTGGTACGAAATTTTGATTCATATTTTCCGTAAATTTTACGTGCCTAGAAACATTTAATTTGGTCAATTTTTAACAATGCATTTATCGAGATAAATAATAGGTATATTAGTAATAAAAGTAACAATACATTTAAATATATTTACTTTCTATTTGAACATTATGAAGCAACTTTCAATTGAATTTGTAAAAAAAATATTTAAAACAGTATTTTGTTGAACATGAAATAATAAAACGAGAAATGCCGGTAATATTAAAATATATTGCAGATAATTTTAGTTACTTTTTACAAAATTAATACATAAACTAAATAAAATTCAGTGTGTGGGCCAAATGTGATTTTTCTGATTATTAAAATAGTGGCTAGTCGAACATGATAGCAAAATTTTACGAATCCACCATAATTAGATTTTGAAATTTTCAAAGTGCAAGAAAAAATATTCGCTGTTAAGTTGTGACAAATATTAAATTACATTTTTAATTTATTTAAAAAATATGTTATTTACGTATTTTAGTTTTTGTAATTATATTATTAAAATGTTTTGCATCAAAATACAATATACCCATTCCAATGTTATAATAATTCATTAATTTATCATTATATATTTTCAGATTACTTTTCCCGAATGATAACACAAATAATTTAATTACTAATGAAGACCCAGATGACAACAGTAACAGCAGTGATGTCCCATCTTCAGCTTCATCATCGCTATCGCTACCTGATATTTCTGGAAATACAACTGCCACTACATCAACCTATACAATTTCGTCAGTGCAACAAAAAATTACTTCTGCTTTTATTCCAAAAAAATTGCAAGATAAAAGGAATGAGCAGATTACATTGAAGCTGGCTAGTATGATTGGTAAAGATATTGTGCAACGTATTATCGGTGCACATTAAAGCTGAAAC
The DNA here is from genome assembly GCA_951394225.1 of Harpalus rufipes. Lineage (NCBI taxonomy): Eukaryota > Metazoa > Arthropoda > Insecta > Coleoptera > Carabidae > Harpalus > Harpalus rufipes. The sequence goes on along the minus strand of OX596282.1, from coordinate 20,842,133 downwards.
TTGAAGGTGGACGAAGGTAATAATTAAACTCTTGATTTGAGGAGCTAAATTTATTACGTGTGCTCAAGTCAGAGCAATTACAACAACTGAATATCCAAAATAAATAAACAAGAACATGACAACCAAAGAACATAAAAATACATGGCTTGCTTTACAAATTAAATAAATAACAACAATGAAACATACAAGGTTGCTTTACAAAATAATAATTATAACTATAACAATTGAAATAAGAAAATGAATGCATCTGTGCTGGCGTGGGTAACGTAGTTATAACATTTAAAATTGAATTACCCGCGCTGGCACAATATGTTGCCAGTGAAATTTGTTGAAAATGAAGGATTTAGGGAATTCATGAAATATTTAGTTCCAGAGTACAATGACCGGTGTGAAGTTAGCGATGAATTTTCAGCGACGAAAATAATCTCCGTTCACGTTGCAAGGAGGCGGCACATGTGGTACATAATAGACGACGGGCCAGCGGCGGATTCATATTCTGTAAGATATATGTTCTTCATATGTGCTATTTATAAACTATTAGTGAAGTACATGTCAAATAAGTTTGTGACACCACCAAACTCATTCAAATCAAACTATAAAACTTAGTGATAATTAATAAATAGGAGTATTTCCTTTTAACAGGGGTATAAGGGGTAAAAGGGTTTGTGACAGATTCAAACTGACAGAAATTAAACTATATAACATACTGATTGATAATAAATAGGAAATTATTCTTTAACCAGGGGTGTACATGTTAATATGGTATGTGACAGAATGAAATTCAGAGAAATTAAACAACGATAACATGCTGATTTATAATAAATAGGAAGTTTTTCTTTCTTCAGGGGTATAAGGGGTAAAAAGGTTTGTGACAGAACCAAACTCACAGAAATTAAACTACATAACATACTGAATGATAATAAATAGGAAATTATTCTTTAACCAGGGGTGTACATGTTAATATGGTATGTGACAGAATGAAATTCAGAGAAATTAAACAACGATAACATGCTGATTTATAATAAATAGGAAGTTTTTCTTTCTTCAGGGGTATAAGGGGTAAAAAGGTTTGTGACAGAACCAAACTCACAGAAATTAAACTACATAACATACTGAATGATAATAAATAGGAAATTATTCTTTAACCAGGGGTGTACATGTTAATATGGTATGTGACAGAATGAAATTCAGAGAAATTAAACAACGATAACATGCTGATTTATAATAAATAGGAAGTTTTTCTTTCTTCAGGGGTATAAGGGGTAAAAAGGTTTGTGACAGAACCAAACTCACAGAAATTAAACTACATAACATACTGACTGATAATAAATAGGATATTTTTCTTTTACCAGGGGTGTACATGTTAATATGGTTTGTGACAGAATAAAAGTCACAGACATTAAACAACGATAACATGCTGATTTATAGTAAATAGAAAGTTTTCCTTTCTTTCCTTTGATTCTGTCACATACCATATTAACATGTACACCCCTGGTAAAAGAAAAATATCCTATTTATTATCATTCAGTATGTTATGTAGTTTAATTTCTGTGAGTTTGGTTCTGTCACAAACCTTTTTACCCCTTATACCCCTGAAGAAAGAAAAACTTCCTATTTATTATAAATCAGCATGTTATCGTTGTTTAATTTCTCTGAATTTCATTCTGTCACATACCATATTAACATGTACACCCCTGGTTAAAGAATAATTTCCTATTTATTATCATTCAGTATGTTATGTAGTTTAATTTCTGTGAGTTTGGTTCTGTCACAAACCTTTTTACCCCTTATACCCCTGAAGAAAGAAAAACTTCCTATTTATTATAAATCAGCATGTTATCGTTGTTTAATTTCTCTGAATTTCATTCTGTCACAAACCATATTAACATGTACACCCCTGGTTAAAGAATAATTTCCTATTTATTATCAATCAGTATGTTATATAGTTTAATTTCTGTCAGTTTGAATCTGTCACAAACCCTTTTACCCCTTATACCCCTGTTAAAAGGAAATATTCCTATTTATTAATTATCACTAAGTTTTATAGTTTGATTTGAATGAGTTTGGTGGTGTCACAAACTTATTTGACATGTACGTCACTAATAGTTTATAAATAGCACATATGAAGAACATATATCTTACAGAATATGAATCCGCCGCTGGCCCGTCGTCTATTATGTACCACATGTGCCGCCTCCTTGCAACGTGAACGGAGATTATTTTCGTCGCTGAAAATTCATCGCTAACTTCACACCGGTAGTACAATGTACCTTTCCGCGCTACAATGACAAGTAGATTAATAAATGAATACAATAACCTTAAATCGCGAGTTCAAAAATTACTTACAGAAGTACAATCTGTAAGTCTGACTACAGATATGTGGACTTCGCGCAACACAACATCATATATTACGGTTACCGCACATTTTATTGATATAAATTGGCAATTTCAAAATGTAACGCTGACTACAGAGGAAATGCATGAAAGACATACCGCAATTAATTTAAAAGAAAAATTAATGAGCATAGTAGAAGAATGGGGTGTAGAAAATAAAGTAGTTGCCGTTGTCCACGACAACGCTGCTAATATTACTAATGCGATAAAAAACAATAGTAATAATTTTGGCTTTAGCATTCCTTGTTTTGCACACACTCTGCAATTATGCATTAATAAAATATTAACAGATGTGACGTTATCTACTTTAATAAGTAAATGCAGTAGCATAGTGTCACATTTTAATCACTCCAGTGTAGCTACATCTTCTTTAAAAGAAAAACAACTTCAATTAGGAATTAAGCAAAATAAACATTCAATATGTCAAAACAAGGTGGAACTCTATATTGTACATGTTTGAAAGACTAATCGAGCAGAGACTATGTATTGGCGCTGTTCTTGCAGACAGAAATGTTACCAACATTAAAATAGCTACATCGCTTGCAACGACAGAAGATGACTGGCTACTGTTGCAAGAAATGGCCACAGTTTTAAAACCATTTGAAATGGCCACAACATTATTATCTAGTTCACAAAATATCACATTGTCTATTGCTAAACCAATATTAAAATCACTATCACAATTTTTTTTAAATACAACTGAAGACGACCCTTTAATTATAAGAAATATAAAAGAAATCATTAAACTAGAAAGAAATTAAAAATAGGTTCAAAATAGAGAAAGATAATTTGTATTTTGATATTGCTTCCTTTTTAGACCCGCGTTACAAAAACACATTATCCGAATACGAAAATACAGTAATTAAAAATTATATAAATGAATTATTGTCTAATATGTCGTCACCAAGCTGTAGGGCGGAAGTAAATGAAACAAATCAGAATAATGGTGTACTAGATTTTTTATTTCCGAATGAGACAACAGTAGAAACGAAATCGGAAATTGAATTATATGCAAACGAGCCTTCTATAACAAAACAAAAATGCCCATTTGAATGGTGGCAAAATAACTGTAATAAATATCCTGTATTAAATAAAATTGCACGAAAATATTTATGTATACAGGCAACTTCAGTTCCTTCAGAAAGAGTTTTTTCTTCTGCTGGACATATTGTAAGTGCTAAAAGAAGTTGTCTTTCTTCGAAAAATGTAAACACATTAATTTTTTTAAATAATAATTCCAAATATTAGTATAAGTTTGTAATTATTATTTATTTGTCTGTATATGTTTTAATAAAGTTTTAATTTGTTGTTTTCATGTGGAACATTTTATAAGTGTTATCTTTAATAGTTATTGTATTTTTAAGAGTATGACAATATATATTTTTTAAATGAGCAATAATAAATCTTATCATGCAAATACCTTATATATATATATATATATCATATATTCCAACTCCTAAACTCCATAAAATTATACGGTAAATAAAAAGAAATATTAATCGCTGTTTTTAAAAACATTCATTGAGTTTTGCTACAAACTTCATCTTCATACTCTTCATAGTACCTATCACATAATAAATTAATGAAATTCATGTCATATTAATATGTTACTTTATATGTGTAATAAAAATAACACAAATTTGAAATTTTTATTCACAATTTACTAAATAGAATTCTGTGAAAGTATAAATTTCTTTTTTTTTACATTTGCTCATACTACCTGGTTATTTTAGAGGGGTATTATAAAATGTATTACTGTTTGTGTACTGGTGTTTACAGACCGCTGTAAAGATAAACAGGCCCACTTTAACGGTTTGAATTTGAACACAATTCCAGATGTTAGACTTCACATTCAAAATGAAGAATCGGATCCAGAATTAAAATTTGGATCCGGACCTCAAACAAAACATCGAATTCGGATCCGTAAACAAAATTTCGAATCCGGATCCAAATCCGGATCCATATCAGGATCCGGTTCCAAATCAGGATCCGGATCTAAATCAGGTTCCGGATCCATATTCGAATTAAATTTTCGGATATCCGCTTCAATATCCGAACGTCGGATATCCGGGATCCGGATATTTTGAGATCCGGGTTCTCGGATCCAAGTTTTGTCGGATCCTCACAGCACTAGTTTTAAGTTTCTGTTTTGCTATGTTGTGTATTCCTATGCTGTGTTTACTACGCAATCTCTGAATCCAGCTTAAGACACAGATAAATATACAATTACTTGTTATTTTGTGGTTCAGACGTGAAGCTCAATATTCAATTTTTTTTTACCACTGTTAGATATCGAGTCATTAGGTCATTGGCAAGTATTGCTAAGCGATATGACATCTGGTGGCAAAATAATGAACTACAGGTTGACTTTGTATTAAAGTAGTAATATTAGAAATTTATTAAATATTATACGTATTTGTGTATCTAAAGTGACATATATATATTGTAATATGAGTAACAATTATTGCTGCTTACTTGAGTGCACATTGTCCCGTTAGAAAGGCAATAAATTATGTTGTCACGAATTCCCGCGTAAACGAAAAGTTCGTATTTACATTAAATATGTGGTTGACAAGATGAAAAAAGATAATAATACAGTGCGTGGATCAGAAAATTATAAATTAATATATCCGTCTTGTATAGTTTGAAGATTTATTCATTATATTTCAAAGAAAACTTTGTTTCAAAACGAGGTTAGTTTTATAAATGTTCACAAAAATATCATTTAAGTTATCTTCACTTCCACGAATACATCCTATACTAATGTTCACAAGTGAATACGAAATATAATCATGAAATTTTGCTATTTTATTTTTTTCTTTGAAGATATCATCTAAAACAGAAGTGGTTATACAATTTAAGTTAAAATTTTATATAAATGTACTAGGAATTTACATTAATTTACCCTGAATGGATAATATAAAACCTACTATAAAATAATATAAAAAGAAAATTAAATATAATACAGTACTCTGAGAAATACACAATTCTATAAGTTATGTGTTTGCCCATTTGACAGTTGGTTAACCTCATATCTCATTCAACCTGTAGTTCAAAACTTGCCACTTCAGGCGCTACGATCTTAAAAATACATGCCAATAGTTAGTAGATAGGTACACCATTGAAAAGATTACATATTAATTTATATTTAGAAAATATTTGTAGAAATAAAAATCAGCAAAATTTGAATTTGTAAGTAACATTTTTGACTATTTTCAATTTTTAAGTAATTTTCTTATAATGTTCAAGTAACTACGATTTAAAATATGAATCGTGAATGTAACCACAGAACAATACAATCTGCGCATTTTTTTTATTTGAGCTTACATACAAGTTATAAACATTTGTACCTTTCGCTAAGAAAGAATTCATGCTAAAAATCGCATTAGTGAATAAGCACGTTTTAAATAACTCATAAAGACTTCATAAAGTACGAATTGCCATACTTTCTTGAGAACTTGTTATAGTGCTGCAATGTTCATAATCAAAAACATTTAAATAAATACATTTTCTGAAACACAAATTTTAACAATTTTAAATTTGCGCGCGCAATCTGTACTAACCATGCACTGGGATCAGAGTTAAATTTTTTTGATCGATCGCTCGGTCTGACTGATCGGTGTGAATTTACGAACGCGTCATATTAACCCCATTGACTTTACGAACGCTTCAGATTACATGGGATTAAATTGTTGGATGTTCTCTTCCATCACAAATTTCAGTATAAATTATAGCCGTGTTCCTTGTGTTGTTCCTGTGATTGTGATTTTGTGAATCCTGATTAGTTTAATCGTAATCCTTTTGAATCATGATTTAAAAATTATATCAAGAAAACAACTTGAATAATATAAACACCATCTAGCGTCAAATATCATATGCAGACCAATGCAAACTAATTTATTTTATAAATAATCTACAGTCGAGAGTTAGTCAGCACATTAAAAGTGGATCATATAGAATTTAAAAAAAAAGTTCTTGGTAACATATGAAATATGTTTACTTAAAACAAATCTTTTATGTAACATATTTTCTTTGTTTTCAAAAGTATGGTGGCTCATTACATGCTTTTGTAGAAAAATCATATTTCCTTTGATGCAATAAACCTAACATTGATAAATTTTTACACTCGAAAACTTATTGTCGTTAGCCATTTTTAAATTTTCTCTGAAATGAATCTGTATGATCACTCAAAAAGGATGATTCAGAAGGGAAAGGGGAAGGTTGTCTAGTGACCACAAAATGAGAAAGTGGGGATAACGAATAAGAAATGAAAAACATACTTCTTCTCAATCATGATCATTTTGATGATTTAGATTGTGAATCAAAGCCCGACGGAACATTACTTATGATCTGTTTACGATCACAAAATTTTAACTGTATCAAGCAAGCTTAATTCAAAAAGGCTCTTATGACCAGTTGTACCAATGTTATTTATATTTTAAGTGTTCCTTAAATAGACAATATTCATTTCTTGTTTTGTTCTGTTTCATAACGTTTAAATCTTGAACATGAAGTTAGCGCAGATGAACTTCGCGCGCTCACAATTTAAGAAATACGCTCCTCATTACAAATTTAAAAATATACTAATAATAAATATCTCTGTGAAACAAATACACAAAATAAATTACAAAATTACGTTTAGTTCCACTAGTTTACGAACATCTGTGTCAACTTTCATGAAGCCATCGTCAGAAGTCGGTCAGCACAAGTAACCACAGACGCGTTTCGCACTTATTGATGCTCATCAGTGTGGTGTAACCTGTGGTCTCTGTCAGGTCCCCAATGAGTGGACTCCTGAGAAATTCGCAATTTGCTTTTTGCAGTTTGACGGTAGTCAAAATATTTCTCGGTAGAGGGCTCTGATGGTATTAACATATCTCTACAGGCCTTTTACCATTATAGATGATCATAAGATCACCCCCAGCACAACGAGTCATTGTCTCTACCCTAGGAGTCCACTCATTGTGGACCGGACAGAGACCACAGGTTACACCACACTGATGAGCACCAATAAGTGCGAAACGCGTCTGTGGTTACTTGTTGTACTGACCGACTCCTGACGATGGCTCGATGAAAGTTGACTCAGATGTTCGTAAACTTGTGGAACTAAACGTAACTTTGTAATTTATTTCATGGTCAAGATTTGATAACGATTTGAACGATACAAGAAATGAACAGGGCGATGTATGAACATTAGGACGATGTGTATGTTCTCACGTTTATTTATTTGGGTGATGTGTAAAAATCAAAGAAATATTATTAATTAAAATAAAAGTTTATTAAACGATAAATAAGATAAAGATTATTAAAAGATAATAAACATAACGAACACTATGAGTAAAATATTAACACTAAAGACTAAGAATATTATTCAATACTTAAAGACGAAGATTATTTATTTAAACAATATTTATTTATATAACTACATTTATTTAAATTCACCACTCGTAGACTATTCATTTATGTCACCCACTATTAATTTCACGATGCTTGTTTATAGAATGTCCGGCTGTCTTCCCAGACAGGGTTTATATAGTTCAGAGTCGTTTTTCTAGATTGTTCTCCACTATTTTATAGAAAGGATCAGGTCAGGGCCGGCTCGTGTGGCAAGCACGTTACACGTTAGGTACAGGCATAGGGCGGTAAAAAGGAAAACTAAATAAGATAAATCATGTAGTTATTTCAAAACTCTGATTTCTCGTATTCAAACTTATTTTTATATTAAAAATAACTTAAGTAAAAATGTCATTCTCTCGTTGAACAGAGTATTACTGTAGAAGAATTAACACTATGTTCTAAGTAGACCATGTGGACAAATATTTGGTGGGATATGCGTGAGAAATTACATAATATTAGGCTTGAAAATATTAATCATTTAATTAAGAATTATGTTAAAATAGGTCCGTTTCAAATAACTGATTATGGTTTTCCTATTATGACAAAGAAATGCATAGATCATGGTTTGTGGTACTCTGAGTGTAAAAATGCCGTATTTTGTTTTGTTATAAACTTTTTTCTTTGTTTAACAAAAAACATTTTATTTACTATATATGCCATTTTATAAAAATGGTCTGAATTCTAAATGATTGGGAAAACATTAGTTAGATTGGCAATGCATGAAAAATCATCTGACCATTTTGACGTTAATGGAAAGACATGAATAAGAGACTTGTTTTGCCCCTAAAATTTGAATTTTTTCGTTAAATTTTATTACATTTCGGGTTTCTATGTCAAAAATTTAAGTAGTTTTTCAAAATAGTATTTTATTTTCCTTAAGTAACTTATTCCATAAATATCCTACTCGTAATTTAATTTTGATTCCATATTTTTAATTTAACGTAGGTATGACGTATGTATACCTCAACAAGGTATCTGATATAAAAAACTTACGATTTTTATTGACTATAATATTTTTAGTCACAATAAAATAATTTATTTAATTAAAATAACTAATATGACATATAAATATTACAGATACTTTAAAAAGAAAAAACGCGAAATGTAATGAAAAACAACGAAAAAATTAAGATTTTAGAAGCAAAATACAGTTAAAACACAATAATCTTACACCATTGGAAAGAGAAAAATAAATATTTTTTTTTAAATACAAATCCAATATGGTGCCCATTTAAAATAAGAAAGTTGCTATTAATATCTTGGAAGCCGCCATTATGTAACTTTTATATGAAACATTTTTTTTAAATCTTTTATAATTATGGAATTATTTTCAGTTTTTTTAAAACAGTGTTTTTTTTAAATAAGAAGTAGAAAATAAAAACATAGGTATGTAGTGACCTAGTGTTTTATTACTTTTCATATGTTTTGTATTATATAAGATATATATGGTTATCTATGAATGTTATGATTATTGTTATTGTTTTGTATTAAACCTTCAAAAGCTTTTTATAAAAATTATTATTTTGCTCTTGAAATAAACTTGTGCATTATAACTACTTATTTATTTATATTATATTTATACAAGTAACTCTCACGTTACATTGGTGACCCCTGACGTCCACCGCGACATTCAGTGATGGAGCCTGAAGTCGCAGATTTTCCTTTGTTGCCTGTTCAAGACATCTCTTCTGTGCGGGGAGACTTCAGAGTGCCTGAGTTTTGGCCAAATGATACTGAGTTATGGTTCGCTCAAGTTGAAGCAGTTTTTGCTCAGCAGCGGGTTACTTCTGAGTCTTCAAAATTTAATAAGATTGTGGCGGTTTTAAATCCGCAATATGCAGTTGAGGTACGGGATTTGATTTTTAACCCACCTGAAAAGGAACCATACACCAAATTGAAAAAGGCCTTAATTCATCGAACTTCGTCTTCGGAAAAAGAAAAGTTACAACAACTGTTCACAGTATCTGAATTAGGCGATTACAAACCTTCACAACTTTTACGTAAACTTCGTCAGTTAGTTGGCACTAAATCTATGGATGACGCCTTTTTGGAAGAAATTTTTATCCAAAAACTTCCTACTAACATTCAAATTTTACTTGCTTCACATATCAACGCTTCTTTAGATGAGAAGGCAGATATAGCTGATAGAATTTTGAACGTCACTCAACCGTCGATTTCTTCAATTAACTCAGACACACAAGAACTCAAAAATCTTAAAGAAGAGGTAGCTGAAATTAAGAAATTATTATTGTCAGATAGGAAGAGGACCTTTTCGCAAGTTCCTGCAACAGGCTCACTCTGTTGGTATCATTTGACTTTTGGAGACAAGGCCCACAAATGCGTTCCACCTTGCCAAATGGAGGCAACTTTCACCAAAACAGAGGTTATGTCAAATACACAACATAATACTTATTTTGTACAAAAATTGAATTTACCTTCAATTTCTAGTCACGACATTAGTTCACCTTCTACCCGCTTGTTTTATTTAATGGATAGAATTTCCGGCCGACGTTTCCTCGTCGATACTGGAGCTGAGGTGAGTGTTATAAAGAATTCCTTACATGAAAGGCGTCAAACACAAAATGTCAAATTGCAAGCTGTCAACAATTCATCAATTGACACTTACGGTACAAGGTTATTAAATTTAGATTTTGGTTTGGGAACTACATTCAGTTGGAGATTTATAATAGCAAATGTAAAACATTCCATTATTGGAGCTGATTTCCTTGTGTATTTTAAATTACTTGTGGACTTGCCATCAAAACGCATCTTTCAAACGTCAAAATTTAATTATTTTATTACACCAAATTCTTCGAAAAATGCTTTGAATTCTATTAACAATGATCAAGATAATTCTAATTTAAATAAATTTGAAAAAATTTTGTCAAAATTTCCAAACATTACCAAATCATTTAATTCTAAATGTCAGACGACTCATAAAACTAAGCATTTCATAATTACTAAAGATTCACCTGTTTTCGCAAAACCACGTCGTTTGGCTCCTGATAAATTGGTTGTAGCTAAGCAAGAATTCGATAAAATGTTAGAAGCGGATATTATTCGACCATCTTCCAGTAATTGGGCATCTCCATTGCACATGGTCGCTAAGAAAAATGGAGAATGGCGCCCTTGCGGTGATTATCGAGCACTTAATGCTATAACAGTTCCGGATCGTTATCCGATTCCTCACATCCATGATTTTACTGCTAATTTACATGAAACAGTTATTTATTCAAAATTAGATTTAGTTAAAGCATACAATCAAATACCGATGGATGAAGAATCCATTTGTAAAACTGCAATTACTACACCATTCGGTTTGTTTGAATACGTAGTCATGCCATTCGGATTAAGGAACAGTGCTCAGACGTTCCAAAGATTCATGGACGAAGTAACTAGAGGACTTGATTTTTGCTTTACTTATATAGACGATATACTAATCGCTAGCAAATCTAAAGAGCAACATATGGAACATCTAAAGTTGGTTTTTGACAGATTGCAAAAATATGGTGTATTAATTAATAAAGATAAATGTCAATTTGGTGTTAAAGAGATAGAATTTTTAGGACATCATATTTCTGCCACAGGTATTAAGCCATTAAAACATAAAATAGATATTATAATTAATTTTCCGTTACCTTCAAATCAAAAAAAGTTACAAGAGTTTCTAGGGATGATAAATTTTTATCATCGCTTTATTAAAAATTGCGCAACAATTTTACAACCAATTAACAAACTTATAACTAACAAACAAAAAAGCACAATAGAAGTCGTTTGGACTCAGGAAGCTATCAAAGCATTTCATTTAATCAAAAAAGGGTTGGCAAAAATTACATACCTTTCTTTTCCCAAGAGTGATGCACCAACAAATATTATGGTTGATGCCTCAGATTTAGGTGTGGGAGCTGTTTTACAGCAATTTGTAGCCGGAAGTTGGCAACCTTTAGCTTTCTTTTCTACCGCTTTCAATATAACACAAAAAAGATATAGCACCTTCGGCAGAGAGCTCTTGGCGATATATTTAGCTGTTAAGAAATTCCGTTATTTCATAGAAGGTAGGGAATTCCACATATTAACTGACCACAAACCTTTAACCTTTGTAACCAGTAAAAATTCTGATATTTACACACCTAGAGAAATCAGACATCTAGATTTCATTTTGCAATTTACCGGAGATATAAGACATGTGACAGGCAAAGATAATGTAGTCGCAGATGCCCTTTCTAGAATTTACGTTAATTCCTTACAAACAAATGAATTCATTAATTTCGAAGAAATCGCCAAGGCGCAAAAACAAGATATTAAATTAAAATCGTTGCGAAGTGATAAAACAAGTAATCTTAAATTCATTGACATTAAACTTAAAAACTCTAACCTAACTTTGACAGGTGACATTTCAAAAAATACATTTCGCCCTTACATTCCAGAACAGTTCCGTAGTATAATTTTTAAACATTTCCATTCTTTTTCTCATCCTGGAATTAAAGCAACAATTAAATTAATTACATCTAAAATTGTCTGGTTTGATATAAATAGAGATTTACAAAATTGGACACGAAATTGTTTACAGTGTCAACGGTCGAAAGTTACTAAACATACGAATTCTGAATTTGGTACATTCCTTCAACCACAATTCCGCTTTGATAATATTCATATAGATTTAGTTACCCTGCCCTTGTCTAAAGGATATTCTCACGTTCTCACTTGCATTGATAGATTTACCCGTTGGCCTGAGGTGATTCCGATCAAAGATTGCACTTCCGAAACAGTAGCAAAAGCATTAGTCAATAATTGGATAGCAAGATTCGGAGTTCCCTCGATTATAACAACAGATAGAGGTAAACAATTCGAATCTAGCTTATTCAAAAATTTGCTACTACTATTAGGAACTCATCATATTCAGACAACAGCATACCACCCTCAATCGAATGGCATGATCGAACGTTTTCATAGACAGTTAAAAAATTCACTTAAAGCATATAACAATCCTTCTGAATGGGTTACTTACTTACCTATGGTGTTATTAGGAATCCGCTCAACAATTAAAGAACCAATAAAATGTTGTGCTGCAGAATTAGTTTACGGAACCAAATTACGTCTACCAGGTGAATTTTATAAACATAATAAGCAATTATCAGATTCAAATATTCCATTTTATCTTCAACAGTTAAAACAAACTATTAATAATTTCAAACCAATAATTTCAAAATATAAGAATAGTAAAATTTTCGTAGATAAAAATTTGTATCGTACCTCTCATGTTTTTATAAGACATGATGCTATCGGTTCCTCTTTACAGCAACCTTATGACGGCCCGTTTAAAGTTATTAAACGTTACGAAAAATTTTTTAAAATTTTGGTTAACAACAATTTGCACACAGTGTCAATTGATAGATTGAAACCAGCTTTTCTTAAAATAGATTGAAACTGCGCTTTCATGTGGAAATTTTTGTATCACTCATTTCATTTTCATTCATTCATTTCCTATCAGTGATTTTTGATTTTTCTCTTTCTAAAAGGGGGAATTATGTAGTGACCTAGTGTTTTATTACTTTTCATATGTTTTGTATTATATAAGATATATATGGTTATCTATGAATGTTATGATTATTGTTATTGTTTTGTATTAAACCTTCAAAAGCTTTTTATAAAAATTATTATTTTGCTCTTGAAATAAACTTGTGCATTATAACTACTTATTTATTTATATTATATTTATACAAGTAACTCTCACGTTACAGGTATATAGCATTTTATTTATAACATAATAATCTGCTGAATTGGCTTGTAGCTATAATCTGTTGTACTTTATATGATTTGTTTTTGCCACATTAAATTATTTTACATTTTTATATTTCCAGTAAAATCATTTCACAAAGATATTATGTCAATTTTATTTGACACTAACATCTGTCAATTAGTAATATTTGAATATTTTGTTTCCTTTGTGCAGTTTTTAGCAGCATAGGTTGCAAGATATTTCTTTATCTCTAAATTCATTGAATATGAAGAAAACAATATAATTAAATCAAATAGAGAATAAACTAGTCTTTAATATTTATAATAACATAAAGGGTCAAAAAATGTTATTTTTTCAAGAAAACCTGAATCTTCAAATTAGGGTACTTCCGGTTAACCAATCATAAACAAAATCTAATCAACTCTTTATATGGATGTACGAAATAGGAATATGAAAGAATTATAATTTATGGAATTGTAGTATTGGAGTTATTCGATCCGGAACGATCGTCGCATACACACACTCATATACACGCACACACATACAGACATCATCGTAAAAATAGAAAATTCATATTCTAGGGAGTCTAAAACATGCTTATTCATTAAAAACTCACCATCGATTTTTTTTACCAAAAACTATACCTTCCTTACCTGATGACGGACGGTAAAATGCTAAATAATTCATACAAAAATCATTTTTGCCGATTAACATTAACTGTAAAATATCACTTCTATTGCCTAGTATTGCTATTTACACAGCAACCGCCCAACAAACGCATAGTAATATAATTTGATGGGAATAACTTTCAATATAGGTATTAAAAATAATCACAAAAATTAATATTAATTCTATAGGAAAAAAAAGAACAGTAGGCAGGTCGGACGACGACAAAATCTCCCATTTGGCCATTATGTCTGGGAAAATAGTCATATCAATTGCTGTTTGTACTTCAAAGTGTGAACATCGAAATGATTTAGTACAAAATATCATTTATATTAGAAATAAACGTTTATTTCATTGTACCAACAAATGATAAAAAATGTTTCCTACGTTCACAAATCTCTCACCAGATGTCAGCTACTTTATGCAATTGGCAAAAAAATGTGTTACACACGGCACCAAACACAGATTTACAGATTCGGCAGCATTCATTGCCTCGGCCTTGAATGGCAGCCTCTAATGTAAATCTGGTATTTTAGTGCCTAGTTAAACAAATAACTTTTTTATTAGTAAAAAAATACAAACAAAATATTTGTTATACATCACTATATTTATAACGTGCTTTTTAGGCAAGTAATATTATAGAATTTATTACACAAAATTAAGAAAAGTATAAGTAATAATTAGTGACATGTCACTTCAAAGTTAACATTTTTGGTGACATATGTCACTACAGATTTAACAGATGTGATGATTTGAGCCACTGCAGTGTTTACAAGGTGTAGCGGGCTATACTCTATGGAGTATGCTACGTACTACAAATATCACTATAATTTTTAAATGTATTATAAGTATAAATAATTCTTTTTATAAGTATCTAGTTCACAGAGTTCTAAATTTAAGACCATTAATAACTGAAGGATCCAGGAGAAAACAGTAAAAGTTCATAATGACTATACTTCATTTCAAGTAAGAAAATAGCCGACCGTTTTTACATGCATTAAATAAATAATTCAAATTCTTGAAACCAAACTTTGTCAATAATAAATATTTTTGTGTAAAAAAAATAAAAACTACAAAGTCGAAATCAAAAACATTGTCAAACATAATTTAAGTTTGTCAAGTTTATTTCATAACAGATATCACAGATGATATTTTTTTCGCTTGTGTAAATTTGGTGTATTTTGACCAATCAGATGGCAGTATTTATATCCCTATCTAAACCATTATCTGTACCAATGCTATTTTTAACGTGCAATGAATTATAGTTTCGCAAAAGAGTAAAAATAAAGTTTCAAGTCTGCTAAAAAAATTGTGCTACGGAAAATATTTATGAATATTACACCTGTAGCGAATAAATGTTACAAAAAATTATATAAAAAGGCGTGGATTTTGATTGTTCTTCCCTACTATCAGAAAAGTCTCAAATAAATTTAATAAAAATTTATTAAAAACGACTTTTATAAAATTATTCTCTTGATTTTGACAGATATTTTCTTCTTCTTCCCCAGCATGCCATATATCTTTTGCCTTAATTTTTTTGACATATTTGGTGTTTTTTTCGCTTGTTAGTGCGGCAGTCGGGTAATCGGGACATCTAACAAAAACCATGATCGATGTATAATGCGCATTAATACTAAAATTTCAGCGTTGCAATTGGCGCTTGCGTACTGCTGATCCCGTACACCAGTGATGCCACAGTTGTACAATTGTTCTAGATTTAGTACAATTTATAAAAGTTTAGTGTAATAGTGATTTCAGAAAATAATCTAGTACACTTTCACTGTTAGTCCTATATCATCTTTCTAACAGTGCACTTTATGGACTACCGTTTTTAAAGTCCCTAGATTACTCTGATCTAGGTACCTTGTACCTTTTTTTATATTGACAGAGGGTGAAAAATTAATCGCAACTGTAGTCAAGTACAATTTATTTGGATCAAACCGACGTTTCGGTCATACTATGACCATCCTCAGAGCTATCCAAAATCATAGTATGATCGAAACGTCGGTTTGATCCAAATAAATATTATTTGACTGCAGTTCCGATTAATTTTTCACCCTATATCATCTCCTAGAACAATCGATCATCGTGCCTATCAATCTTTTTATATTGCCATGATATCTATTATTTATTTTGTTGAACTATTTACTGGCTGCTGGAAAATGACTGAAAATGGCGTGGCAATACTGTTTGGCCGGCATTTAGTTTTTTTTTCTGTGCTAAATGTTTTTTATGTGTATTGTTTAATATTTATGTTTCATAATGAATACAACAAAAATTATGTGTGAATGGATTTATTTCATATTTAGTATATTTTGTCAAATATCTAGTATATTTTTTTTGCTCAAAAGTTAGTACTGTTTTTAATGGTGTTGTGGCAACACTGCCGTACACTTTGATAATGCAGATATACCGGGTGTAACAAGAAAACCAGGCCTTTGTCTTTTAACCCGGAAAAATAGTATTTCCTTGCGCAAAAGTGGAGTGCATACTCAACGCCCGAATATTTAAAACCAAAATATGTATGCACAGAATCATTCAAATCCCGAATTTTCAAAAACAGAACCGCGCATTACACGAAAGCATATCGACAATCGACAGAATCACCTAACCTGAAGTGACCTCCGCTTGATCACGCCTACTTATTTAGTTTTTAAATGATTCGGGTGAAGCGCTTTCTGGCGATGAGCGATTCTGTTTTTGAATATTCAGAATTTAAATGATCTTGTGCATGCATATCCTGGTTTTGAATATTCGGGCGTTGAAGACATTCCCCAAAAGTGGCCTATTTATTTCAGACAATAATGCTTCAAATAAATGTCGTAGGTAGAGGATCTAATTCATCTAATTCAATAATCACATTTTATTTTGCAAGCTTGATAATCGAACAAAAAATACGAAATATTTGTTTTGACATTAAAAAGTAATTAACATTTCTTCAAAGCACTTTTATTATACTCATATTTTCATGCTGGAAGCACGCTTCGGTATCCTAGCAATGAATTTTACTTCTGATTGTTGTACACAATATTTGTTGTTGTTTATCTTATAGGAGTAGAAAAAGTAGTGTAACACGTGTTGAAAACGTTTTGTTTGTGTTCGACAAAGAAATATTTTCAGCACTTGGTATACAAATAACTATTTTTGCTCATTGTAATAGTCTAGTAAAATAGAAATTGTTTGCTAATTTAACTGGTCTCGTAGCTCTTACAGTTCTCGAGATAGTAATACTGGACAAAATAAAATGAATACCCTGTATGTCTGCACTTTAATCTTCATTACGTTTTAGCGGTATACAGTTTTAGACATCTCAAGCTCAAAATTGGAAATATTGGAATGTTACTGTTTTCCCCCGGAACCTTTCAATTTTTTCACTACAAAATCAACAAGTGGAATTATTTGTGAATGTTCATATGCCTTTTGAGATCAAAACTTTGTACGAACGATTTGTTACACACGGAACACGCATAATCTTTTTTGCCATTATGAATTTTCATGTGTCTGCCTAGATTACTAGTATGTCTAAATTGTTTATTACATAAAGTACACTTATAGTCTTTTATTCCACTATGAATTTTAACATGAGCTTTCAAATGAATGTTTTGCGTGAATAATTTCTTGCAAACAGGGCATTGGAATTTCTTTATTCCAGCATGTCTTGCGAAATGATTTCTTAGATTTTTCTTTCGTCCAAATATTTTTTTGCATATCCTACATTCAAATTCCTTAACTTCTTCCTGAGATTTCAAATGAAGTTGTAATTTGGATTCATTAATTCCATTATGTGTCTTCATATGCCTTTTCAAACTTCCGATCCACGCATAGTTCTTATTACATACTGTACAAAAAAAACGTTTTGAATTAGTTTTCCGATTGTCATTATTTACAATAATTGAATTATCTTGTTCTTCGTAGATCTGTTCATCATTATCACTTATAAATTCTTCCTTTTTTATATTTTGCAATTCATTTTCATAGAGTACTCGGTCCTGGGGATTTTCTTCTAGCGGTTCTTCTTTAATACAAATTTCTTCAAAATGTGCATTGTGTTTTAGTATTTTTGTATTTTCGTCCTTCGCCTCAGCACTAACCAGACGTAGTTGTGTGTCCATGAATGCTTCTTTATATTAATTAATTTAATGAAGATTCATTCCACAAATGGAATATGTTCGTATAA
The DNA here is from genome assembly GCA_951394225.1 of Harpalus rufipes. Lineage (NCBI taxonomy): Eukaryota > Metazoa > Arthropoda > Insecta > Coleoptera > Carabidae > Harpalus > Harpalus rufipes. Next base: position 20,823,759 of record OX596282.1, on the reverse strand, counting down.
TAATTCTCCCCAACTAGATAATTATCTGAAACATAAATTTTCATTTTTATAAAATATTTCTTTTTTGTTTCAAATGGAGATCATTACTATTTCTGTTATATTACACACCCTTCAAATAACACTAAAGACTGTATATGACATTATACAGCCAATTCTAAATATAATTTCATATTACACTAGTATGAAATATTCATATTATTTGACATAACCACACAAAATATATTTATTATATATGTATTTATAATGTGTGAAATTGATAGTTGTAGATGAACTATAGTATTTGACTCGTATATAATTAGGCTATACTACTCTCGGATGATTAGAATACTCGCCTACGGTTTGTATTCTAAACTCGAGGCCACCTGAGAAAACAGGCCTGAATACTTATCCCCTCTTCATGGGTGACATCACAGCATGAGGCTAACCTTGCGCTGAGAAAACTTCAACCATTCAAGTTGAAGCAGTCAGCGTGAGTGGAGTTGTACTGTATAGTTTTGCATGCGCAGTATATTATAGCGATTTTTGTTATAATTATTATAAAGAAATAATATATCGTTAGATTTAGGGTTTGAGGCTTCTATCTAGCACAATCTTTGTTGCTTGTTTCTGTTTCCTTCTTTTCACTTATATTTTTGCTTCTTCTCTGGTTCGTTTTTTCTTTAATTTTTCTCTGCTTAACATTATCAAAATCTTTATTTTTGTTACTAATAAATGTATCAAATGCAATTATTTTATTAAATACAGATATGTATTATACAGGCTGTTAAAAAAGTGTTCGGAATTTTTAAGGATGTACAGTATAGACCAAAATAAGTGAAAAAAGCCTAATAAATATGGGTCCACAAACTAACCGTTTCAAAGATATGAGATATTTTCAGCAATGTATTAACAAAGAAAATAAGAAAACAGTGTGTGGTATCAAATCAAATTTACGTTTTTCATTTAAGCCATTTTACAATAGATGTTCCACATGTCCCCCTTCCATCTCAACACATGATTCACATCTTCTTATAAACGAGTCTCGCACCTCGCACCTTTTCAAAAATTCCCGGTTTTACTCGAATTATCTCACAGGCATGTTCTATTCGCTCTTGTAAGTGCGCTACATTATTAATTGAAGTAGAATAAACTAAACTCTTTAAATATCCTCAAGCAAAGAAGTCCAAAGGCGTTAAGTCAGGAGACCTGGGAGGTCATGCTACTGTGCCTCTCGTTTTTGTTTTTACTGTTAATCACAGGTAACTTGATTGCATGTGTATTAACTTGTTTTTTATAATAGCTCATATCTTTGAAACAGTTAGTTTGCGGACTCATGTTTATTAGATTTTTTTTTCACTTATTTTGGTCTATACTATACGCCCCTAAAATTTCCGAACACTTTTTTTTAACACCCTGTATGTTTACGCAATTCCTGCAATATATAAAATGAGAACGAATTCTTATATTATTTAAACCACAATAAATTATTTAAAGTAAAACATAAGTTGCATTCGTATATTTATTCTATTTATAATACGTTTTTTTTTTTAGTTATGTATATAAAATGGTAATTATATAATATTTGAATAGTTATAGTTATTTATGAGTTGTATATACAGGATGATTGATCGTCAGGTGCGAACATAGGGATTTAACATGGTATTTTAGTACTTTGCGATTTCCTGCTCTCCTATTCATTTTAGTGCAAAGCTGTACAGAATTAAAAGCTGAATATAAAACTGTTTTTACATCTTTTATTATGTTTCTAGTTTCTTCACAATTTTAAAATATTTGTTAGTTTGTAGCAATAGCTATGATTTTGAATGAAATAAAAACAAAAATATTTTATTACACTGTCAAATATATGTCAAAAAGATGTAAAAACAGTTTTATATTCAGCTTTTAATTCTGTACAGCTTTGCACTCTACAATTTTTGCCGTAAAATGAATAGGAGAGCAGGAAATCGCAAAAACTAAAATTCCACGTTAAATCCCTGTTCGCACCTGACGATCTAGACCTGTATTTATAAATTACAGTTTACAAGCTTATTTGTTTAAAATTCCGTATATTTCCAATGCTTACAATGCAGTAGTTGGACCGTCACGTCACAATAATTAGGGAAGCAAGAAATTAGGAAAGTCTGATTTTACATGTTAAAGTCCTATGTTCGGCTGTGCTTGTCACCACACTGTATATATAATTCCATTAAAAAATATATATATATCGATGATATCGCTGCCAGCTAAATTGAAAGTATAATGGGGTGGTATAAGACAAATTTTTGTTTTTACGTTTGATACTAGACAAAAAAATAAAATAACCGTTTTGTTTAAATCGATTAATTACCGTAAGTACTTTACGAGAAAATAATTATTAAAAATTCGGGGAAGGGATATGTGACGAGAGCATGGTAGAATCGTGGAAGAAAACAGATAGATTGGGAGGGAAAGAGATAGGTATGCTTTACGTATGTGTATCGTACAATATTTTATGTACGATAGAATATAATAACCCAATAAATATCAAAAAATATAACTTATTTATAAATTAGGATCACAATATTAAATGAGAAGTTTGCGGCGCATTTTAATGGCACAAAATTGACCCCTGTGGCGCACTCTCCACGCCAACAATGAGAGCCCGTGAGGTGACGCCTGGTAAGCGCCCACACGGTACAAATATTCCATCATTACCGATATCTGTGTACGAAGCAGATTGGCACACCCAGAAATGGGTAATATGCCGTGATATATATATATATATATATATATATATATATATATATATATATATTTTAAGTTTGCCATGTTAACAAAATATTATACCTGGTTTTGCAAATTTCAATCACTCGTTGCTTGACAACACGTGACTAATGAAACCTTAATACTATAGTGAAAATGATTAAGCAGAGGACTCACGTCATCGACTTGAAAAAAACATTATAAAATGAAATATAACTTGTGGAAATTATTGGGTGTTATTTATTATTACAAGAAGAAAAAAAGTACTAGTATTAAGTAATGTATACAGGGTGTTATATTTTAATGGACCCACCAAATATCTCGCTTATTTATTAAGTTAGTAATTTCTTTCATATAACATGATTTATACAGCAACATGTAAGCTACTTGATGACGGATGTACATTCATGATACCACTTCCGGTTTATTAGTAATTAATATCACCTTTGAAATTTCAAATGAAACACTATATTTTTTTACAAATTTGAAAAGTACATCAAATTTGCTTTAAATCATGTAAAATAATCCGTATGTTACATTATTAAAAAGTAAAATGGCGGCCACTTTTTTATACACCTAGTCGAAAATTGTAAATTAATTAATATATACGTTTCTTTAATACTAGTATTTTTTCTTCTTTTTTAAAAAATAAACAACAACTAATAATTACTACAATTCTTTTTATAAGGTTTTTTTCAGGGTGATGAAGTGAGTCCTCTGCCTAATCATTTCCACCATACATGATAAGTGTTTTACAAACTTAAAACTGACAACTAAAAATCAATTTTACGCACTATCGTAGATGAAAGGATTTTAACTAGTTTATCCTTTATAGATAACTATATTATTAGTAACAGTAAATAAGAATTAGGTATTTAATTAAAAAGAAATAGAAAAGAAGAACAAGTAGAATCAATATACATTCATTTTAGTTAATACATGACATAACATCACCAAAGGAAAAAAAAACTATCAAATTTTAAATATCCACACCACATAGGTACTATCCATTCGAAAAATGTATTTGTTTATATTCCTATAAACATAGCCGGATTTACTATTAAGATAAATAAGCAGCAACTTGGGGCCTCAAGTTTCAAAAAATAAAAGTAAACAAAAAATATTATTATAATTTAAGCCCAGTTCACCCGTCGTAATGAAATTGTGATGGAATAAAATAGATCATACTTGTCAAAATTTTCGTTTCCCAAGAAACAATTTATTAGCATTTTTGGTAATAAATTTGTTAACAAAAATTTAACCTTGTCAAATGGGCTTTATATACTGATGTCCCAAAAAAAAAAACGCGCGATTCATAAGGATCTCCACAACTATAAGAGGTACGTCGGTTAAATTGGACAAAAAACAAAAATTACGCCATTAGGACATCATTTTAATGGTGTATCGTTATTTCAGAAAAAAAATGCGTAATTCACTAGATGTAGGCAAAATGTACACTTTGCAGATTTTTTTATTTTAGAGAATAACTTCAAAATGTTAAATAATACTGGGCTTTGTTTGGTATCTCTTTAGGGCACGTTTTTATGTTCTTTCGAATGGCGCTGCTCAATTTTTTTTATCAATGTTGGATTTCGAGCTCGATATCAAGTTACGATGCCAAAGTTTTAATTTTTATGCGGACGTTGGGACGTTGTATTGGAAAGTTATACCCAGCAAAAATGCAAGAATTATTAAATTTATAGGTTAAAAACAATGCTTGTTGCCTTGAAACAATTGCTAATTTTCTTATTGGGTTTTAGTTCTCAAAATTATATAAGTGTTAAGTACGTATTTGAATATTTTTATATGGACGTCATAGGAGGCAATGGTATATTTCAAACGAAATTTGAAAACTGTTGCAACTCTAGTATGTTCAAAAATATTAATGATAATGAAGAAAATAAACTTAAAAATAAACTAATAAGACTACCTGACCGCTGATTTCTTTAATTTCATAAAAGAAACTATTGTTTTTAACATACAAATTTAATAATTGTTGTATTTCCGCTGTTTGAAACAAAGGAATGCAGCGTTGAAAATCTAAAAAATATCTGTTCAAAAGTGATTGGCGTAAATTTACATTATTGTCAGGATAAAAATTAAATTTTGGCATTATAACTCATAAGCCTTATGGCAAGTTGCACCAACAAGGCTTAAATTTTAAGTTAGGTTTACACAAAAAATACAAATCAAAATTTTGACAGCAATGTACAATAATTCATTGGACATTTCATTTCTATGCAATATTGTTAATTTAAGCCAAATTAAATATTTAAGTTACGTTACCGGCCATAAATCCAACAGTAATATAACAATTTGAGCATCGCAATTCTTTAAAAGAACATAAAAAAGTGGAAACGTCCATTAACGCTTTGTTAAATTATCGGACCACAAAATGAACAAATGCGAATCAGTTTTTTTGATCTTATGACATTTAGATAATTGCTGTAAAAAAATCGTGTTGCATTTGTCCGTTTTGATGATCCGTTAATTAAACAAAGCGTTGATGAACATTTTGTGCAACCGGGCATAAATATATATCCTTGACATAGGCGTTTAGCATGGGAAAACAGTTTTCTGTAAATAAAAAGTGTCCGGCAGAAAATTAAGCCATGATATTGAACATGATAAAAGTACATTTGCTCCTGTACGTTATTTATTATTGATTACTTTAATATTATTGTACATATTAGAAAAAAATATAATTAAATAATTGTTTCAATATTTAATGATTAAAATTTTCAAATGTCTTCCGTGGCACAATGGTTAGCGTAGGTGCCTTTGCAATATTAAATTTTATAGATTTGGGTTCGATTCTTCAGCAGGATTTTTTTTTTGCAAAAAATATTAAACTTTTAAAAATTTATCTTTTATTTTCTATTACAAGCATTTAGAAATAATAATACCTTTGTAATAAATAAAGAGAAAATAATTAACAAAAATTAATTACAACAGAGAAAACAGTGATATAATAAGAATGCATTATATTTTCTGTTCTTGTTAATAAAAAATAACTGAGATAGGTATAACGAACATGTGCATGCATTGCATTTTTACTGTATAAAATAGTTATTTACATACTAAGTGCGGGAAGACATTCATCCCGCATGAGCGCTTATTTGAGTCACGAGCGAGCTTGCGAGCGAGGGCTTCATTTGCGCGAATGCGTGGATGACGTCTTCCTGCAAGAAGTTTGTACAATACTTTTTGTAACGAACAAAATCATTATTAATAGAGTATAAATGTCAAGATAATTGTACAAAATTCGCAAATATACAAGTAAATAGCAATAGCACAGCAGCAATTTCATAGCAACGGTTGTTAAGTAAATTGTTGATTTCGGAAACATAATTGTTTGCATATTTTTTCAGATTTAAAAGTTGTCAAAATGTCTGATATTTCTTGTATGCCTCCCGAAATTTAAGGCTGGAGACAACGAATAAACGCTTTTTTAACTTATCATAATGGCAAATGTGTTAATTCACCTGTAATTCAGTATGTAAATAACATATAAACTAAATTAAGCAGAAGTTCTAACACATATTGTATGTTATACTTACCAACTTTTCAAATAATTAAATAAAGAACAATGTCCGGCACATGCCTCTATTTTACTGGTAGTTTAATTGTCAGGTGTAATATCTGATAATTTAAATTTAAGGTTATCTACTATTTTGATATTGGACAGATGACAGATTGTTCTCAAACAGATTGCACTGATGGAGGCAAATTGATTATTTATTAATAAATTATTTATTCTTATTGGTTTTTAATGCTTGAAAATCGTCAATTTTCGAAAAATTTATTAATTATATTTTTTCTAGTTTCATTCTTTTAATTGCTAATAGATAGCGCTAGTAGTATTAAAATGTCAAAATTAGCAATGAAATTTCTAATTTAATTTAGATAATTTTTATTCATTCAACTAATTTTTCTCAATTATCTTGTTCTTATATTAAATTTGTTGTAATGTGTAAAAAAATTAAAAATATAAATAACACTTTTAAGCTACTCGATCAAAATACTTTCCATTTAAACACTAGTGCGCGAAAGTAAAACAATAACGGGAATATGGCCTTTCGGATTGTGAGTTGGCTGCGGGAAACATTAGTTTCTAGCACGGTTTCTAGGTAGTGAGTAAGAAAAACTAAATTATTTTTTATTGACATCAAAGAAAATATAATGCATTTTTATTATATCACTCTTTTGATTATTGTAATCAATTTTTGTTAATTATTTTGCCTTTATTTATTATAAAGTTATTATTATTTCTAAATGATTGTACCATTGTGCTACGGAAGACATTTGAAAATCTTTTTATATTACATCATAAAACATTGCCACAATTATTTATATATTTACGTGGTGTATGTGGATATGTCAGACGGGATCGCGTGAGGAATAATTTGGTGTATGAAGAATGTATGGTTAGAAACAATGTGATTAAGAGAGTTGGTGTGAGTCAGTTGAAATGGTTTGGGCATGTGGAGAGAATGGCGAGTGAACGGCTTGTTAAGCGTATATATCTTGATGAAGTAGAGGGTTTTCGATTGCGTGGCCGACCAGTGTGTAAGTGGATGGATGTGATTGGTAGGGTGCTTAAAGCGAGAGCGTTTCCAAGTGTGAAGAGAAGAAGAGCATGTATGAATGCGATTATGAGTGTGGTCGAGGCGAAAGAATTCTGCTTAGATAGGAATGTGTGGCGAAGGATGATTGTTTCCTAACTATTATTGTGATCCGGATGCGGTATTTCGCTACCGAAAATCGGTCACTTTAATATGTTTAAGAGTAAGGATTTGTTGTATGATGTTGATGTTATTCTTATTGTTATCGGGTTTGTGCGAACCCACTACGTGGGACACGCGTGATTTTATGTATGTATGTATATATATATATATATATATATATATATATATATATATATATATATATATATATATACAGGGTGATTCATCGGTCTGTCCTCTCTTTATAACTCTTTTATTTTAAATCAGATACAAAAACTCTTCAGATAAAATTTATATGATATATTATTGTCTATCTACGTACTATATGCACTTGTATACAGGGTGCTCCGTTGAAGCGCAACATTATGTAACTTCATATTTCTTAATGGAACATCCTATATAGGTATATTTATTTATTTTCATAGTAAATTAGATTTCCTTTAAAAAAGTATTAAGTAATAAGGGGTCTAAAATTATAAATTAAGAAGTTATTTACCTTTATTCGTTGAATGATATTTTTGTATTGTTATTATTAACAAAGTAAGCTATGGATAATTTGATCAATTGTTTTCGAGCATTTATTATAATTTTGCATTATTTAGTCTGTCACTAAATTTTAATAGCCTCTTTGTAATTAGTGTAATGTTTAAAATAAGTATTAATAAAAATAATCAAAATTTTGTATTAAATTATGGTTTTTTCCACTATGAACTACTATTTTTTATGAACGTTAATAACTTCTTAATTTATAATTTTAGACCCCCTTATTACTTAATAGTTTTTTAAAGGGAATCTAATTTACTATCAAAATAAATATATATATATATATATATATATATATATATATATATATATATATATATATATATATATATATATATATATATAAACGCAAAGTGAAATATTAACTACAAGACAAGTATTTTTTAATATTGCAAAATTCCCAAAATGTATTGGCGCTTTGGACTGCACGCATGTTAAAATATCATCACCGGGAGGGCAAGATCCCGAGAATTTTCGGAATCGTAAAGGATTCTTTTCTTTGAATGTTCAGGCCATTTGCAATGCCGAACTTTCATTAACAAATATTGTTTGTCGTTGGCCAGGATCTTCACACGATTCCACAATTTTTAATAATTCATCCATAAGAAATGAATTTGAAAACGGAGAGTACGGTGACAATCTATTAGTGGGTGATAGTGGATATGGAGTCAGGCCCTTTTTAATTACACCATTATTAAACCCAAGAAGTAGAGAAAATTTATTTAACGAATCACAGATACGCACTCGAAATCCGATTGAACGTTGCTTTGGGGTTTGGAAGAGACGTTTCCCAATTTTGGCGTTTGGTCTACGGGTCAAATTGGAAAGAGTGGAAGCTATAGTCGTTGCTACGGCAGTGCTACATAACATTGCTTGTGTCATGCGAGACATACAGCCACCTGTAAATGAAGAGGAAGAAGTTGCTATAAACTTCGTAAATAATATCGGCAACGTAACAGTTCGAGATATTGGTGGCATTAACAACAGCACAAGACATGGACTCATTACCCAGTATTTTTCGGGATTATAACAGAATTGATACATTGAAATTTCATTTTTTAACATTTTATTATTATGAAAAACTAAATTAACGAACATATTCTACGAATTATAATTTAAATTAGAAAAAAATAATGTAATTAAAACTAAATAAAGGAACAAAACTCTAGAGCTAGAAACTATAAAATAAGAACAAATTATAATTTTTTTAATAATATTTGTTTTTCAATTTCTAGCAGTTCCATTCTTTTATTATGTTCTTCTTCTTCAGTTCGCATCATTTGTAGGTGTCTTTCTTCCATTTGTTTTAACTTTAAATTATGTTCTTCTAACATCAATTTTTTTTGAAGCTCAACATTTTCTTTTTTTGATGCAGCCCATAATGACAGTTTATCTGTGAGAGGCTTCCTTTTTGTTCGACGTATATTTGAAATTTTATTCTTCTCATAACTCAGACTCAGAGGTTCCGAGACCGGTGTTCGCAACTTAGCAGGTGTGAATGACGACCAATCGGAAATTTTGTTTCGTGCAGAAATGCCTGGATTTGATTCTATATACAGAAATAAATAATTACTGTGCTCAACTTTAATAATAAAGTTATTATAATGTTACCTGGCATTATATCCGGCTCAGAAATAACAACTGCATTAGTGGATGATTCTCCAGCGCCATGGTTCATCACTACAAACATAGTATTGAAACACTACGTACGTTAGTATAAAATATAATATATTAAATAATCATACCTGTAAACGTATCGGAGTACCTGTTCTCTCTCTCTGAATCATTATATTCCACTACTAGAGAAAATTATCATATTATTAGAAAATAAATGTGAATACGTTATACGAAAATATTTTGATTTACACTAACCAGGGCTATCCATGTCAAATCTGGATATTAATCCTATCATTTGTGTGCCTAATATTTCTTTTACAGCATTGTCTGTGTCTGTTATATGAATTTCTTTTGATGGACCCCCTCCTGTACCCCGATTGTAGCGTTTCTCCTCTGCATACTTCTTTTTTGATTTCTTTTTTATATTTTCGTATTTACTTCTTAAAGTTTTGAAATCCCGAAATGTTTCCCCACACAGTAAATTAAAGTCATTTGAAAGTTGTTTCCAGGCTAATATTTTGTCCCTATTTGTCATAGTATCTGTTTTTCTACATTCAATTTTGTCCTGATATTTTTTTACTAGTGATACTAAAATGTTTTCCTCCTTCGCCGAAAAATTCACAGCCCTTTTCCTTTGCTCTCCTTCCATTACTTTAATTTAAAAATACATATTAAGAATATTTAATTCATATATCTTCATAATAATACGTACCTACCTTATTTTTTATATGTCACTGTCAAATGTCAAATTGTATTTTTTTAATTCATGGCAACAGTTGATATACTTCGTTTAAGAATATTTTCGTTAAACCAGCATTGTACAACAAGTCTACAGGTAAACTTAGTTTAACTTTAAACTGCCGATCTATTAAGCTGCAGTTTAAACTGTAATTGTACAACCGGCCCTTAATGATTGTACCATTGTGCTACGGAAGACATTTGAAAATCTTTTTATATTACATCATAAAATATTGCCACAATTATATATATACAGTAAAAAATTTGAAAGATGTCCGATCAAGGTCGTCTACGAATTGTATGAATTCAGATATTTACTCCGCCAATTATGACAAATTCAGTAGTGGCGTTTGCTTAGTTTTTATGAGGGTACGTAAGATACTACTGTTATTTTATTACAATAAAAATATATGTTACAATAAAAGCATTCAAAATTCAAAAATAAGTCAACTGACAAGTTTATTACCAAATGTAAAACAAAATATGTGAAAAATAAGATACTGACACAATGTCAGTGTCAGCGACTAATAACGTTGTTCGTACGGCTATGAATCAAGGTAATGTATCTGAATTAATATCTAAACTTACGTTACAGCGAAAATATTATCAACAACGAGCATCGTTTTAAAGTGGAATGTCCTAACTTAGTCGAAACAATATGAATTTTTGAAAGACAAGCGTGTTATATCTATCCTTATCGCATACGCTTATAGCCTTTGCAAAGAAAAGAGATAAATATAGGCCTATTTGTTAATTCGTTCATGATACGGATAACCTTGATCGGACATCTTTCAAAAATTTTACTGTATATATATATATACAGGATGTTCATTTTTAAGTGGCTACCATTGAGATCTCGAAAACTAGAAGAGATACGAAGTTGGTTAAATTAGCAAAGAATCTCTATTTCACATAGGTATTTCAAAGATATACTGAAAAAAAGAAATTCAACCAGTGGTTCTCAAAATATGGATACCAACTTTTTTATTTTAAATAGAAACATATATTTTTTATTTGTGCATTCAATAGAGCTCTTTATTCTGAATCCAACGATATAAAATTTTCATACCCTTACATAACAAAATTTTTGAAAAAAAAATTAATAAAGGTTTGAATTACTTCCCTTAAAAATATGATATTAATTAGTGCCATGAATGAAAAAAGTGAATCAAGGTTGTCTACGAATTGTATGAATTCAGATTTTTACTCCGCCCATCATGACAAATTCAGTAGTGTCGTTTGCTTAGTTTTTATGAGGGTATGTAAGATACTACTGTTATTTTATTATTATAAATATATATATATATATATATATATATATATATATATATATATATATATATATATATATATATACAGGGTGTCCCAGAAGTCGACGATCAAACTAAATGGGGTGATAGAGGAGATCATTTCCAATCAAAATAACTATATATATTGTAATGCAATTGTTGATGGTTCAAAAGTTATTGCAACTTTTGTAGTTTCTCCTAAAAACGGCAAGGCGTCCAATAGAATTATTATTATTTTTATTACGAGACGTTTGTTTCTCATTTTCTTTTTTATTGTATGCACCTGAAGGGTTCTACTTTCTAATAAAATCATTTTCTTGAACATGAGTACCTTCTATTAATAATAAAAATATTGTTTTGTGAAAAAATTTTCTACCGAAAAAAAGCTACTTGATTTTAAAGTGTCGCTGACAGAAAAAAATGTCCTAAAAAAAAATTAACCAACTATCAGAAGAAGTTGTGTATTTAATGTAGATTTTAACGCGGTATAACACATGGGGATATTCAGAGCAGATTTTCTTAAATAATTTTTTTTTTCTACAAGAAAGTATTTCAGTTAAAAATACAATTGAAAAATTCGAGAATTATCTTAGATGCTGTGTCAAAAATAAAACAAAAGAAGGTATATGAAGTGACATATCGATAATAACTTTACTGTTTGTGTGTTTTTGATTTATCAGTTCTTCGATTATTAAACTTTGTTTTAATTCTTGTGATTTTGCGTATTTTTTTGTTTTTGATACTCCTTTCATTTGGACTTTGTTCTTCTTGGTCTCAAAAATATGTCTTATACCCCTCGAGAATATGCAGAAATGCATTACGTGTACGGGTTTTGTGACGGGAACGCTCGAGCTGCTGCAAGAGAGTATCGGATACGATACCCTAATCGAGAACGCTATCCTGATTATAGGGTATTTCAAAATGTTCATCGGTCTTACTTAGAAGGCGAAATCCCTGGCAATCCGCGAAGAGAAGGAAGACCTGCGCTTCAGTGCAATGACGACGATATAATTGAAATGGTGACAGAGAACCCGTCAACAAGTGTTCGTCGTATATCCAGACATTTGGAAATTCCAAAATCTAGGGTTCATCGTGTTTTGCAAAAGGGCCAGTTGTATCCATACCATGTGCAGCGCGTGCAAGCACTTTTACCTGCGGACTATGACAAAAGAGTGCAATTTTGTCGGGAAATGCTGCGTCGTCATAGAGAAGACTCCGAATTTTTTAACAAGATTTTGTGGAGCGACGAATCAAACTTTTGTAGAACCGGGATATTTAATATACACAATTTACATTTTTGGGACTATGTGAACCCTAGAGTTGTTAGAAATGACAACTTTCAACACAAGTTTGGGGTCAACATATGGGCGGGAATAATTGAAGGAAAATTGATTGGTCCATTTGAGCTCCCAGGAAGGCTTAACAGCGAAAATTATCTGCATTTTTTGCAAAATGAGTTACCTTATCTACTTGAAGACGTGACATTGGAGACACGCCGAGATATGTGGCTGCAACAAGATGGAGCTCCTCCTCACTATTCTGTAGATGTGAGACGACACCTTGACACAGAATTTCGGAATCGGTGGATTGGTAGAGGAGGGTTTATTATGTGGCCACCGCGATCCCCTGATCTTAACCCCTTAGATTTTTTTCTATGGGGTTATTTTAAAGAAATAGTCTACATGACAGAAAGTCAGAATGAACAAGAGTTGCAACAAAAAATAAGAGAGGCTACCAACATTATTAAAAATAATCAACGGGCGTTCCGAACAATAAAAAGAAATTTTATTCGGCGATGCTTAATGTGCATTAGAAAACATAGTAGAAATTTTGAACACTTTTTGTAAAATTTGAAAACATCATGAAAAGCTTCATAAACCCTATTTTGTTTTAATGTTGTATAAAAACTATTACAACTATTATTTTGTTTTATTTTTGACACAGCATCTAAGATAATTCTCGAATTTTTCAATTGTATTTTTAATTAAAATACTTTCTTGTAGAAAAAAAAAATATTTAAGAAAATCTGCTCTGAATATCCCCATGTGTTATACCGCGTTAAAATCTACATTAAATACACAACTTCTTCTGATAGTTGGTTAATTTTTTTTTAGGACATTTTTTTCTGTCAGCGACACTTTAAAATCAAGTAGCTTTTTTTCGGTAGAAAATTTTTTCACAAAACAATATTTTTATTATTAATAGAAGGTACTCATGTTCAAGAAAATGATTTTATTAGAAAGTAGAACCCTTCAGGTGCATACAATAAAAAAGAAAATGAGAAACAAACGTCTCGTAATAAAAATAATAATAATTCTATTGGACGCCTTGCCGTTTTTAGGAGAAACTACAAAAGTTGCAATAACTTTTGAACCATCAACAATATATATAGTTATTTTGATTGGAAATGATCTCCTCTATCACCCGATTTAGTTTGATCGTCGACTTCTGGGACACCTGTATATATATATATATATATATATAGTGTGTTAATTAAAAACCTGGCCATAGGCGTTTAACATGGGAAATCAGTTTTTCCTTGCGCAAAAGTTCCCAAATTATTTTAGACAAAAATACTTCAAATAAATGTTGTAGAGAATTAAATTCTGCATCCAGATTAGTAATAAGATTTTATTTTCGACGTTTCATAACCGAGAAAATCAATTTCAAAGTTTATCGAAAATTGCTGATTTATAGCGATAGCCATGGAAGTCAAACAAAATTACAAACAATTGTATGACATCTTAACTGTCAAAGAAAGTTTGTGTTTTGTGATTTTCGTTCAGTAACATATTTTTTTGGAAGTATGGAACAGTTTTCTCATGAAGAAAAGCTTCAGATTATAAAATGGTGTTACTGTGGACAAAGCTATAGAAAAATACGTGATTTAATAAGTGTAATGTGGTCACATCGACAAATTCCAAGTAAAACCACAATAGAATCTTTTATTAAAAAAACTTAAAGCTGTAATTTCCAATGAATGTAGAAAAATAAATGCCAGACAGCTGCATAATGTTCGACATGGCTTTTATAATAGACTTGGGTATTGCTTAGCGCAAAATGGAGGGTTATTTGAACATTTAATATAAAATTATATTCATTCTAGTTTTCTGTTTTTCTTTTTAAATAAATACATTATTCTTGTTTTCATTTTTATTTTATTTTGTATATGTTGACAGCTATGTATTCTAAAATTAAACCATGTATTTAAGAAACATATTTGTTTTATACATTAAGTTAGGCTAATTCATTGTGTCAATGTCATACAATTGTTTGTAATTTTGTTTGAGTTTCATGGCTATCGCTATAAATCAGCAATTTTCGAAAAACTTTGAAATTGATTTTCTCGGTTATGAAACGTCGAAAATAAAATCTTATTACTAATCTGGATGCAGAATTTAATTCTCTACAACATTTATTTGAAGTATTTTTGCCTAAAATAATTTGGGAACTTTTGCGTAAGGAAAAACTGATTTCCCATGTTAAACGCCTATGGCCAGGTTTTTAATTAACACACTGTATATATATATATATATATATATATATATATATATATATATATATATATATATATATATATATATATATATATATATATATTACAGGAAAAGCATTCAAAATTCAAAAATAAGTCACCTAGTAAATAATAAATAAACTTACGTTACAGCGAAAGTATTATCAACAACGAGCATCGTTTATAAATGGAATGTCCTAACTTAGTCGAAACAATATGAATTTTTGAAAGACAAGCGTGTTATATCCATCCTTATCACACACTCTTACAGCCTTTGCGAAAGAAAGAGATAAATGTATGCCTATTTGTTAATTCGTTCGTGATACAGGTGCCCTTGATCGGACATCTTTCAAAAATTTTACTGTAGTGCTAGAGATATTCTATTGCATTAAATGAAGACTTTTTAAAAGTAAAAATTAATTCTAAACAACTTTTCATTCTTGTACTTTTGCTCTAAAATGTAAAGGAGAGCCAATTTCCGCACATTTTTAAAATCCTATGTTAAACTCCTATGTTCCACGTTTCGTTGCTCACACTGTGTATATTATATACAGGAAGGTAACCGCGACCCCGGAACATACTTTCTTAATTTCCTGCTTCCCTAATTATTTTAGGTAAAAATGCTTCAAAAAAAAAAAAAGTTGTAGAGCATAAAATTCTGCATCTGAATCAATAAGCAACATGAAAATGTCGAAAATCACCTCAAAAATAGCAATAGCCATGTAATTGAGACAAAATAAATAACAAATGTTTAACGGTGTATCTGTCACGTTAGGGTAATTTATTTTTATTTGCTATTATTTCTAATTTCTGTTTCAATTAACAATTATCTGTTAATTTAAAGTGATATTTGTTCACTTGAACAGATTTTACAAATAATAATGAAATTAAATTAACCTAGCTTGACAGATAAATCGTTAACATTTATTAATTTTTTGTTTCAATTCCATGGCTATAGCTATTTTTGCTGTGATTTTCGACATTTTCATACCTAATTTTTGACGTTACAAGGCATACAATAGTATATGTTATTAGGAGTAAAGTGATACTTTGTGTGGTAAGCGTGGAAGTTTGAACGACGAGCGAAGCGAGTCGGACAATTGAGCCTGGTTTATAGATTGCACAGAATAGAATGGAATAGAATAAGGAATGGAATAGAATAGGAATAGAATTTTTTAAGTCTATAGATTGCATGGAATAGAATAGTTTGGAATAGAATGACGTTACTTTTGTAACACTTTTACACTAAATTAACTAATTTATTGGTTATTTTTTCTTTCACTAATTTCATTTAGAACTAGAGTAAATAATATCATTGTTTGTTTTTGCTAAAAAAGATAGTATTTCTGCAGAAAAACTGTTGTCCACTGTAAGTTTTTAGGTTAGGGGATGGGCTAAAAGCAACGAAGTCACACCAATCACATGAATATTAACGGAGCAAGCCGAATGGAGTAGAATAAGAAATAAAATTTGGTTATTTCCTATTCTATTCCATTCTGTGCAAGTATAAATGGTTCCATGCATTTACATTGGTTTATATTTCTATTCCCTGTGCTATTCTGTTCTATTCTATTCCATTCTATTCTATGCAATCTATAAATCAGGCTTTGCACGTGAGGCACACAAAGACACTTTTACTCCTAATGACACATTATATTTTTTCTTCAAACGTAGATATTTAAAGAAAAATATCTACTACTGACGTTACATTTTACGTAAATTACGTTTGCGATTTCAATTGCCCCTGTAGCTATGGATACTTATTTGTTCACTTTTTGTTATAAACATTGAAGGGGAAATTTTCACGTTTTGACGTTTAAATAAAAACTGTGCAATTTTATATCCTCCCTGTGTGCATGAAGTATTATAATGTACGATCCCTGAAGTTGTTCAATTGGATGGAAATCTAACAGTGTGTCTGAAAGATATGTCCAGAAATCACTGCAAAACAATATAGACATTTCTTATCACTTTAATTCTAAGTATTCTTATGTTCATTACCGTCCCTGTAATTGTAATCTGTAAGTCTGCTATTCTTTAATATGTTAATTCCTCAAAAGTAAACTCTGTTAACATTTCAATTCAAAGGTTATTTATTCAAATTTGACAGCTATTGATGGTATTTAGTAACTTTATTCTTAGGTCACCTAGCATGTTATAGTGACATTTAGGGCGATATTACAGGTTTCTTTTATTAAAATTATTTCTCATTCGTTGATTCTGTATAGTTTCTATGTATATTTATTTATTTTATTTCTACGCCAGCGGCGTAGAAATTAGCTACTTCTACTCCGGC
This sequence comes from Harpalus rufipes, assembly GCA_951394225.1. Lineage (NCBI taxonomy): Eukaryota > Metazoa > Arthropoda > Insecta > Coleoptera > Carabidae > Harpalus > Harpalus rufipes. The sequence continues at coordinate 20,806,314 of OX596282.1, read as the reverse complement.
GGCGTAGAAATTAAACTACCTTGTGAACAAGTCACAAAAGATGCTACTTTTGTGACGTTTGAAGAAAAAAATAATTTTGCTTAATGATTCAAATGAAGAATTTTATGCCCTACAACTTAGAACATTTATGTCTATTGTATACCGGATGAATATTTAAAACCCGAACATAACCCGTTAACATGGGAAAATTGTTTTTCGCAAACAGTTGCTCCCCGTTTCAACTAACAACAATGGTTGTGGTATCAATAAAAAGGTAAAAATTTCCTAATTTTAATATTTTGTAACAGATTATGAATTGCTTAAAAAAATTAAATTAATAAAATATTAAATAATAACATTAGCACAAGTTATAGGTTATAACAAATTGTGACAGGTAAAATGTCAAACATTTGTTTGTCTTTTTGTTCAAATGCCATCATGGTTATCGATATTAATAAGAATTTGAATAAGTTTAATAATTAACTACTAAAATATTACATAATTTACATGTATTTGGTGTCATTGGGTGCAGATTTTTTTTTCTACTGATACCACAAACATTGTCAGTTGAAACGGGGAAGCAACAGTCTGCGAAGAACAATTTTCCCGTGTTAACTGGCTATGTTCGGGTTCAAGTATATACCCGGTATACAATATACGTACTGAAGTTATATTTATTGAAATTAGTACCTTTTTTAGGTTGTTAGTTTTTGAAAGACGTACTTCAGCTTATCAGCTTGAGCCATCGAAAATAGTTAATTCGGTCCTGCCTATAAAACAGTGTTTTGAACCTTTCGATATCAGTGTTTTGAACCTTTCAATACCGTGCCTCCTTTTGCTCCTTTTAATAAGAACGAAAGCTCGATGGCATACCACAGTGAACTACTTAAATATTACTACAGCACTTTATGTTATTCTAATAAAACATACTTACAACTTTCCAATTAAACAAATCTTCCATTATTTATTTTTTTAAAAGTTCATGTACTATTTGAAGTTGCATATACAAACATCAAATTTTTACTATATTTTCTTTAAAGAGAAATTAAACAAAACAGTTCATACTGAAAGTGTGATTGAAGAAATGATGTTTGGTAATGTAAAAACATTAGTTAAATACCTTAAGAATGATGAAACTTTGTTACCAGCGCACTTCTGGGACCGATGACATTACATAAACAAGAGAGAAAAATTAAAAACTACATTTCAACAAACCTTCACTCTACACCTAAAATTTGACGTATTATTTCAATTCTCATGTTTGTATAAATAGAGATTAGTAGAAAATGTATGACAATTTGTCTCATAGATGGCACTGTATGATAAAGCTTGGTTTACACAATTCTTATCTTTGTATACTGTATTTCAGATAAGAATAGATTTGGTGGCGCTGCGGAGCCAGCCTGTTTTACACACATAAAACTTAGGAATGGACCTATTACATTAAAGAGAGATATTCATAAAAGTGAGATATATATAGTGCGCCGTTAACTTTTAGCGCAGGTGGGCAATATAGTGTAGAACATTTAAATTTCAAATATGGCAACAAATACATACATATACAATAAATTTAAAAAACTGAGTAAATTTAGGTATAGTATAAGCGATGAACACTTTAAAAAGAGAGGAACAACAGATGGAAATCAGAAAAACGGATATAAATTTTATAAAGATGGTTATGTCCACAATATAAAAATATTAGAAGAAAGCGAAACAAATGTGTACGTGAAATTGTTTATTATTTTGTTATATTCCTGCATATTTGCATTTCAAACTTGCGTACTTAATATGTTTATTATGATACCAAAATTGTTTTGTTCCGCGTACCAAAACAATCGAAGAGTGACAGTAAATATCTTAGTTGTCAAATGATTTGCTTTACAACCGATATTAAAATCTCTGGTGAAACATAAATTTTACATAGACAATTTTTTTTTTGTCGCTTTCTTCAAAATTTTTAACAAGTATCAATTTATTTTATTTCATTCTCGTTATTTGGCAACATAGTGTCACACAAGAACGGCAAAGTTAGCCAAATATTCCGAAACGCTGAAAAAGTACTGAACGAAGCAGAGCCAAATTACAAAATATTAATTTTAACTTCAAAACGGTAATATCTTTTTAAAGAGAGTTTTAATTACAACAAAGAAATATTTGATTACAACAAAGAATATGACTAATTTTACAATAAAAATATATTTGTTATTGTACGAATCATAAAATTGCACGTATTTAACGTAATTTGACATGTTTTTTTTTTATTTTTTTGTCCTAATCCACACCAAGCTTTATTACAAAAACAAAAAATCTGATGTGGACACCACATGACTTCCTTGTACGATTATTAAACTATACATATTTTTTTAATAAATAAATTACAAAATATTAATTTTAATTTCAAAACAGTAAGATATATAGCGACCATAATCTAACCCGGTTCTTTTTAAAGAGAGTTTTGATTACAACAAAGAAATATTTGATTACAACAATGAATATGACTAATTTCACAATAAAAATATAATATTTGTTATTGTACGAATCATAAAATTGCGCACGTATTTAACGTAATTTGACATGAACATTTTTTTTTATGTTTTTCTCCTAATCCATAGCATGCTTTATTAAATAAAATAATAAATATTTCATCACGGCATATTACCCATTGCTGGATGTGCCAATCTGCTTCGTATACAGATATCGGTAATGATGGAATATTTGTACCGTGCGGGCGCTTACCAAGCGTCACCTCACGGGCACTCATTGCTGGCGTGGAGAGTGCGCCACAGGGGTCAATTTTGTGCCATTAAAATGCGATGTAATTTTTGGCGTCGGTCGGGATCGAACCCGGGTCCCCAGATTCGCGACCAGACAAAAACAAAAAAGTATATAATTTTTAAATTTACATATCTCGCTTATACAATGGGCTAATTTAATAATACTTGATGTGCTAGACGCAGAAATTAATTCTCTAAAACTTTTATTTGAAGCATTTATTTCTAAAATCAAAATAAAATCATTTTTTCAAGAAAAACTGTTAACAACTTCAAATAATGTACCACTTCCGGTTAGCCTATTTTAACCAAAATCTATTTTGTTATTTCGATTGACATAAAAGTCTTGTATACCAAATTTGAAAAGTTTTGGATTATATTTTAAAACAGTTTTTCATTAAAATCTATTATAAGCTTCATGTAAAGTGCCACTTCTGGAAATTGCGTAATAACCAGAAAGGGAGGTGCACAACTAGATGTTATAGGAGTCCTAAATACAAAATTTCAACTTTCTACGACTTACTGTTTTTGAGTTACGTACAGACGTCACGACGAAATTAGTCAAAATGGATTCAGGGATGACCAAAATGGATATTTCCGCTGAAATCTGAAAACCGAAATTTTTCGCGATTACAATACTTACGTACAAGGAAGTAAAAAGTATATAATTTTTAAATTTACATATCTCGCTTATACAAAGGGCTAATTTAATAATACTTGATGTGCTAGACGCAGAAATTAATTCTCTAAAACTTTTATTTGAAGCATTTATTTCTAAAATCAAAATAAAATCATTTTATTCAAGAAAAACTGTTAACAACTTCAAATAATGTACCACTTCCGGTTAGCCTATTTTAACCAAAATCTATTATGTTATTTCGATTGACATAAAAGTCTTGTATACCAAATTTGAAAAGTTTTGGATTATATTTTAAAACAGTTTTTCATTGAAATCTATTACAGTCTTCATGTAAAGTGCCACTTCTGGAAATTGTGTCATAACCAGAAAGGGAGGTGCACAACTAGATGCTATAGGAGTCCTAAATACAAAATTTCAACTTTCTACGGCTTACCGTTTTTGAGTTATGCGAGATACGTACGTACAGACGTCACGACGAAATTAGTCAAAATGGATTCAGGGATGACCAAAATGGATATTTCCGCTGAAATCTGAAAACCGAAATTTTTCGCGATTACATTACTTCCTTTACTTACGTACAAGGAAGTTAAAATGACGAACATCACGAATAATCACCTGGGTTATGACACATATATAAAATGGTGTCAAGAGAAGAAAATTGATCAAACAAAAAGGCTTTGTTACTTTAAATATGTTTCAAAAATCATAATCTCTGTGGTACTATTATTCCATGTTAAAAACTTTTTTTTATTAACAAAATCATTGACAGAAAATATGTATACGAATTTAAATCAGCTTGAGTGGTCAAAAGTACCAAGCAAAGAGAATATAACATTTTTGAAGCAGGGGGATAAATGAATTGAGATACTGTATGTTTAGATAGTGACATTTTATTAATTATTGTATTGTTTTTACACAGGAATGTGATACAATAAATTAGAGGTAAGAATAATACATAGTTATTTACGTAACCACTCAGGAAAGTGTTCCATTGCAGGATGAGTAGGTAATATTCCTGAAAATATTTGAGAAGTTGCGAACGTTGCTCTTTCAGAAATCGTACCGCCCAAGTCAAAATACCGCTATGAGAGAGAATATAACATTTTCGAAAATTGGTGCAAGGAAAAGGCTGTTACTGAGTCTATAGAAGAAGTACTATATTAGCCTATTTTTCTGAAAATCTTACAAATATGAACTAAATCGAATAATCTATAAAAGAGGCTCAAAATGACGAAATTCTTATGATGAAGGTAAACACCAATTTTTATTAGTTTATGTGTTGTATAATAGACTTCTCCAATTGTTCTTATACTGGCCTTGGTAGGAGCATGTCGTTGCGACAAATTAAATAAAATGTCTTTAGAAGATATTAATGAAACTCCTAAAATGTTAATTATCAAGATTCCAAATACAAAAATAAATAATGTAAAACGTTTTGTATTTGATGAAGGTAACCAACGCTATACAGGTGTTAAAAAAGTAAAATATTTTAAGGGCATATAGTACTGACCAAAATGAGTAAAAAAAAAGCTAAATCAATATGGGTCCAATCTTCAAAAGTTTCCGATATATAAGGCAGTGGAAAATGAGTTTTACGGGGTTCGAAAACTATGAGTTACGAATTCGATGTTGTGCCGACCTTGACCAATATTTAATTTTCAAATAACTTTGTAACTATTAGAAATTGATAAAAATGTTTCATATAAAATTTTATTGTTTTTTTTTTAATCTATTTACTGACAAACGAAATTTTGTTCGATCACTATCTTTGTCAGTTTTTCTTTGATTTTTCGTTTTGCTTTGGAACAGTTGAAGATCAGGCCTTTGTTGATTAAACATTTTTTAAATTCATTTTGGTCAGTGCTATACCCTCATAAAATTTTACCCTATTTTTTTACCGTCACCTATAGATAAGGAAGGTATTGTCTTTGGTCAAAAAATTCGGTGGTGAGTTTTCATTGAATAAGCACGTTTTAGGGTCTTTACAATACGATTTTACTATTTCTACGATGATGTCTGTATGTGTGTGTGTTAGTGTGTGCGTGTATGTGTATGTGTGTATGTGTGTATGTGACCGCAGTTTCGTCAACGATATCTCCAATACTAGAATTCCAAAAATTACAATTCTTGCGTATTCCTCTTCCTTACAACCATATGCAGACTTGATTAGATTTTGCTTATAATTGGTCAACCGGAAGTATCCTCATTTGAAGATTTTAACAGTTTTTCTTGAAAAACTCAGTTAAATTTTATTATAACTTAAAGAATATATTATTCTTTATACGATTTGATTGCATTTTATATTTCATATTCAACAGATATAGAGTTAAAGAATTATAAAGATTGTAATAATTATAAAATTTCATATATCAGCCAGCTGTGCTAACTTAACCATGGAAACTGCTAATATATTCAGGTATCTAATTCAAATTGACAGATGTCAATATCAATAAAAAGTAAATGATGAAAGAATAAGGGAAATAACTCTAGTGTTGGGCGTTTCTAGAAAGATATAAGAGAGACGATTACATTGGTTTGAACATGTCATGAGGAGAGATGAGTATATTGAAAGAATGAATAGCTTATAACAGAAGGTGGAAGAAACATAGGAAGACCAAATATAATATGAAAGGAGAGAAAAGGAACTGAATGAGGACGACATACAAAACAAAAATTAGTGGAAGAAAAAAATAAAAAATAGCGACCCCCTAACGAATGGAAAAAACTACAGACGAAGAATATGTTAGTGTCAAGTGCAATTCGCATAGTTTGTTTATGAAATAATTTAACTGGAAATATAGGATCTTTTGCAAAAAAAAATTATGTGTAGGGCGCGTGCAGTGACGTGACTTTGCTGACTTTGGCAAGCCGATATTTGGACCCGTGTTAAAATGACAACTATTAATTACGTCCATAACTTACAAATGCCATAATTTTTCAAAGTTTATGATTTTCTTATTTCATGTGGTTTATTTATTATCAGGGATGTGGAATTCAGTTGCCGAGAAAAGGAATCATAAAATACCAAAAAAAGAAATTTTGAATGAAAAATTTTGACGTGAGGATAACCCGCAAAATAGAAATGAATGGAAGAAAAAAATAAAAAATAGCGACCCCTAACGAATGGGAAAAGCAAAAGAAGAAGAAAATGTGAAAGTGTCAAGTGCCATTTGCATGAAATAATATTACTGGAAATTTATAATCTTTTGGCAAGAAAATTTATGTATGGAATTTGTACATAATACACAGGATTGACGGAAGGTATTATGCTGGCCACAACAGATTTTTATATTTTATATTTATAATTAAACAGTATCATTATTATTATAATATTTTTGTTTTTATGTTTGTACGGAAAATTGAAATAAAATTCGTGTTCAATAATTTGTTAATAATTGGTAATACGTTTCATTTCCTGACAAAGTATTCATGAGGCTTATTATTATAACACAAACCTTTCCAAAATATAGGGGTGTACGGGAGCAAAAAATAACTACATATTTCATTTAAAATCGGACAAAGTGGCTCAAGATTTTTTTTTCGAAATAGAAGAAGTACACAACTAAATTTATGAAATAAACTAAACTACATAAGATTTCTGAATAAACTACACTGAAATAAACCAATTTTTATAAACAAGAATTAGTGTAATCGCCGCCAAAAATGACAGTTTTTGTGATTCTAACCTCTTTTTATTTACAAATGTCATATTAGATGAGAAGTTAGGTGCATGTCTAAAAGTTTCCACAAAACCTCTTCTTTATGCCTAGTGCACACGGAGAATTTTTTTGCTAAGTTTCCTGAAATTTGTTTCCTTTAAGAAGTACGAAAAGTTGCCCGAAAGTTAACGGTGTCGTTAAAACTCGAGACGTTTTGCGGAAACTTTTTGACATGCACCTAACTTCTCATCTGTTATGATATTTGTAAAGAAAAAGAGGTTAGGATCACGAAAACTTTGATTTTTGGTGTCGATTACAATAATTCTTGTTTATAAAAATTGGTTTATTTCAGTGTAGTTTATTCAGAAATCTTATGTAGTTTAGTTTACTTCATAAATTTAGTTTGGGTAGAATTCTTAATTATTTTAATTATAAGCACATATAGTTTAGTTTATTTCTTCATTTAATTTTAGTTAAATTTAATTCTTACATGTAATTTTGTGTACTTCTTGTTCTTTGGAAAAAAAAAATCTCCAACAGCCTACAGATTTCGAAAATAAATACCAGTTTTGGGGAAACTTTTATTTTTCTCGTGCGAACATACTGTACGTTGATGCAAACGTTTCTCCAAAACTTCTTCTTCTTCGGGGAACAAATTTCAGGAAACTTTACTAAAACTTTCTCCGTGTGCACTATGCATAAATGTCATGTATTCATAAATTGGGTTGTAGAGCTAGTTTGCCTCTTTATGGTGCAGCCTGGGCAACGATAATTTAGAACAAATCTGCGATCAGACTATACCCAAGTAACACAAATGACCTAAAATCGACGTCACTGTGACGTCCTAATTTACGTCACATAGACGTCTCAGCGTGGAGCTGTACGACGTCATTTTAAGACGTTGTTTAGACGTCATTATAAGACGTTGTTTAGACGTCATTATAAGACGTCGTATCGACGTCATTATAAGACGTTGTTTCGACGTCTTTTTAAGACGTTGTTTCGACGTCATTTTAGGGCATTGTTTCGACGTAATTTTTATGGTATAAACATAAATGGTGGTAGGAAAAATAAATAATTTAATTCTAGTTTTATTTATACTATATAATATAAAAAAATTAATTAAAAAATATTAATGCAAAACAATATATGAACAATAAGTATTACACATAAAAAGTATTTAAAAAAAATATTACGAAAAATACAAATTAATTAAATAAATAATCCATCTTATATCTACAAAAAAGTTATGTACATATTTATTTGCACGTTGTTGTGTGGTGCATATTTCAACTAGTTCACCATTGCTTGTTTATATTCTTCATAATGGCACTTCGCTTCGTGTCTTACCATATCTATAAAGAAGTAATTGTCATAAGCAATATAAGCACAATTTTATCTACTTACAATATACTAAATTTTCAATGTTCGTATTAAGAAATTTCAGTATTCTCCCGTGGTAATTAAAATGCTGGTCATGCATGACACAACACAAAAATGGCGGAAGGCGGAGGGTGCGTTCATACATATACAGTAGTCTGAGCCAGTGGCGTAGCCATAGGGGGGGTTTTAGGGGTTAGAACCCCCCTGTGAGACCATGGCAGACAGCTTTTAAAACTAATTTAAAAATATACTCGTTTGTTGTTCATATATAATATGATCTGAATCAAAAACTAATTAATTTTCATACAAACATACATAATAAAATCACGCGTGTCCCACTTACTGGGTTCGCAACAAACCCGAAAACAATAATAACAACATCAACATCATACAACAAAACCTTACTCTTAAACATATTAAAGTGACTGATTTTCGGTAGCGAAATACCGCATTCGGATCACAATAATAGTTACGCAACAATCATCCTTCACCACACATTCCTATTTAAGCACACTTCTTTCGCCCCGGCCACAGTCATAATCGCATTCATACATGCTCTTCTTCTCTTCTTACTTACTTGGAAACTTTCTCTCGACCACGCAATCGAAAACCCTCAATTTCACCAAGATATATACGCTTAACAAGCCATTCACTCGCCATTCTCTCCACATGGACAAACCATCTCAACTGACTCACACCAACTACCTTACTAACATTGTAAAAGAATATTAATTTACGTAGAAATCTGTTTACACGCAATTATTAGCTACAGATGCCCTTTCGCGCAATGTCCTCGGGAAATTCCGAGCTTTACCAAAATTTACCGACAGCTAACAGTGAATCTCATGTGCTATGTTCTTGTTCTTAAGTAGAATACCTACGTTAATTTAATTTATTCGTGTTACAACTACAACTTTTCTTGTGTTTCTACTGCGGTTTGTATAAATATATTTAGGTGAGTGGTTTGAAATTCACTGCATAATTTAGCATTTACCTATTGATTAAAAAAATTGCCTATTAATAAAAATTATATTTATAAAAATATTGTTTTTGTTGATTGTTGTTATTAAGCCTGTTTAACCTCATATTTATTTAAAATTTATTATCCTAAAACCCCCCTGTAATTTTTTTCTGGCTACGCCACTGGTCTGAGCCAGAGATGTTCAAGTGTTGTATAAGCTAGATGCGTAACTCCGTGCGTAGAAGTGAAGCCAGCAATTTCGTGTGGCGGCCATTTGTTAAAAAGTCATGTAAGTATTTTACGTCTATTCAACTTTATGGATTTCTGGCAATTTAAAAGTATGTATTGTAATATATAACTAATGTTTTTAAAGTACAATTTACGATTATAAAGTGATCTACTTACGGCATCAACTAATAGCCCGGGAACGAGATAGAGAACAATAACGAAAATTTTGTCAACACATTAAAACATTTATTTGTTGATGATCGTTCCCGGGCTATGCAGCCGCCTTTGAATTGTATTGTAAAAACTGTGTTTTTTAGTTATTGTGGATTGGGTAATTTACCACCGAAATGCCAGCTTCTTGTTCAGCATTTGGTTGCAAGAATAGATTTCAGACTGGGGGAAAGGTGCAATTTTTTGGGTAAGGTTATGTACTTTTTCAATCTAACTATATAACAATAAAATGGAAAATAAAGTTAAAAATTTGTATGTGGAATGAGAGTAATATAATTTATGTAAATACATTATTTTATATCTTTTAGATTTCCTTTGAAAAATAAAGACATATTAAAATCTTGGGTTATAAATATAAGGAGAAAAGATTTTACTCCAACTAAAGCAAGCAAAGTTTTTAAAATAATTAAAGCTACTGAAACAGAAATTAATATTTTTACTAATAATTTAAAAACAATTTCAAATACAAATAATATTGAAAGAAAAATAATAAATTTTATAATTAATCTTTTTGCCAGTGAAAAAAATATTTTTTCTCAATTACAATATGAAATTTCTTTGGATAATAATCATAAAATTGATCTAATTTTATATATTTGCAAGCAATATATAAAAATTAGATTGCACAGTATTGCAAAGTGGTCCAATCAGAATCAAATTGTCAGCAAAAGACATAAATTAAATAAACTAATATTGTTTTCTAATCAATAAATAATGTTTAAGAACAAGTATTGTGTTTTATTTAATATTTCACCAATTTAATTACAATTTATTTGTGATAACCTTCATATATCAATCATATTCTGAGTTTTATTTCATATTTACCGTATAGTACATTAATATTTTGCCTTTTTAACAAATGGCCGCCTCTTGACCTTGAGGCTTCACTTTTACGTGGTTTGAGACATACGAAGTTAGGTATCTAGGTTATACATAAACATCTCTGGTCTGAGCATATGTCAATTTTTATTTGATTTATTTTTATTTTTCTGTAATTTCTTTTAATTTTAGAAAAGAGTTGTAAATACAAAAATGAAAATATAATTCTTTCGACTTACCAAATTATTCTAAAATATCCACCTTGTATAATTTATATTCAAAATTGGGCTGCTGGGAATAATTGTTAATTTTTCGAACCAATTTTTTTTTTATATTTCAAATTTTCGGGCCAAGCGCAATAAATTTTATTATTTTTATTACGCAGCCAATATTTCGGCAGTTTGAATTGAATTTGTACCAACAAATTCTATTACAGCAAGTGCCAATCTATACAAGAGAAATAAGAAATTAAGTTTCCATTAAAAAAAAAAAATGCAACTTGGTCAAGATCACCAGAATCGAAATATGTATTAAAAATCACTATTATGTCTCTTTGTCGATGGTTTACTTGAATCCAATCGTTCTAGAAAAGCTTGAAAAGGAAGATGTAAAGATTCTTGGAAAACTTGGAAAGTGGGATTTTTGGAGCTATAGGAAATGCTCAGGTAAAACCGTAAAACTATATAGATAAATCTTTGTTTTTATATTATATATATTTCCGTTTATTTATACATTTGCCTTTGTATTAGCAACATTTCATAAAATGGGTTTTTTAAAGCACTACTAGGTTTTGTTTAAATTGTTGAAAATTAATATGTCCATGATTTTTATACCAAAAAATATAACAGATATAAATTGTTTCCGTTTCGCATTAATAATTATGTAAACATGTAATATGTTTTAAATAAATAAAATATAAATATCACCACGGCATACCTATATTTGGGTGTGCCAATCTGCTTCTATTTGTAGATTTTGGTAATGACAATACATAAATATATATATATATATATATATATATATATATATATATATATATATATATATATATATATATATATGTATATATATATATATATATATTATACATATATGTAAATACAAATTAAGTTTTATATTACATTTATTCTAATTTTAAAAATCATTATAATAAATTATATATTGTTATATATTTTTGCATAATGAATTGATATATAAATAAAAATAATATATCCCTTCGTGTTATTAATTGCCAAATTACATAAATTTAAAATATGAATTTTTAATAATAAAGGGTTTTCCAATAAGAGGTGTTATTTTGATATTCAAAGAAAAATGCCATTATTTAATATAAATGATCGGATGTTTATTTCATTATAAAGAGGAAGGTATGCCGTTAATAGTGGAAAATAACATCAGGCAAATGACCACCACGACCACGCTGACAGGACAATATCCTTTTCATGAAATTTTCCATAACCAAATCGCAAAGTGGCTGTCCTATGTCCTCGATAGCCTCACGAATTCCATCTTTGAGGTCTTGAGTCGACGCTGGGCAGTTGGTGTAGACCTTCTCTTTCACATGGCCCCAAAGAAAGAAGTCGCAAGGTGTTAAATCACAAGATCTCGGTGGCTAATTGTGATCACCTCTTCGAGAGATAACACGGTCCGGAAACTTTTCCCGTAAAAGATCAATGGTTTCGTTGCTTGTGTGGCACGTAGCACCGTCTTGTTGAAAGTAAACGTTGTCCAGATCAATACCATCCAATTCCGGCCATAAAAAATCGTTAATCATCTCTCGATAGCGCAATCCATTCACCGTAACTGTTGCTCCAGCCTCATTTTCGAAAAAGTAAGGTCCAATGACTCCGCCGGACCATAAACCGCACCAAACAGTCACACGTTGAGGATAGAGAGGCTTTTCAACAATAACTCTTGGGTTTTCTGAGCCCCAGATGCGACAATTTTGTTTGTTGACGAAGCCACCGAGGTGGAAATGGGCCTCATCACTCAAGATGATTTTTCGATGGAATTCCGGATCATTTTCATGCATTTCAACGACCCAATCAGCAAAGACACGACGTTGTTGATGATCGGCCGGCTTGAGTTCTTGTGTTAACTGGACTTTATAAGCCTTAAGACCCAAATCTTTATGCAAAATACGGTGTAATGACGTTTGTGGAATGCCTAATTCCAAAGAACGACGAGGAATGGACAAACCTGGGTTTTCTTCAACACTTTCGGCTACAGCAGCAATATTCTCGGCTGTTCTTGAGCGACGTGCACGGGTTTTATTCTTCACATCACTAACTTGTCCCAACAGCTCGAATTTTTCCACCAATTTCTGTATTGCGGTCCGACAAGGTGCTTCACGACGACCCAAAAATTGTCGAGTTTTACGAACCGTCTCTGCCAAATTTTCACCATTTTTATAGTGAATTTTAATAATTTCAATGCGTTGTTGAAGCGTGTATCATTCCATTTTTATTAATGGCGTAGTTTCTACTTGTCAAATGTCAAAAAATGACAGCTTCAAAAGCGACATCTACCGAAATAGCGGGCTATTCAAAATAACACCTCTTATTGGAAAACCCTTTATGAAAAATAAAGTAAAAATAATCGTCATAAAGACGTCAAATTAGACGTGTAAAAAAGGTTTAAATAGACCTAATTATGACCATATAAAGTCGTCATATGGACGTCATAGCGACCACAAATCTGACGTCTAAATAGTCCTATTTCAGACCAAAAATCAACGTCACATTGTCGTCGTATAGACGTCTGATTAGACGGCAGTATATGACTTAAATTCAACTTGATATCGACGTCACTTTTTGGTCGACCGTCGGTCAGTGTTACTTGGGTAGTGACCCCTTATTTGGGGTCTCCTGGTCACTATAGCCGTCACAATGGCTCAAACACAGTAGTAGCGTCACAACGATCCAGAGTGGGCAAACAAAACAGTAGTACATCTTCAACGGCGCCTTCCATCATCTCGACCAACTTAGTCTCTTCAAGTGTAAGCACGGTCCTCGGTACACATTCGCAACAAGCGCCAATTTCATCTGTGACCATGCCCATCAAATGATTTTACCTGAAACTTGCATGAAAATGAACAGTTGCCTGCCTATTAAGACTCATGAAAGCTTTATCAGGAAATGAAACATATTACCAATTATTAACACATTATTGAGCACGAATTTTATTTCAATTTTCCGTACAAACATAAAGCTTTTTTTACTCATTTTGGTCAGTACTATATGCCCTTAAAATATTTTACTTTTTTAACACCTGTATAGCATTGGTTACTTTCATCAAATACAAAACGTTTTACATTATTTATTTTTGTATTTGGAATCTTGATAATTAACATTTTAGGAGTTTCATTAATATCTTCTAAAGACATTTTATTTAATTTGTCGCAACGACATGCTCCTGCCAAGGCCAGTATAAGAACAATTGGATAAGTCTATTATACAACACATAAACTAATAAAAATTGGTGTTTACCTTCATCATAAGAATTTTGTCATTTTGAGCCTCTTTTATAGATTATTCGATTTAGTTCATATTTGTAAGATTTTTCTGAAAAATAGGCTAATATAGTACTTCTTCTATAGACTCAGTAACAGCCTTTTCCTTGCACCAATTTTCGAAAATGTTATATTCTCTCTCATAGCGGTATTTTGACTTGGGCGGTACGATTTCTGAAAGAGCAACGTTCGCAGCTTCTCTAATATTTTCAGGAATATTACCTACTCATCCTGCAATGGAACACTTTCCTGACTTGTTACGTAAATAACTATGTATTATTCTTAAGCCTGTTTTAGACAATCATATATTTACAATTAAATTTACATGCAAAATATTTTCATTTTAACATAATAAATTTTGATCAAAATCTTTTCGTTTTACACGGCCAAATATTTGTGACATGTTTGATTGTTGCCAACTTAAGTACATTTTTATATGTTGGTAAGTTTACTACTACGGTTTACTAACTTCTCAAATGTTTACAGCTGATGTTTTCATCTGTGTGACTTGTGTCGCGCTCGTTTCTGTGTGGAGTAAATGTTGTGCAAAACTATAGTTTTTAAATTTTTCAGTGTCTTCGTGCAACAATTCATTTTTTACTAAATTTAGTATACTTCTATTTTGTCGCCTTTGAATCCACGGCTTGACCCAAATTCGTTTACGCTTCAAAATCTTATTTCGTGCATTAACAACTGCGACAATTACAAATATATTTTTAATGTTTCTATTCATTGTTCTTCATTTGAACTTGACGTTTGGTTTTGTGAAAAGTTTCATAGAACAGAGTAGCCAATTACCTGCAACTACACATGAAATGTAAACTGTTGTTTAATGAAAACCCTAAATATCACCAAAATGTGAAGCAAATGACCTTCAAAATTAGAACATGCCCTATTTGAGAATTTTTTACATCGTACGGTACCATAAGAAGTTACCGTGTAATCATTGAAATTTTGTGATCAAATACGAAGTTGTAAAAATGCATGTAAATTTATGATAATGTAAAACAGGCTTTACATCTAATTTATTGTATCACATTCCTGTGTAAAAACAATACAATAATTAATAAAATTTCACTATCTAAACATACAGTATCTCAATTCATTTATCCCCCTGCTTCAAAAATGTTATATTCTCTTTGCTTGGTACTTTTGACCACTCAAGCTGATTTAAATTCGTATACATATTTTCTGTCAATGATTTTGTTAATAAAAAAATGTTTTTAACATGGAATAATAGTACCACAGAGATTATGATTTTTGAAACATATTTAAAGTAACAAAGCCTTTTTGTTTGATCAATTTTCTTCTCTTGACACCATTTTATATATGTGTCATAACCCAGGTGATTATTCGTGATGTTCGTCATTTTTTACCTTCCGTCACCTATAGGTAAGGAAGGTATTGTCTTTGGTCAAAAAATTCGGTGCTGAGTTTTCATTGAATAAGCACGTTTTAGGGTCTTTACAATACGATTTTACTATTTTTACGATGATGTCTGTATGTGTGTGTGTGTGTGTGTATGTGTTCGTGTGTGCGTGTGTGCGTGTGTGTGTGTGACCGCCGTTTCGTTAACGATATCTCCAATACTAGAATTCCAAAAATTACAATTCTTGCGTATTCCTCTTCATTACAACCATATGCAGACTTGGTTAGATTTTGGTTATAATTGGTCAACCGGAAGTACCCGCATTTGAAGATTTTAACAGTTTTTCTTGAAAAACTCAGTTAAATGTTATTATAACTTAAAGAATATATTATTATCTATACGATCTGATTGCATTTTATATTTGATATTCAACAGATATAGAGTTAAAGAAGAATACAAATAATAAATTTCACATAAATTTCATAATTCAGCCAGCTATGCTAACTTAACCATGGAAACTGCTAATATATTCAGGTAATTCAAATTGACAGATGTCAGTATCAATAAATTTAAATCCACATTTAAATCAATGAAAGAATAAGGGAAGTAACTCTAGTGTTAGAAGTTTCTAGATATAAAAGAGACGATTACATTGGTTTGAACATGTCATGAGGAGAGATGAATATATTAATAGAAGGTGGAAGAAACATAGGAAGACTAAATATAAGATGAAAAGACTGTATTGTAGAAGACTTGAGAGAAAAGAAACTGAATGAGGACGACACGCAAAACAAAAATGAGTGGAAGAAGAAAATAAAAAATAGCGACCCCCTAACGAATGAGAAAAACTAAAGAAGAAGATGTCAGTGTCAAGTGCAATTTGCATAGTTTGTTTATGAAATAACTTTACTGGGAATATAGGATCTTTTGCAAGAAAATTTATGTATAGGGCGCGTGCAGTGACATCACTTTGCTGACTTTGGCAAGCAGATATGGGGACCCGTGTCAAAATGACAGCAATTAATTATGTCCATAACTGACAAGTGTTATAGTTTTTCATTCAAAATTTCATAATTTTCTTATTTCATGTGGTTTGTTTGTTATCAGGAGTATGGAATTCAGTTGCCGAGAAAGGGAATCATATAATACCAAAAATTTAGAATCTTTTGCAAGAAAATTTATGTATGGATTTTGTACATAATACACAGGATTGACGGAAGGTATTGTGCTGGCCACATCAGATTTTTTAGTATAAAATAACACTTGATGCTTCTATTTTCCACTATATCTATTTTTACATCGCTTGAAGCCTTGTTTTATTGCAAAATTCTATTAATTGATTTCCTTGTTATTTACTATTTTACATAAAGAATTAGTTAAATATCATGTTAAATTACATATTTTGAAACTATTTTATTTCATATTCTTTTATCTTTAACAAAACCTGTACAAATATCGTCACTGTAATAAAATGTAAAGTGTATTATAAAAGTTATAACAAATTTATACCTTTAAATAATTTATAAATATTGTAGTACATTTTCTTCGTTTAATTTATTAATAGAAATATCATCTTCCCGTCCTTTCCTTAGCAATAAAATAATGGTTAGAATGCTTTTTATAACCATTTCTAATAACGCACGCAATATCCTGTATTGATATAAAATATATTTATAAACTTTACTATATATAAAGATCCATACATTTGTAATATCATTACTGTGTACTTTGACAGTACATAATAAATTTATTTTAATTTGTATTTTTTGACATTTCCACAATTTTTACGATTTTACGACACCTATTAACATTCTCAAGAAGAATGTAGTGATGTAATAGCTGTCTAGATTCTAGGTTCCGTTTTGACATATATAATGTTTTCAATATGTTATGTTGTTTGTTATGTATCAATAAAATATGTATTGACGTTTTTAACTAATAAAAACCTTATTAGGTATTATCCAGTTTCATTACAATTTTATTAGTTAAAAAACAATACTTCGAAATAAACAATTAAGCATGGAGAAATACTTACGACCTACAAGATTTGAAACAGATCCTGATTCCACGTCTGCTGCGAAAGAATGGATACATTTGTTGACTAAATTTAAAAATTTCCTTGAAATAACTGAGTTAAAAGACGACAAAGATAAAATGTATATGACATGATCAATGACTGTACTATAGTTCAATCGGCTATTGATTAGTTAGGTCCGTGAAGTTGGCAACCACCTAAAAGCACAAACAACCAAATTGGTGGGAATCGTTTGTGCTTCGTTAGTGCTTGATTGTGCCTTTAGAAAATATACAGCAACCCCAAGCGTTCATTAGTTATAAACAAATTAAAAGTGGTTGCCAACTTCACGCTTAGCAACCACCTTAGAAGCACAAACGACCATATTAGTGTCAATCGTTTGTGCTTCGTTAGTGCTTCAAGAATATACATAAATAAAGTCAGCAACCCCAAGCGTTCATTAGTTATTAACAAAATAAAAGTGGTTGCCAACTTCACGGTCAGCAACCACCTTAGAAGCACAAACGACCAAATTAGTGTCAATCGTTTGTGCTTCGTTAGTGCTTCAAGGATATACATAAATAAAGTCAGCAACCCCAAGCGTTCATTAGTTATTAACAAAATAAAAGTGGTTGTCAACTTCACGGTCAGCAACCACCTTAGAAGCACAAACGACCAAATTAGTGTCAATCGTTTGTGCTTCGTTAGTGCTTCAAGAATATATATAAATAAAGTCAGCAACCCCAAGCGTTCATTAGTTATTAACAAAATAAAAGTGGTTGCCAACTTCACGGTCAGCAATCACCTTAGACATTATGCCACTACCTACTTTATACATTTATTTTTCGTTAATAGAAATTCACCAAAACAGACATTTATACAAACAAAACAAAGAAATTCACCAGCACGCCACGCGACAAGCCGATGACATTAGAATTCCTCGTTTTAGACTCATGGGTTCAGCTAGGAACTCTTTAGATCTAAATTTATATAACCATGTACCAAATAATATTAGAGCACTTAATTGTCAACAGTTCAAAAATAAAATTAAGAAATATCTATTATCACAATGCTTTTATACAATTAATGATTTTCTAATTACCCCGTTCGTAGTAACTTAACTAGGACGACACTGTATATCTCGTATTTTAAACTTGTAAGATTTTTAATTTATGTAATATTATGACCTGCTACAAACGTATATTTATATTATGTAAAGTAGTTAAATAAATTATTATTATTATTATTATTATTATTATTATTAGAAGCACAAACGACCAAATTAGTGTCAATCGTTTGTGCTTCGTTAGTGCTTCAAGGATATACATAAATAAAGTCAGCAACCCCAAGCGTTCATTAGTTATTAACAAAATAAAAGTGGTTGCCAACTTCACGGTCAGCAACCACCTTAGAAGCACAAACGACCAAATTAGTGTCAATCGTTTGTGCTTCGTTAGTGCTTCAAGGATATACATAAATAAAGTCAGCAACCCCAAGCATTCATTAGTTATTAACAAAATAAAAGTGGTTGCCAACTTCACGGTCAACCACCTTAGAAGCACAAACGACCAAATTAGTGTCAATCGTTTGTGCTTCGTTAGAGCTTCAAGGATATACATAAATAAAGTCAGCAATCCCAAGCGTTCATTAGTTATTAACAAAATAAAAGTGGTTGCCAACTTCACGGTCAGCAACCACCTTAGAAGCACAAACGACCAAATTAGTGTCAATCGTTTGTGCTTCGTTAGTGCTTCAAGGATATACATAAATAAAGTCAGCAACCCCAAGCGTTCATTAGTTATTAACAAAATAAAAGTGGTTGCCAACTTCACGGTCAACCACCTTAGAAGCACAAACGACCAAATTAGTGTCAATCGTTTGTGCTTCGTTAGAGCTTCAAGGATATACATAAATAAAGTCAGCAACCCCAAGCATTCATTAGTTATTAACAAAATAAAAGTGGTTGCCAACTTCACGGTCAGCAACCACCTTAGAAGCACAAACGACCAAATTAATGTCAATCGTTTGTGCTTCGTAGGTGCTTTTAGGCAGTGGTCACACTGGACAAGTGGGATCGACTAACGCCGATTGATTGCGATCGATTAAAAATTAAACTAACACTAGCTTATGGGAATGGTCACACTGCATGCATCCACTATGGTCGAACGATATCGAACGTCGACGAGCGGTTTGAAATATCAAACATGTTTGATTTTCTAGTCGGTCGACAGCGATTGATGTGTTTACGCATGCTCAGTGTTGTCATATTTTTCATACCAACATATCTGTTTTGACATTTGTGTACAGGTTAAAAAGAATATTGTTAGAATATTACAGCCATATTACTAGTAGCATGAGGGAAATGTGGAGAGTTAATGAAATACACCATAGTTGAAAAACTGTGTAAGAAATAATGTACAATTTTATGATCAAAGCACAGTAATAATTGTAAGAAAATGGAAAAATTATGGATGCAAATTTCTCTAATTTTAAAAACAAAAACTCATAAGGTTTGTCATTTATTTAAATATTCCTGAAAACATATTTGCGGCGTTTCATTGTTCCATTTACTATTTTCTTTTTAAAACGTTACTATTATTATTTGAAATGATTAGTTTGATGACAGTGACATATATCTGTCAGTTAAATACATTTGAGATCTGAACTGTGGAACCATGGAATTGTATTTAAAGCTCCGGGATTAAAATTATAGATAATTTTATATATTTATCCGTAATATATATATATATATATATATATATATATATATATATATATATATATATATATATATATATATATATATATATATATATATGAACGATACACTGTGACGATACGTACCTTATTCTCATGTCCATCTCCGAGTAGTTGCAAATTCAGTAAAGTATTCCATCCGTGGTTGAAGCTCTTGCACAGGATCAGAACTTGTTATCATTCACAAACCGGAATAAAACTCATAACTATTAGATGTTGAGCATTGTTCATTGATGTTGAACTGTATATATTGGCAGTTAATAAACCACGCACGATGTAAATCGTATGTAGGGCATGTTTTGTCTTCCTAACCTACGATTTTGTCTATGATTGAAACCACATGTTTACCTGAATAATGATTGGCGATATTACTGTGTAAATCTTACCTTATTGCTGTATTGTTGTATCATTTGTGTATTTACTTTGTATAGGTTTTTATTTATCACGTAGTTCAATCACAACAATGCCACAGGTTTGACAAGCCCGTGAAGTGGCGACATGCGTCCTGTCGAAGGTATTACCGTTACAATAATGTGTAGCAACTGTCAATATTTATTGTTATAATGTTTATTATTGGTTTTTGATTGTTGTGAGTAATAAACTGGTACAGGCGGGTTATTTAATGACTTGTAGTAATTTTTATATATTTTATTTTTATTGTACAAACGCCATCAGCGCCTTTTTACAGTAACTAAGTTTAAAAAGAGTCCCCTCCAAGTTTTGGGCGAGATTATGCCAGATTACCAGATTCTGGGTATAAAAGGCGCAGCATCACTTGGAGAGATCAGTTCTCGAACTCGTCTTGAATGATCCTCTGAGGGTCACGACTGGAGTACGAACGTTTGAGTCGAAGAAGTCTTGCCGTGGATTTTGCCACTGTTGTTTTTGGTGAGTGTAAAATCACCGTCCGAATTTCCTTGTGGGTGATAGACAACTCCGTCGTTGTGCTATCACAGGAAATTACTGTCAGCGCAAGTTGTCAATTTGTATTTAAACTTGGCGTTTGTGTGTTTCTTAAAAACACGTTTTATATTTCATTATTTTTTTTGGGTTACTTACCGTCAGTAAAAGACTGTGCCATTGCCGTACCGCGGGGGCACAGTCACCATTCTTTTGGGGTTGGAGAATACCAGTTTGTGGCTCGACAGTTTTGTCGTACACTGTTATATTATTACTATCCTTATTATTTATTTGTTTTGTATTGGGAAAAAAACTGAAATAAAAGTTATTTATTTATTACGGGTTAAAAGTGCTTTTTCAAGCGAACCTTGGCCTCCCTCCTAGAGCTATCCCGGCCCATATTGTCCCCCTTTCAGCTACCACCACCGAAGGCGCCCGAGAATTCCGACCGACGGCTGAAGGGACAATTCGACGATGGCCCAACCACCGATCACAACGGGGCCACCGTCACAAATGGCGCCCGAACAGGGACCCAACGTTGAAGAAGACGATGCCACACTCACACGCTCTGGCTGGATTTACACCCTACGTAAAGCAGAACTGCAGGTACTGCTCCAGGGCATGGGTCACGAGCCGAGTGGCACTGTGGATGAAATGAGGAAGAAGATGGCGGCGCTGATGAAGCCAGGGCCTGCCCGTGAACTGGGGGCAGAAAAGGACGACACGGATGACGTTGTCGCCGACCTGAGCAAAGCTCCAGGTCCCGTTACGGCCCCCAAAACACCAGTTTGTGCACCCATTTGCGAAACCGTGCGCAAATGGAACACGTTCTTCGACGGAAAGACAGATCCGGTGTCTTTCCTCGAGAGAGTGACGGAGCTACAGGCCAGTTACCGTCTTAGCGACCAACAGCTGCTTACGGCCTTACCAGAGCTCCTCCGTGGCGGCCCCCTGCAGTGGCTCCGCAACAACCGGAGTGATTGGGCGACCTGGGCTAACTTTCTGGACGACTTTAACGCCTATTACATCGGCTAGGATTATGCGCTGAGGACAGAAGAAGAAATTAATCGGCGTAAGCAACGTCCTGGCGAAAAAGGAAGGGACTATTTGACCGATATACGTACCCTCATCCGGCGCTATGGCCAGCTGTCGGCAGAGCAGGAGCTCTGTCGGCTGTATATTAACATGCTGCCAGAATATCGGCAATATATTCGCCGTCGCGACGTCACCACGGTTCGAGGCCTCGTCCGAGAGATGGACGAATATGAACGCCTCCAGATGGAACTCAAAGCCACGCCGCCGATGACCAGATTACATGCTCTCACAAGCCCAACGGCCGCCGCCAAGCGTACACCGCCGCCGTTGTCACGACCAGTCAAGACAGGCGCATCTGTGCTCTGTTGGAGATGCGGCCGGCATGGCCACGTCCGCCGCCATTGCCGCAACGAGCCTAAACTACCAACAGCGTGCACGGCTCCATTACCTGGCATTCAGGAGCCCAACGGCCATGACAACCGTCTCTTCTTAACCTTGAACATTAAAGGACAGGCGTTCAAGGCACTGGTGGATACTGGCGCCATGTATTCCTATATCAATTGCCACACAGCCGAGGGGCTGTCTGATAGGCATGCTAGGATACAACGCGCCCATTCCCAACAGGTCCAGCTGGCGAATGGCTCCACCACGGGCACAGAAGGCACCATTACGCTGGGCTGCCTAATCGACGGCATCTGGAGGCGGCTGGCCTTCCAATGTTTGCCCAATCTGGCGAACCCGATCATCCTGGGCATGGACGCGCTGGCGACCTACGGAGCGACTATCTGCGCAGCGTCGCGCAGAGTCACGCTGCCAGTACCTCCCACACCGGTCGCCCAGGTAAGCGCAATTCAGCCCCACAGGGAGAAGGTACCACGTCGTCCAGGGGCAGCCATGTCTCCGTCACGCCGCCGTAAGGGTCCACCCATCCAGCCGATGGGGTCGCCTCTGTTGAGAGCCCGCCGACCAGAGGAGCGTCCGCAGCCGCCACCGTCGCAGCAGCTGCACGAGCGGGCGCCCCTCTCCACCTCTACGTCGAAGCCAGAGGCGTCCCCTACCCCCACCACCGTCTGCGTCGACTTCAGGGCAAGGAGTCGGCCAGACATCGTCATGGAGTCGGTTGGCGACTCGCCGAGGGAAGAGATGTCCCTGCAGGAGGCCCTCCTGCAGCGCTACGGCCCCGATCCACCTGAGGCGAGTCCGTCCTTTTTCAGGCCATCGACTCCATCGACGCCGACATCTGCCACGCTGTCGCCACGGACCCTCGTGGACTGGCTGATGGTGGAGACGTCACCGCTGCCAACCACGCCGGACCGACCCATCACACCGAGGACACCGAGGTGGGCCAGCCAGGAGCAGTTGGACGCCCTGTTTGGTCTGTCTCCGGCTTCGTCAGCGAAGCGGTCAGGCCGGTCGTCCAAGGACTCACCGCCGGTTCGGGCACCGCCGTCGACGCCGTTCCCGTTTTTGGTGCCGGACCGGAGATCCTTGAGGGCGAGGCTGACCCCCCAAACGGCAGGCCTAGGGTGTCCCGTCCCGAGAGCTCCTGGCCCCACGACCTTGGGTGTGATGGCGGGGATCGTCCCCATTTCCAGCCCCACGTTGCCGCCTCCTCAGCCGCAGCCGCCAACGTCCGGATACCGCCGGAGTGAGACGCGGGAGAGCCGTCCTGGAGGAGGGACCGCGTGGAGGGTGGAGCAGCCGGGGACCAAGTGGAGGGTGGAGCAGCCGGGGACGTCACAGCCACGACGTCGCAGAAGACGGCGGAGGCGGCAGTCCACACGCCGCTGAGAACGGCACCCATTAAGGGTACCGCCTTTTCATTTTCTTTTTTTTGTCCTTTTTGAAACCTGCAAAGGTTTACTTTTGTTATGTTGCGTGTGCAACTCTAGTTTCCCAAGCTCTTGCTTGGTTGTTTATTTTACTTACCGTACCGCCATTTAAGTTTTTTTTGTTGATTTTGGTGCACAGAAGGCCGTCATTAGTATCTGGATTTTATCCGTTTTGTTTTTCTTCTGTGGCCGATTACCGTTAAATTCCACTTATAAAGTTTTTATGTTGCATTTAAAGCAACGACCGAAAAAAAAAATATTAAATGTAATTCACTATTTTTTTTTTTAACCGGAGTAAGAGGGGGATGTGACGATACGTACCTTATTCTCATGTCCATCTCCGAGTAGTTGCAAATTCAGTAAAGTATTCCATCCGTGGTTGAAGCTCTTGCACAGGATCAGAACTTGTTATCATTCACAAACCGGAATAAAACTCATAACTATTAGATGTTGAGCATTGTTCATTGATGTTGAACTGTATATATTGGCAGTTAATAAACCACGCACGATGTAAATCGTATGTAGGGCATGTTTTGTCTTCCTAACCTACGATTTTGTCTATGATTGAAACCACATGTTTACCTGAATAATGATTGGCGATATTACTGTGTAAATCTTACCTTATTGCTGTATTGTTGTATCATTTGTGTATTTACTTTGTATAGGTTTTTATTTATCACGTAGTTCAATCACAACAATGCCACAGGTTTGACAAGCCCGTGAAGTGGCGACATACGTCCTGTCGAAGGTATTACCGTTACAATAATGTGTAGCAACTGTCAATATTTATTGTTATAATGTTTATTATTGGTTTTTGATTGTTGTGAGTAATAAACTGGTACAGGCGGGTTATTTAATGACTTGTAGTAATTTTTATATATTTTATTTTTATTGTACAAACGCCATCAGCGCCTTTTTACAGTAACTAAGTTTAAAAAGAGTCCCCTCCAAGTTTTGGGCGAGATTATGCCAGATTACCAGATTCTGGGTATAAAAGGCGCAGCATCACTTGGAGAGATCAGTTCTCGAACTCGTCTTGAATGATCCTCTGAGGGTCACGACTGGAGTACGAACGTTTGAGTCGAAGAAGTCTTGCCGTGGATTTTGCCACTGTTGTTTTTGGTGAGTGTAAAATCACCGTCCGAATTTCCTTGTGGGTGATAGACAACTCCGTCGTTGTGCTATCACAGGAAATTACTGTCAGCGCAAGTTGTCAATTTGTATTTAAACTTGGCGTTTGTGTGTTTCTTAAAAACACGTTTTATATTTCATTATTTTTTTTGGGTTACTTACCGTCAGTAAAAGACTGTGCCATTGCCGTACCGCGGGGGCACAGTCACCATTCTTTTGGGGTTGGAGAATACCAGTTTGTGGCTCGACAGTTTTGTCGTACACTGTTATATTATTACTATCCTTATTATTTATTTGTTTTGTATTGGGAAAAAAACTGAAATAAAAGTTATTTATTTATTACGGGTTAAAAGTGCTTTTTCAAGCGAACCTTGGCCTCCCTCCTAGAGCTATCCCGGCCCATATTGTCCCCCTTTCAGCTACCACCACCGAAGGCGCCCGAGAATTCCGACCGACGGCTGAAGGGACAATTCGACGATGGCCCAACCACCGATCACAACGGGGCCACCGTCACAACACACATACACACACACACACACACACACACACACACACACACACACACACACACACACACATACATACATGCAGACATCATCGTGAAAATGTTAAATTCGGATTATAGGGACCTTAAAACGTGGTTATTTACCAAAATCTCGATATGCGATTTTTAGCACGATCCCTATATACCTCCTTTACCAAGGGTAGTGGGAGGTAAAAATTGATCAAATTTAGTTTTCCGCCATTATCTAGTAACCCACGAGAATTTTTTGCAAAATAAAAGCTCATCTAAGATGGCCAATCAAAGGCGCACAACATGTCCCAATTAACCGAAGTCATATCTCTTATAGTTTCGGAGATCCCAATGGTGGCCTTCGAAATCCGGACATCTGTAAATTCAAGTAAAGTGTCATACAGCCACACACACATACCTGCATGACACGTCTCCATACATCTTCATAAAATATTATTATCGGATTATAAGGATCTTAAAACAAATCTCGATGTGCGATTTTTAGCTCTATACTAATATATCCCCCTTATCAAGAGTAGCGGATGGTAAAAATTTGTAGTAACATGGAAAATACTACATAACTATGTTAGTAGAAAATATATTGTCATTTGCGATTTACGGGTAGTTATTGGACATGAAGGTGTAAACCATTTTTATTTTGTTTACAAGTAATGAACGCGTGGGGTTGCTGACTTTATTTATGTATATCCTTAAAGCACCTACGAAGCACAAACGATTGACACTAATTTGGTCGTTTGTGCTTCTAAGGTGGTTGCTGACCGTGAAGTTGGCAACCACTTTTATTTTGTTAATAACTAATGAACGCTTGGGGTTGTTGACTTTATTTATGTATATTCTTGAAGCACTAACGAAGCACAAACGATTGACACTAATTTGGTCGTTTGTGCTTCTAAGGTGGTTGCTGACCGTGAAGTTGGCAACCACTTTTATTTTGTTAATAACTAATGAATGCTTGGGGTTGCTGACTTTATTTATGTATATCCTTGAAGCACTAACGAAGCACAAACGATTGACACTAATTTGGTCGTTTGTGCTTCTAAGGTGGTTGCTGATCGTGAAGATGGCAACCACTTTTATTTTGTTAATAACTAATGAATGCTTGGGGTTGCTGACTTTATTTATGTATATCCTTGAAGCACTAACGAAGCACAAACGATTGACACTAATTTGGTCGTTTGTGCTTCTAAGGTGGTTGCTGAACGTGAAGTTGGCAACCACTTTTATTTTGTTAATAACTAATGAACGCTTGGGGTTGCTGACTTTATTTATATATATTCTTGAAGCACTAACGAAGCACAAACGATTGACATTAATTTGATCGTTTGTGCCTCTAAGGTGGTTGCTAAGCGTGAAGTTGGCAACCACTTTTAATTTGTTTATAACTAATGAACGCTTGGGGTTGCTGTATATTTTCTAAAGGCACAATCAAGCACTAACGAAGCACAAACGATTCCCACCAATTTGGTTGTTTGTGCTTTTAGGTGGTTGCCAACTTCACGGACCTTACTCTTGACTATATATATTAAAAAGAAAAATGAAATTTTTGCTCGACATCTACTAGCTATCAGGAAACAACAACAGGGGGAAACTATAGATCAATTTATTCAAAATTTAAAAATGCTCAGCAAAGATTGCGAATTTATATAAATTTATATACGGGACGCATTTATCAATGGTCTAGCTTCTTCACACATTCGACAACGATTACTAGAAAATAAGACATTGGACTTAACTGAGGCAGTCAAGCAAGCTCAAGCATTAGAAATGGCTCAGATTCATTCAGAACGGTATACACATGTAAATTATGTAAATGCCGTTCAAGACTCTCAAATAGTCCAATTAAATTCTCAAGACAAACGTGAAATAAATGTCGTCTCTGCAGCATCAAATAAGCCTAAAGGAAACTGTTATTTCTGTGGAGGTGACAGACATCTTCGCATTAAATGTCCCGCAAGGGAAGCTACTTGCAATAAATGCCAAAAGAAAGGACATTATGCGAGAGTTTGTCGATCAACAATATCCACAAAAAAAATTAGTTCAACAATTGCCTCGGTTGTAGCTTCTAGTAATAATGCTGGTTTACATGTACTACAAAAAGCTATAGTCAGAGCTAAAGTAAACGGAATTGAATCTAATTGCTTGGTAGATACAGGAAGTTCTATAAGCTTTATTAATTTTGATTTCATTGTGCGAAATAAAATTAGACTTTTTAATGAAACTGGCCAAGTTTCAATGGCTACAACCTCTTTAAAATCTAAAGTAGAAGGATACGTTCTGGTAAACTTAATGCTTTTGGGATACAAATATCCAAGTTTTAAATTAACTGTACTCCGGGAATTATGCACGGATATTTTAATTGGCCATGATCTTATGAAGAAGCATGCTAATGTGGAATTGAATTTTGGTGGACAGAAACCTCCACTTTTAATATGTTCTTCCTGTGCTAGAGTGGAACCTCCGAGATTATTTAGCAATTTAACTGAAGACTGCAAACCAATAACTACCAAATCAAGACGTTATTCAGATAATGATACCGCCTTTATAAAAAAGGAAGTAAGTAAACTCCTTACTGAAGGGATTATTGAAGAGAGTTCTTCCCCATGGCGAGCTCAGGTGCTAGTTGTTGCAAACGAATTTCATAAAAAACGATTAGTTATTGACTACTCACAGACTATAAATAGATTTACTCTTTTTAGATGCTTATCCTCTTCCAA
The DNA here is from genome assembly GCA_951394225.1 of Harpalus rufipes. Taxonomy (NCBI): domain Eukaryota; kingdom Metazoa; phylum Arthropoda; class Insecta; order Coleoptera; family Carabidae; genus Harpalus; species Harpalus rufipes. The sequence continues at coordinate 20,777,845 of OX596282.1, read as the reverse complement.
ATATTAATGATTTGGTAAATAAAGTTGCTTCATACAGTATATTCAGTACTATTGATCTTAAAAACGCCTATCATCAAATACCTATCCATGAAGGTGAAAAACAATATACTGCATTTGAAGCACTGGGTCAACTGTTTCATTTCAATAGAATTCCTTTCGGTGTTACCAATGGAGTTGCGTGTTTCCAGCGTGTAATTGATAAAATTATAATAAATGAAAATGTTTCTGGAGTTTACGCCTATTTGGACGATATTACTGTTTGCGGTAAAAATCAACTTGAACATGATTGTAATTTGGATAGATTTTTAACAGTACTCAAAAATTATGGTTTGGAAATAAATAAAGAAAAATGCCAATTTTCAAAGTCATCTATCAAACTACTCGGTCACTTAGTATCTCACAAAATTATACGACCAGATCCAGACCAAATGAAGCCTTTGCTTGATTTACCTGTAGCTCACGACTCTTCCTCTATGAAACGAGCACTAGGACTATTCGCTCACTATTCTAAATGGATACCTCGGTTTTCAGACAAAATCCGCTCTCTAATAGATAGTAATTCATATCCTTTATCTAAAAAGGCTGTCGAAGATTTTGAAAACTTAAAAAATAATATTTCTAAATCACTTGTTACAACTATTGACAACAATATTCCTTTACAAGTAGAAACTGATGCTTCAGATATAGCTGTAGCTGCCATATTAAGTCAAACTGGACGACCAGTTGATTTTTTCTCACGAACTTTGTCTAACTCCGAGAAATTACATTCATCTATTGAAAAAGAAGCAGCAGCGATAGTAGAAGCCTTAAAAAAATGGAAATCATTTCTTATTGGAAAAACATTCCAACTTATTACAGACCAACAAGCTCTTACATTCGTATTTAATAAAAAACACGCCAGTAAAATGAAAAACGACAAAATCATGAGATGGCGATTGGAACTAGCTCCTTTTCAATATGACATAATTTATCGTCCTGGTAAAGAGAATGTTACCGCAGATGCACTCTCAAGATTCTGCTGTGCTCCAGCCGATACTAATAAACTATTTAATCTGCATCAGTCACTTTGTCATCCTGGAATAAGAAGAATGTACCATTGGATTCGTAGTAAGAACCTGACTTATACTAACGATGATGTTAAGAAAATGACTTCCACTTGTCCTGTATGTGCTGAAGTAAAACCAAAATTTTATAAACTGCAAGGACGCCTTATAAAGGCTATTTCTCCATTTGAAAGACTTAATGTCAATTTTAAGGGACCACTTCCTAATAAATCTAGGAATCGTTATCTTCTCACAATAGAAGATGAGTATTCTCGCTTTCCTTTTGCTTATCCATGTTCGGATTTAAGCTCAGCAACCGTCATAAAATGTTTTAACCAATTATTTTCCATATTTGGAGCTCCAGCCTTTATTCATACTGACAGAGGTTCATCTTTTCTTTCCCAAGAAGTTACAACTTATCTCCATTCTAACGCAGTCGCTACGAGCAGAACTACGCCATATAATCCCCAAGGAAATGGCCAAATCGAAAGATTAAATGGAATAATATGGAAAACCATCAATCTTTCTTTGAAGACTCATAACCTGCGACCTGCAGATTGGGAGGACGTTCTGGCAGAATCACTTCATGCTATCAGATCATTATTATGCACTGCAACTAATTGTACACCACATGAAAGATTTTTCAGGCACAGTCGAAAAACAGCGAATGGGGACACATTACCTTCTTGGCTTAATACTCCCGGTCCTGTACTTTTGAAGCGAAATGTTCGTGCTAATAAGTATGAAGATCTTGTTGAAGAAGCCGAACTTTTAGAAACAAATCCGCAATATGCCTTAATACGACGCAAAGACGGCACAGAGTCTACTGTATCACTTAAGGCATTTAGCACCGAGGGGGGAGAAAGATCTGTTATTATCGGAAAGCTCGCCAAAGCCATTGTGTGAAGAGCAAATCATTCCTGAATCAAATATAAACACAAATGAAGTTTCCACAGAAGCTAACGAAATTCACAGAGAAGTTACTTCGCCGACATCAAACGATTCACAAATTGAGTTGCCTCCCAGTACTAATGATGAAATTCAGAACCCTGTAACAGAGCGTTTACGTCTTCGAAGAGAAAGAAAACTTCCCAGCTATTTAAATGATTACATTCTCTAAATTAATGCATTATTATTCTCAATTGTTTATTATTTTAATTTTATGTTTACTCTCTTCGTTTTTTTATAAAGATGGGGAGAATGTAGTGATGTAATAGCTGTCTAGATAGATTCCCTGTTTTGACATATATGTTTTCATATGTTATGTTGTTTGTTATGTGTCAATAAAATATGTATTGACGTTTTTAACTAATAAAAACCTTATTAGGTATTATCCAGTTTCATTACAAAGTATAACTATAAGTCTACTGAATAAAACATATTTCTTTGCAATTTGTTCTTTGGATTGTACTGTTTAAATTTGGGAGCGCGCGAAGTAGGTATTTGAACAGGGCAAGAAATGAACGTTTTGGTGCGTGCCAACTTCATGGTCAAGATTTAAACGTTATGAAACTGAACGAATCGAGAATGGGGACTTATGATTTTGACGTCATCGGCGACGGATCGGCAGCGGACCTCCCTCCACTCAATTTAGAAAGGGACAAGAAATTTTTAGAAAGAGCGAGGTGATATACCATGGCCGAGTCGATCAAATGCTTTCCCTCTTCAGCACCGCCCCGTTGATCCCATAATTTAGTATTTAGACAGCAAAGTTTGGTTAAGTTATTATGTGTACTCATAGAGTTAAGAATATTTATTCTTAACTCTTGTGTGTAGTGATTGTTATTAATGAAACATTGCGGAATCAAATCTTTCTGATTCTCACGGAGGGAAAACAAATTCGATTTCATCGTTTCAATTTGGAAAAAAAACATGAACTGAATCTATATAAACACTACAAATTCCACTGTTGAGAGAGACGGAAAAAAATAATGAAATTTCGTTTAGTGTATATCCACGTCTTAATCTTATTAAAGTCATACATAATTTGTCTCTGGATGTTAAATTAAATTAGTTTTCTTTGACGTTTTTTTGGAAATATGTATCTGTACTTCAACTTTGGTATAACTGTGGGATTTAACAAATCATATAGAACATTAAAATGTTCTACTAATAAGCCGGTGAAATATATAAATTTTACAGCATCAATTTAGTTTCATTTCTCGATGTCTCTACAGCACCAAATAACTTTCTTACATAATAATTGTTGACTGTTTGGGTACTACTTTCATTATTAATCTTTATTTCTGTTTGTGTGGAGTTGTTCTGCTTATTATCCATTTTTATATGTATTTTTATTAATATAAACTTGTGTCTCTTTATTAGTAGACAGCTTTATTAAAGTTGCTTGAGTTGCTGTACTTGTTTTTCCAAAATAATTTTGATTATGTTTGTCCACTTTACAAACATAGGTTTGCGTCATTTTATTGTTATTTTGTACATTGTGTGATTTAGTATTTATTTTGAATCTTTCTAGGTTACACTAATAATGGAAGTGGCGTGCCAATGTAATGAGTTTACGAACCTGAACATTGAGCTCGGATGGTTTTTAAATAGATTATTTGTATGTTTCTATACCAGATACGCAGACAAATGTTTCTCACAGCTTCACAATTATTATGGAAGAAGGATTCCTTGTAAAGCTATTAACATTTGCAGGAAATATATGTTTTTACGCCCTAATCTGAATTCACATTGTCGAGAATACCACCGAAAATTTCTTCTTTTTAAATTACGAAATGCAGAGTCCTACAATTGTCACAGTAAGAGATATTCTTCGGCAACTTTATTGCTCAATGCGGGTGATAGGTAATATTACGACCAACAAATGCTACGGTGGATGGAAATCGTCCACTGTCACGGAAGGCTACATTGGTGAGGTATAGGATGTACAGATATATTTAATCGTGTACAAATTTCGCCCATTGTTTCTTATTCCTTGCCATCTTCCTAGCGTCTTGAATAGCGTGTTTTTCTTTTCCAAGATCTTCAGTATTACCTTCTTCCAGTTGTCATTAGGTATTCCTCGATCTTTTTTCTACCATGTTCGTCATCTATATTTGTCTTGCCGGTCTATCTTCATTCATTCTGGCCATGTGGACCCACCAAGCTAGCTGTCTCCTCGATGAAGTCCAATACAGACTTACATTGTAGTTGTTCTCTAATCATTTCATTTCTGATTCTATCTCATAGTGTTACTCCTAGTACACTTCTTAAATATTTCATTTCAATTTTACTTTTCAATATCCTAGATAATACCCAAGTTCCGCAGCCGTATGTTAAAATGGATCTGTATATTGAATAGTATACTGTTATCTTCGTTTTGATGTTAATTTCATTTTTACCTTCCGTCACCTATAGGTAAGGAAGGTATTGTCTTTGGTCAAAAAATTCGGTGGTGAGTTTTCATTGAATAAGCACGTTTTAGGGTCTTTACAATACGATTTTACTATTTTTACGATGATGTCTGTATGTGTGTGTGTGTGTGTGTGTGTGTGTGTGTGTGTTCGTATGTGCGTGTGTGTGTGTGTGTATGTGTGTGTGTGTGTGTGTGTGTGTATGTGACCGCTTTTTCGTGCACGATATCTCCAATACTAGAATTCCAAAAATTACAATTCTTGCGTATTCCTCTACCTTACAACCATATGCAGACATGTTTAGATTTTGGTTATAATTGGTCAACCGGAAGTACCCTCATTTGAAGATTTTAACAGTTTTTCTTGAAAACTCAGTTAAATGTTATTATAACTTAAAGAATATATTATTCTCTATACGATTTGATTGCATTTTATATTTGATATTCAACAGATATAGAGTTAAAGAATAATAAAGATAAAAAATTCGTATAAATTTCATAATTCAGCCAGCTATGCTAACATAACCATGGAAACTGCTAATATATTCAGGTAATTCAAATTGACAGATGTCAGTATCAATAAAAAGCAAGTAATTGAATGAAAAAATAAGGGAAGTAATTCTAGTGTTAGAAGTTTTTAGATATAATAGAGGCGATTACATTGGTTTGAACATGTCATGAGGAGAGATGAATAAATTAAGAAGAAACATAGGAAGACCAAATATAAGATGAAAAGACTGTATTGCAGAAGACTTGAGAGAAAAGGAACTGAATGAGGACGACACGCAAAACAAAAATTAGTGGAAGAAGAAAATAAAAAATAGCGACCCCCTAACGAATGGGAAAACTAAAGAAGAAGAAGATGTCAGTGTCAAGTGCAATTTGCATAGTTTGTTTATGAAATAACTTTACTGGAAATATAGGATCTTTTGCAAAAAAATTATGTATAGGGCGCGTACAGTGACATGACTTTGCTGCCTTTGGCAAGCAGATATGGGGACCCGTATCAAAATGACAGCAATTAATTATGTCCATAACTGACAAGTGTCATAATTTTTCATTCAAAATTTCATGATTTTCTTATTTCATGTGATTTGTTTGTTATCAGGAGTATGGAATTCCGTTGCCGAGAAAGGGAATCATAAAATACCAAAAATTTAGAGTCTTTTGCAAGAAAATTTATGTATGGAATTTGTACATAATACACAGGATTGACGGAAGGTATTGTGCTGGCCACATAAGATTTTTTCCTATGAAGCTGTTCTTTATTGCATGAAAGACTTTCGTTGTTTTCTGAATTCTGTCATTTATGTCAGCCTCTTGTAATCCATTATTTTCAATTTGGACTCCTAAATATTGGAACTTGTTTACTTGCTCTATTTTTTGTGAATTTATCGTCAAATTTATTGTTTCAAGCTCTCTTGATACTGTCATGATCTTAGTATTTCCTGTGTTAATTTTTAAACCGTACATGGTTTCATTCCAGATATTATTAAATTGCATTTTCTCTTAACTACTTACCAGAATTACTACGTCGTCTGCGAATGCGTACATTGATATTTTTGTTGTAAGTTTCTGTATCCTAAGTGTAATTTTGTAAATCGCACTTCTTCATAATTTCATCCACGATTATTGCAAACAGGACTGGGCTCATGACACACCCTTGTCTCAAATCATTTTTTGTTTCAAAAATTTCTGATTTTCTATTTTGGCTGACGACGTAATTTAAGTTTTTTTTTTGTATAAACTTTTAATAACATTTATTAGTTTAGCCGGGATATTTCTTCATTCTAGGATTTTCCATACTTCATCCCTTGATACTTGATGAAAAGTTTTTATTACAAAACCAACGTTTCGGCAGTCAATCTGCCTCAGATTCTTATTGTTATTCTGTATTATTCTATACTAGATCTCTAATCCTAGAGGAGATATAATACAAATTTTAAATATATCAGATTGAGAATTTAATTATCTTTATTATTTGTAGTAACATAAATTTTCAAAAATAATATTTAGAATTTTTTTTTTACAAATTACCACTTCCGGTTGTCCAATTGGTGCCAGACCCTATTCAACTCAGTCTTATAGAATTTGAGAAATCGTATCTACAACATCCTAACACACACATACACACACACACAGACTTCGGATTCTGGGGACCTAAAAACGTGTTTATTCACTAAAATATGAATATGCGATTTTTAGAATGAATCCAATACCTCTCTTAGCGAGAGGTAAAAAGAATAAATAATTAATAATTAAAATAATAAATCATATAAAATTAGAATAACCCACAATTTACGTCCCGGTGATATGGAAAAGCGTATGGAGTTTTCAACATGGTTTATAAACAAGTGTGAAGAAAATGAAAATTTCCACTTAAACTTAACGGCCCGTACTACGATCACGCTGTTTTAAGAAGTGTCAAATTCAAATTTCAACATTTAATTTTGCACGTATGTTTGAAGATCGATTTTTTTAAAAATATTTGTTTGAATACAAACTATGTTCTGCTTTTAAAACATATTTTGATAAATTCGATATTATTTATTATTGTTATTAAATAACGATATCTGACACTTCTTAAAACAGCGTTTTAGTTAAAACCGTGATCGTAGTACGGGCCAATGTGGTCAGATGAAGTTCGCATTACTAGCGCCGGAATATTTAATAGAAATGAGCATTTTTGGTCTGACACAAATAATCACCAAACTTTTACTTTGGAAGAGCAAGGAAGATATGGCTTTAATATATGGTGTGGTTTAATAGATAATAAAATTGTAGGACTATACTTTTATAATGAAAACTTAAATTCTCTCAAGTATTTAGATATTTTACAACAGAATTTGGAAGAATACTTAAACGAAATTCCATTACAACGTTCCCTTCAAATCTATTTTCAACAAGATGGAGCTCCAGCACATAATTCGGACAGCATTAGAAATTATTTAAATAAGTTAGTAGGGAATAATTGGTGAGGAACCCATGGACCTACACACTGGTCTGCAAGATGTCCTGATCTGTCACCACTAGATTTTTTTTGTGGGAACTTTTAAAAGGAATGATTTACAAAGAAAATTTTGGCAATATTGACGAGCTAAAAAATTTAGTAAGAACGGCATTTCGTAAAATAACTCCATTTCAAATAATGAATTCTATGAGAGCAGTTATAAAGAGCTGCAGATTATGCAATCAAAATAACGGAGTACAACTTGAGCATTTTCTATTAAAAAAAAACATTGGAGATTTTTGTAATACATGAGCTCTTTTCAGCTTGAAATGAATACATTGTTGTAATCTATGTTTTGATTTCTGTAAACGAGTTTATAATTCTTATTGCAAAATTTTTGAGAAAGAATTTTAGCTTAATTTGTATAATATAAATCATTGTTGCAATCAATATTTAATTTCTTGTAATAATAATAATAATAATATGATTTATTGCCCAACAGCTGAACCATTTACAGGACAATATGAATGAAACATACATAACATAATATATTAGGATAGGTACATAAGAAATATACATAAAAATTGGCAAATTACAAAAATTACAAAAAAAGTCTTCAAATAATATGTTTGCAATTCGACATATGATAGTTACGGAGGAACGACGTAACACATCGGACCGGGCGGGAGGAAGTTGAAAAGTCCTTGGAAACCGGGACGCCTGACGTGGAACATGGAATTGAATACGCGACAAAAGGAGAGGGGCATCAACTTCTCCACGTAGCAGGAGCCGAAGGAACTTTGCGCAACTCATCTCTCTCCGGGCAGTCAGTGATGGCATACCATGGCGTTGAAGGAGGGACAGTTGATCCGTACCTCGAACCGGATAGATCCTATCTAATTTGTACGACAAAAATTTCAAAAATCTACGGTGAATACGATCAAGTGCCAACTGCTAATACGCATAGTAAGGATACCAAATTAAATTTGCATATTCTAATTTACTAAGAACATATGCAAAGTATAGCGATTTAATTGCATTAACATCTTGGAAAAAATGAGTGATTCTAATAATGAAACTCAACATTCTATTCGCATCACGTACCACATTGTTTAAATGATCAGAAAACATGAAATTTGAACAGAAAGTGACGCCTAAATCTCGAAAAGATGTTACATTAGCAAGAATTGAACCACGCATTTGATAAAGATAACGTATAGTATTAATTTTGCGTGTATAAGAAATTATGCAACATTTCTCTATATTTAAGCTAAGTTTATTATTTTGGCACCAAATAGTCATCATGTTAATGTCTTCTTGTAACAATTTTGCATCATTAACAGAGTTCACTGATGTGAATAACTTTAAGTCATCAGCATATGCAAGTGAATGACAATTAAATAAAGATAGAAGTTCGTTGATATATAAAACAAATAACAACGGACCTAAATTGGAACCCTGGGGGACTCCAGACGTAGCTGTAAAGTTCATTGAAGAATAACCATTATAATACACATAGCAAATTCTGTTATTCAAATAAGAATATAATAACTGAACTAAAGCCGGAGATGCACCAAAAGTACTTATTTTGGATAGCAAAATACCATGGTCTATAGAGTCAAATCGAGAAAAATCGGTATAGATCACATCTACTTGTCCACGTTTATCAAGAGTTTCAGCAACATATTGAGAGAGACAAGCCAAGTTAGTAATGGTTGATCGGTCTTTCATAAAACCATGTTGGTTTATTGAAATGTACAGGCTAGTGTATCTATAAATTGTTTTATATATTGATATCTCAAGAATTTTTGCAAAATTGTTTAAGATAGATATCGGTCTATGGTTACTAATATGAAATTTGTCACCTTTTTTAAAAACAGGTGTAATTCTAGTTTCCTTCCATCTTTCAGGAAAAGTACTTGAACTAATTGGCAAATTTATGATAAAAGCAAGTGGTTTTGAGAGAACAAAACGGGCATCTTTGATTAAGAAACCGGGAATCATATCTTCTCCAGCTGTAAACTTTGTTTTAAAAGTTGACATAATCGATGTTATTTCGTCTTCGGAAATTAAATTCATTGTGAATGAAGGGTAGTAGGAATTTTCTGAATTGTTATTATTGTAGGTAGAGCTAGCTGAAAAAAAATGAACAAAAGAAGAAGCAAAAGCATTGACTATTTTCTGAGGGCTATCAAATTCTTCAACATCATCATGGAGTTTACCCGGAATTCTTGTAGTTCCTTGTTTTACATGAGCATACTTCCAGAAATCGGATGGATTAGTTTTAATATTGTTTTCTACTGAGGTGATATAAGCTTTGTAGGCCTCATTAATTTGATATTTAATTAGTTTACGTAGTCTTTTAAATTCTTCAAGATAATGCTGCTGTTTGAATTTAATGAATTTTTTCCTAAAATAAATTTTAGTCTTGATGTTAAACTTAATTTCTTTGGTGAACCAGGATGGAAATCGGGATTCAGCATATGAAGACTGCGGAACTGATTTGTCAAAAGTTGTATATAACGTATTATAAAACGCATCGAGTGCACCAGTCTATATTACAAATATTTTCATAAAGCTGGTTAAAATTAGCTTTACTAAAATTATAGTATTTACCGCCAATGGGAATTTATTATTGCAAGTAGAAGACATAATATTAAATTGGACAAATAATGTTGGACTAAAGAAAAATCGGATCGCTCAACCACGATGGATTCTAAAAAGTTAGTTAATACAAGGTCTAGTTTGTTTGAATAAAAATTGAGTACATTATTGAGTTGCGTGAGATTTACAGAACTAATAGGGGAAGTGCGGGGAATGCCGCCCACTTAAGCAAAAAAGGCGCTATAACATTATTTGAGTACGTTAGAAAAAAATGTATAGGCGTACTTGATTGACAATTTATTTGACTACCAACATCTTAACTTATTTTTCTTTAAAATTATTTATTCATAGTATTTTTTGGGTTTTTTTGAAAAGTGGTTTTGGGCGGTGCTACCCGCAGTGTCGGGTAGAACCGCCCACATGAAGGGTAATACCGCCCATCTATATAATTGTATGGAATGTATCAGGTTTATATACAATTTATTGAGAACCATTTATTATTTTTTGGAAATAAATTCTCGTACAAAATAAATACTTTCTTAAAGAAATAGATTTGTATTACAAAGTAATAAAAAATCACTGAAACTTACAAAAGTCACAAACAAATGTTTTGTGGCTAGTAGCATTTGTGCATGCTTTGTGTGCCCATTTCATGCAGCTTCCACACCTAAACCAAGTTTCAGTTTTCCCGAATTCTCCACAGAACATACAAACTTCTTCGTCATACTCTTCATCACAGTCTGTACTGTCATCACATAAATCTTTTCCGTTCACTGATTCATCACTTGAACTGGTCTCAACAAATTTTACTCTTCTGGTAACATTCTCCATTTTCGAAATTTGTGTCTTACTATTTTTTTTCTTGTTATTTTTCTCTGACTTCTTCAATTGCCTTAATTCGAGGGCCTCTTTTTCTGGAGTGGAAGTCAAAATTTTTGATTTACCAACCTTAGGACCTGTCTTTCGTAGAGTTTTTCTTCTGACTGGAAGTGGAGATAAGTCCTTGAATGAAATTATTTTTGAAGATTCTTGTACTGAAAGATTAGTTGTAGATTTAGCTTGTGATGGAGCAGCTTGTGATGGACCAGCTTCCATGTCTTCTGGATCCACTATCACATTATTCTCATAGGCATCACATATCTCTTGAACTTCTTCAGCTTGCTGAGGAGGAGCAGCTGGCAAGAAATCTTCCTCCTTGAAGATATATGGATTATAGGGTGCAACACCACAGATCTGAAAACCTTTCTGTGCTTTGTCCATAGTCGCAATTCGCATATAAGCACGATTGAAAATTTCGGCTACATCATACGGTGTTATTTTTTCGTGGGTAGAGGTCTTCAAAAAAATTTCACATTCTCTAGCATACGCTTTTTTTAATGGCCCATATACGGTAAGATCTAGCGGTTGGAGTCTGTGAGATGTATGTGGTGGAAAAGATACCATCACTATACCATTATCGCGACAATATTCATATGCTTCCAGAGAGGTATGACTAATGTGGTTGTCAAGCAATAACAATACTGGGGTTTCTTTTGAAACAGATGTTTGTCTTACAAAGTGACGTAACCATATTAAAAAGAGTTCCTCATTCATCCAACCTTTTGGGGAACATTCGTAAATTGCACCAACGGGGCCACCTCGCTTGAGCTGATCTGTCATACGAACGCGAGGATATATGAACATGGGTGGAATAAAAACTCCTGCAGCACTGATGGCACAACAAATGGTTATGTTGCGTCCACGTTCCCAGCTCACAACTTTCCCGATTTGCTTGACGCCTTTTGGGGCGATAATTTTACCTGGGGTGTGTACCGTTGTGACCCCCGTCTCGTCCACATTATAGATTCTCCCGGGTTCAAATTTATACTTGGTGAGAACTTCTTCCAAATTGGAAAAAAATAGTTTAACAGCTTCTTTGTTGAATCCTGATATTCTGGCTACGCTGGTAGATTCAGGTTTTCTTAAGCTGAGACGCGGATTACGGGTTAAAAACCCCTGTAGCCAGTCTTTTCCGGCCATTTTTTTTTCTTCATTGAATCTATGTTGGATATTGTTTTTCTTCGCAAACTCGAAAACTATTCTACGAAGTTCTATAGGTGTTAGACCAAAAAACATTTTTGCCAAATACATGCAATGTTCAGATAATTCTTTTTCCTGTTCTTGGGTAAATGTTGAATATCTACCCAAATGCGCAGCATTTATGTTTTTGGTTTTGAGTCGATCCTTTAAAGTTGAATACGGAATGCCTTTACAAAAAAAAAAAAAATACAAATGGTGAATTAAAACTATCTATGTGTGCATAAAATCTGATTGCTTTACCATATTCTCTAGCAGTTTGGCGCTTTCCTTTGCCGTTATTAACTGCATCTATTGCTTTTCGCATGGCTTCAGGGCTCACAGTCCCCTAATCTTCGACGTGTTCTTCACTTTTGGCATCTATGAAAACAATTTGAAAGCATCCAACTTTTTTCTAATAAAGGATTGTACCGCCCACTTTGGGCGGTATAACCCGATCTAACCTCTCTTCAAATTTATATAAAAAATTATAATGTAAAGAAAATATCTTACAAATCTCATACTGTTTCATGAAACTACACTAATAATACACAATGATGAGCTAGTTACAATTTTTAAATAGTTTTAAAATATGTACTTACAGCTTATTTCCTGAGTAAAAATTTACATTGACCTTAACCAAACCGAACAACAACCAAACGCCGAAGCTGTGGAGTACTTACAGCCCATCTATCGGCAATATTGCAACACTTTTGAATCGTATAGCAATTACAGGGTTGCAGATTCCCATTTTATCAAGTAGTATTTTAGATAATGGCCTGGGCGGCATTATCCGATGGGCGGTAATACCCGCCTTTCCCCTAAAGTTTTTAAACATGGAAGATTTTGAGCAATTAACTGAATCATTATATAAATCAGGTAAGTTAAAATATCCTAGAATAAGTACTCGTTCATCGTTGAACATCAATTCCAGTGCCTCAAGAAATGTATTGAAATTATCAATATCTATATCTGGTGGAATGTAGACGGCACAGATAATAAAGGACAAGTTATTAAAGTGGCATTTACATGCAACGATATCTATAATGGGAGTCAAATTTTTAATTTCTGACAAGTCAAGAATATTATAATTTATATCATTCAAAAATGCGATTAAAACTCCACCGCCTTTTGAACGGTTTGACAAAGAAAAATTTCTATCTGATCGAATGACATTATAATGTGTAGGAAATAACTCAGAATTTTGCATTGAATCATTTAACCAAGATTCGGTGATGACAATTATATTGAACGACGAAGACAAACAGTTAGTACAAAAAAAATGAGACTTAGAATTTAAACCCCTAGTATTTTGATATAGACATTCTAAAGACAAAGACACAGAGCTGTTGGGCAATTTTAGTTTTCCGATTTAGTGGACACTACACGGGGAACATTATTTACATATTTGATGGTTAAATTCGTTTCGCCTTTTTGCAGTCTCTCATTTAAGTCGGCTTTTACATATTTGTAGAAAGCGATCTGCTTACGTGTACGATCTCTAGAGATTGATAAACTAGGCCATTTTCCGCAATTTTTAATTTTTTTAATGTTCCGAAACATTTTGTTAATGTCATTAGGGGACGATAATTCAATTTTTAAAAGCCGAGAGCGGGAGGATGTTGGATCATAACTTGCTGTAAGAATTTAAGATTGAACATTCTACCCCTAATTCAGTCATGATGTCTTTTACTAGAGTGTTATCAATATCCCTTTGCTGTTCTTTCGTGGATTCAGCTTCATTAGCGCCAAAAATTAAAAAGTTATGCGAGCGCTTTTCTCTTTCTGAAATTTCACTGATAATTTCTTCAGTTGCAATTAGGGATGATAAATCAGTAGGGTTCGTTTTAGAATTTTTAAGTTCTAAAATATCTTGCTGTAGTGAAAGTATTAAAGCCTTAAGGCTGCTGATATCATGAGTGCGTTCCGCGCGGTCGAATTCCACGCGGTCGAAATCCCAGGCGGTCGAAATCCCACGCGGTCGAAATCCCACGCCATCGAAAAGGTCCCCCACCACTTTGACCGTTGTGCAGAAATTCAAATATTCCCAGCTCGTCGAATCCCGCCCGGTCGAACTGTTACACGATACAAATCCATCGTCGTGGTAAGACCAGAATCGCTCTCTATATCGATCGTATTGCATTCAAACAATCTATGCTCCGTGGTAGTTCCGAGTGAAATGTATAGATGGTAATGCATTTTGCCAGTGGACGATGTCATGTCAAAGATAATATATTAAAAAGAAATTCATAAACATATATTATTTATAACACCATATACAACGGACTATTTAATGAATGGAGCAGAAAAAAAATTACCTATACATTTTTAGTAAAATTATCGATATTCTTGGCCCGCCATTTTAAATTAGCTGTTATATTAAGCTATTCATTCTTTATTTCCGTTGTAAAATAGAGAGAATTAGTAGGGTGTGATTGCTGCACGTTGACTATACGTTTAAACTTATTTATTTTTATATATTGTATTCTCTGCTATAATTGTTTATTGCAATTATTTTGCGTTTCAATATAATCATCGTTTATTTATGTTCTCTGTACTACTACACTCTGGAATCCTTAAAAATAAAATAATTTTATTCGCAGATATTAAGGGTACTTACCAAGGATCATTTCAGGGGCTTTCAAAGCTGTCGTGTATAGAGCCCCACAGGGGTCACCATCTTTCGTTTTTAAATTCAAAATAACTTTTTCTAGTTGACGTTTATTCGGATTCGATCCATCAGAACCATAACTCCAGTCTTATACTATAATAATAATGAAAATCAATTATACTCACATTCTTTCCGTTATATAAAACTATTTTGGATGTTGATTTTTTAAATTATAAAAAAATTATATCGAAAACAAAAAACCAAGTAGGTTTATTAAATAGTATACAACAAATTGCGACGTAAGTCATAAGCGAGTAGTGCAACTACACAATTATATAAAAGCTTAACATATTTGTTGCACATTATATTTTTTTAGGACCAATGATGTAAGAGCGCAGGGTACCCACGAGTGAAATACTCGAAAACAGGTCTGAGGAAAAAACGCCCTGTATACTTATCTTACATTTTACTTAAATCATTTTTCTTTTATCTTGTTTAAGAACAATAAATCTATGTTTGTTATTAGTCATTTTTTAAAAGAAAGTGCTCTGAAATTAATAATATTACTTTAAACATGTGCGTTTTTCATACTTAATTTTTCAGTGTATTATATCTAATTTCAAAAAAATAAGCAATAGAAAACTTGATTCCGACTTTCATAAAACTTTGTTTAAAATTTTGGACAAAAATTAGTAAAAATACAGCCTGTAGACGTTTTCTACAAAATGCTAATTTTTGTGTTTTCATTCAATTTATATACTGTGCAAAAGCGCCGCCACATAAATTGTGTGTATTTGAGTAAGTTCGTTCCATAGGCGTGCGTTGGGTGTATTTTACTATTTTGGCTATAAGCAAGATTGTCATTTAGTCACTTATTGCTGTCTGTTAGAAACTTCGTTGATGGTTTTCTACGTTTTCATTATTGTATTTTTCTATTTATTTATAATTTCGTTTGCAATTTGTTGTGCTTTTGCAATATATTTTGCTATAAAATCAGTCTTTTTCAAGACTACAACCTTTTATTTTTATATTTTTCTTTTTATTTTTGTTATTTGTGAATCCATACAAATGGATAAAAGCGAAGAAAAACATTATCGCCGAGGGGACAAAAGTCGTGTGCGATTAAATGTTAGGCGAAAGAAATGCCAAAATCTTCAAATTTGGCGAAAAATGTAAGTATTTAAATTTTTTAGTTAATTTAAGGTTATGTTAGAAATGAAAGATGAAGTATAACGTAATTAAAAATTTGATATGACAAACACATGCTTGCTAAGTAGGTACTATTATATGCCATCATATGAATGAATTTGCCAAGAACTGTCTCGTACAAATTCCAAATTTGCTAGT
Organism: Harpalus rufipes; assembly: GCA_951394225.1. NCBI lineage: Eukaryota > Metazoa > Arthropoda > Insecta > Coleoptera > Carabidae > Harpalus > Harpalus rufipes. Next base: position 20,761,880 of record OX596282.1, on the reverse strand, counting down.
TTTATTTAGAGTATTTGTTGTAATGAAAAATATTTAAAAATACTTAACGGTATAATCAATTCCTTGCAGCTACTGTACACATATATTAATGTAAAAACATAAATATAATTGATTTTTTGTGTGGTTTTGTTTTGTTAGGACGAGAGCAGTCAAAATTTCAAAATCAATTTTTCTTTCTTTCTAATTACATTTAAAGCATTACTTTGTTGTATTTAAAAATCTTTTATAAGAAAAAAACCTAATATAAATAGGGGTACATATATTCCCTAAATTTTCTGTAGCGAGTTAAAACATACAGTAACAATTATAATATTTTTTTGCGTCATAGTCTGTGTTTCCTGTAAATTATTTGATACAACTATACAATTTTCATTAGGAATGCAGAAAAGTTCGCGGTACCTTCAACCTGCAGTCATCAGGATGAAAATGATTCATTTTCCGACAAGTAAATAATTCAAACATTATTTGGTTTTTTATTATAATAAATTTATTTATTACACAGAGCCGAAAATTCCTCTTCGAAGCAGAGTAAAACAAGTAGAAGAAGATTATTTTCAGAAGAAGGCTCCCAAATATATGACAGTACTCTTATTAACCAACAAGAATTGGAAGTATCAGAAAATGTCATTAGTAAATCTATGTATGAAGTAGAAGGTAGACGCATTGTTGAATTTCAATATTTGTTTGATTCTTTAAAAGAAATTAGTATTCATAATGAACAAATGGGATGCACTTTAAATAATATGAATATAATAAACGAATTAAGAACGGGCTTAAAATCAAAGTTTATTCTACGTTGCAATATGTGTAATGCTACATTTCGACTACATTCCGAAAACAACGCAGAAAAAGTAGACGTCAATGAATGTGCTGTACTTGGAATAATGAATATAGGTAGCGGTTTTACTCACATGGAATCCTTTTTGTCTTCTTTAAACATTCCCGCTATAAACAAGAGACATTACTCAAAACTGCATAATAATGTATGTACAGCATGGCAAAAAACAGCAGAACATGAAGAAAGCGGTTGAAGAAGAAAAAGAAATTGCTAAAAGAAACGGAAGTTTAGACAAAGATGGCACTCCTCTTATTCGAGTTGTCTGCGATGGTAGCTGGGCTAAAAGGTCTTACAGAAGTAATTACTCATCATTATCTGGAGTCGGAGCAATTGTTGGCTACAATACAAAAAAAGTATTATACATAGGGGTGAAAAATAAATATTGCTCGATTTGTATGCAAGCAGAAAATGCTAAAAGAGATATTCCTGAACATAACTGTTTTAAGAATTGGTCAGGTAGTTCAACCAGCATGGAAGCAACTGCAATCACCGAAGGATTTTTAAAGAGCGAGGAAATGTACGGTGTAAGATATCATCAGATGATAGCTGATGGCGATAGTAGTTGCTATAAAAAAATCATAGACGCAAAACCATATAAAAACTTAACTGTTCAGAAAATAGAATGTCGTAACCATCTTCTAAGAAACATGTGCAATAAATTAAAAGACATAAGTAATGTAACAAAAATGGGTCCGGCTTTTTTAAGAAAAATTTTGGCAGGAAATATACTAAAATGTCGATCAGCTGTAACGAAAGCAATGCAGCACTGGAAAACTGAGGATGTAGCTGAAAATATTAAAATAATTGAATTAAAAAAAGATATATTGAATGTAGTAAGTCATGTTTTCGGTGAACATAAAAATTGCAAAAGTCGACAATATTTTTGCAATAAAGAATGTCCTGATGAAGAAAATATTGTCCAGGAATTCCAAAAATATAATATGTTTGATTCTATTACCACCATATTTCAATATTTGGCTCAACACAGCAAAAGTTTAATTTTAGATGTTGATAGTAATTACGTCGAACTATTCAACAGTATTATTTGTAAATTTATAGCCGGCAAACGAATAAATTATACCATGCGACAATCGTACCAAGCGAGATGTTCTGCTGCTGTTGTTTCCCAAAATACCCGGAAGCCATTTTATGAAGTATATAAACATTTATCTGATAGGAGTCCTGGAAAATATGCAAAAAGAAATGAACAAAATAAAATTAAAGTCCTAACAAATAGAAAATATAATAAAAAAAGGAAATTATTTGTAACGGCGAAGCAAGATGAACATTACGGAATGTATTGCCAAAAAGAAGATTTAAACGAAGAAGAATATGAAGCAACTAAAAAAGTTTTTTTGGGAAGCCTAGCAACGACAAAAGAACAGAGAGACGATATTGAGTTAAAAACTCGTTTACAACGAGATAGTTTAGACTGGCTTGATGAAAGAAGAAAATTATTAACATCATCAAGCTTTGGCTTGGTTTGTCGACGTCTTCCTCATATCAGTTGCCAAAATCTTGTAAAAGGAATTTTATATAATACTGTTCGAAGCAAGGCAACATTTTGGGGGCAGGTAAAGGAGTCATATGTTAAAACAGAATTAAAAGAAAAATATGGATACAAAATAAATGATTGTGGATTAGTAGTAGATTCACAAATACCATATCTTGGAGCCTCACCTGACGGACTCATTGATTTAGATGGGGTTTTAGAAATTAAATGTCCATATTCCGCGCGAACATTAACTCCAGAAGAAGGTATTACAAGTAAAAAAAATAAATTTTGGGTAAAACAAAAAGAAAAAATTGTTGTTAATAAAAAACATTACTGGTACTACCAAATTCAGGGTCAGCTACATATTACCAAACGCAACTATTGCTTACTTGTGGTTTGGACTCCACTAGGTATCAAGTTCGAGACGATTTTTTGGAATGATTTTTTTTGGAAGCAAGAAATGGAAGCAAAATTAAGACTATTTTATGAACACTGTCTAGTACCTGAAATTGTAGATCCCAGGTTCAAAAGAAATATGCCAATAAGGGACCCACCTTACATAAAACAGGCGCAACAGAACAAAAAAAGAAACATTAAAATCTAATTTCACAAATAAAAATCATGTTTACCTTTTTACTTCAACTTTACTTTAATTTAATAGTTGTGTTCAGTTCAAATTTTATTTATGTTCAAATATTTTTTTTTTTACTAACACATTTATATGATTTTAAAAGAGAATTATGTTCAACATCTTTTTATCTTTTATCTATGTGATGTAAATATCATCATTTCTCAATTTTTGTTAAACATAATTTAAATGGATTATTGTCGTATGGAAACTTTTCACTCTAATGTTATACATACAACTTTAACAATACATTGCATTGCAATTTTACTTAGTATAACTTACATAGATTAGAATTGTAATGTAGTATGCTAAGGAAGTTTTAAAATTAACTGAATAGGATAAATTAATAAAGAGTTATTGTTATTAACACAGGCCTATTTGCCACCCAAATTTGCTTACATAGGTATATTAATGTATTATATTTATTTATTTATAAACGAAAATAAAAATAAATTTATTTTCTAATTTTAATTTAATATATTTCATCATATGGTGAGGCTTTTCATTTCATATAACTCTTATTACCCCAAAGCAAAACATAACACGCTGCCAATGGAAAAATAGCATGAAGAGGCGTAAGAGGGGAATATTTAGTCCCGCCTTCTAGACGTCTAGATTCTACCTCGCCCTTTACACCCCTAATGCAGCAGAAAGTGTTTGTCTACATCACCTACAGCCTTAACTTTTTTCGTTCTCCGCACCCTATCCCTTGCCCTTCGGTGTTACCGCTTCTTCATAATTTTCAACATTGCCCCTGAATTGGCAGCGGTGTAGAAATCTGCAGTCATACTCATTTAACGGTAACTATAGTAAATATGATTTTATGTTCAAATGTCTGTATATATTAAACACATTTGCAATTTAAAAGTGTACTGTATAAATTGGCGCCAAATTACACTACCTGTGACGTCCAAGAAATACTAGCCAATGACAGAACTAAAAAGAAAAAATTTGAAAAGTAATTAATTTTTCTTATTTAATTATAAAAATATTAATGCTTACTGCAAAATGATCTTTACAAAATGATTTTATAAATGGTTGTATCTTTTGTTGAGATAACCATTTAATTCTTTTTTCTTCGTTTTGAGGCACTAAAACTATATTTTTTACCATTATTACTTCTATTTGGGCACACTAGCATATGACTCTTTTCTACAACCATGTTTGGGTCTGTACAAAATATAAAAATCAATAATATGGATAAATCTACTTGCTAATATATAATTGATAGCTGTCACAGCTGTCACTTGTTTAAATTCTGTCGGGAAATGTAAGCCACTTCCTTATTGGTTAGTATTTTTCTGACGTCATCAGGCCACAGGAAAGGAGACAATTTTCTCATAAATAGAGAGTAATATAAAAGAAAATAAACGAATTCGGGTTAAATATTTTTTCTTATTCTTTTCATTAAACCAAAGAAAAAAAAATCTGTTGTGGCCAGCACAATACCTCTCGCCACTTCCTTTTTTTGTTACATAAGTATAGGGCGCGAACAGTTATGTTACATTGTTGGCCTTGACAAGCAGATGTGGGGGCCCGTTTCAGAATGATAATTAGTAATTATGTACATGGATGTCAATTGTCAATTTTTCATTCAGTATTTCAAGATTTTCTAAATACACGTAGTTAATTTGTCACCAGGAGTGTGGAATTTACTTGTCGAGGAAAATAAACCACATGGAATTGGAAAATAACTAAATTTAGAATGAGAAATTTTAATACTTGACATCTATATACATAATTACTAGCTATCATTCTGACATGGGCCCACATATCTGCTTGTCAAGGCCAACAAAATCACATGACTACTCGCGCCCTTTATTTAACATTTCTTGTATACCTACACGCTACACGAAAAATTCTACTTACGTATATCTATTCCTTATATTTAGATTGTTCAATTTTAAATTCATTTTATGAAGAAAGTTTGTCTTCTAATATTTCGAAATGTTTCCAATTCATTGTCAGGATTGACAGTATTTTTGAAGGATATATGTAGTATACCTTTTATTTTTTAATTTTTAACTATTAATACATTAAGAAATAATATAGGTAATGTATGTACTTCCCAGAAAAAGTCTTCAGGAATGTCTTCGGATTTCTGACACTGACATTTATCTGTCAGTTACAATTTAAATTTTCCATGGCATTCTTTCGGCTATAAAATTTATTATAACAGATTATTTTATATATTATATTTCTTTTATCTCTAAATCTATAGAATGTATAATAAAATATTTAAATGTATCAGATAGAGAATTTAATTTTCTTTAATATTACCAAGAAAAATTTTCAAAAAATATTATTTAGAAGATTTTTTTTCAAAAATCTTCTACTTCCGGTTGTCCAATTGTTACCAAAACCTTTTCAGATCTTCCCATGAATGTCCGATTGGGAAATACGAAGTTAAACAAATTTAAAGTCTTATAGTTTTTGAGTAATCGTCCTTCCAACATCCTACATACATACACACACACACACACACACATACATCCACACACACACACACACACACACACACACAGACATCATCGTAAAAATGTTAAAATCGGATTGTAGGGATCTTAAAACGTGCTTATTCAATAAAATCTGGATATGCGATTTTTAGCATGAATGCAATACCTCTCTTAGCGAGAGGTAAAAATCGTGCAACATCTCATTCAATAAAAATAATCATAATTTGAAAATATTTTACGCACAACTGCATTAAAATTGTTTGTTCACATCTTAGTTACCATGGCGGAAACTGAATGACTGTATTCGTACGGTAATATTATTACTGACATCGTTCTTAACACGGTTTACTTTATTCTGAAACAATAAACATGAGAAATAAAGCACATAATTTGAATATTTGTAATATTCACATAAATTTTCCATGCCAAAAAGAAAGTATTTCGGTTTATTATATTAAAAATTTAATAACACAATACTCCTATGTGGAAAGTTTTTAAATATTTTGAAGGATCTCTCCTGTTTTCATGTACCTTTTAAATCGTATGAATTTTTCACTTATTAGGAGATTTGGATTTTGTCCCAATTTTTAAATTGTAATATAAAAGTATCCTATAAACTGTATGTAAAATCATTTAGGACGTATTACCAGGTAACTCACGATTTATAACGTAAAATACTAAAACATGGCAGTTTATTACTTATTAAATATTATAAAATAATTAAATTTATTTTCAAGTATAGTACTTTAAATATGTTATTGTCAATTGGTAGAAAGTATATTTGGAAATAAAATCAACATAACATTTAAAATAGAAACAGTAATACATAATTTTAATAATAAATCAGCTAATCTAAAATGGCTGGCCAAGAATATCAATAATTTTACTAAAAATGTATAGGTAATTTTTTTTCTGCTCCATTCATTAAATAGTCCGTTGTATATGGTGTTATAAATAATATATGTTTATGAATTTCTTTTTAATATATTATCTTTGACAAGACATCGTCCACTGGCAAAATGCATTACCATCTATACATTTCACTCGGAACTACCACGGAGCATAGATTGTTTGAATGCAATACGATCGATATAGAGAGCGATTCTGGTCTTACCACGACGATGGATTTGTATCGTGTAACAGTTCGATCGGGCGGGATTCGACGAGCTGGGAATATTTGAATTTCTGCACAACGGTCAAAGTGGTGGGGGACCTTTTCGACGGCTTGGATTTCGACCGCCTGGGATTTCGACCGCGTGGAATTCGACCGCGCGGGATGCTTCGGATCACCGAATTGAGAACAATTAGTACAGTCCCATTTCAGTCCTCCAATGCCCGACTTAATTTTTCGAGCATCAGCTATAGTAATATTATCTACACATGAAATACTGTAGCTCTTCTTACATATACAACATGTTATAGATCTGTTTTCCTCAATACTTTTTTTGCAGCAGTTGCATTTAATATCCATTGCAGATGTAAACGAAAAAGATTGAAGAAGGTACTAGATCAAAAAAAAAGTAAAGAAAAAAAAAACACCCAGTATATATGTCTTAAAGATGCAAACGACTGAGCACGCTACTTAATTGAACAGGCGTCAACAAACAAATAAACCATGTTTCTAAGTAGCCAAAAAAAAATTAACACAAAGAATAATAAACATAAAAGAAACTCACCCCAGAGACAAAAGCTGAAGATACAAAATATGTACCAATAAAGATCACCAAATGCCGAACACAACAGTATGAATCACATAAACGAAAACTTTGAAGAAGCTAGCAAAATCAATTACAAATGAGGAGCCAAATCTATACGTCAAGCCGTACCTAACACCACATGAGATCGCGGGGATCGCGCACCCGCGTAATATGAATGCAAGTTTTGATTTCTACAATCAAATTTATTGTTTTTGTATTCATTTGAAATTGATATATTTAAATTCGTTAGCATTGCATATTTCACACTTCTTTTGTTCAATTATTTATTTCATTGACAACTTTTAAATGGTAAAAAACATTAATTTTATCCACAAAAAGTTATTATTATTATTTCACAAGTTATGAAAAGAAAGTAGACTTGTTATATATCATTGAAAAGCTTATAAAATAAGCAAAAAGATGAGACTATTTTCAACATAGGATTCCATTTAAAAAAATATAAGTTTGTGTTATATCACGAGAACTATAAAATTTTCAAAAATTCTAATTACGCCATTTTATTCTACGCAAAAACCGGTACAAAATTTGTCCAAAATTTTTTTCTCTAACTATCGTAATAAATAAGATAAGATATTTTCGAAATTAGCGAAAAACGAGTTTTTGCTTGTAGCTCAAATACAAAAGAAGATAGAAAATTCCTACGGTTTTGCTCTATCATTGATATATCTCGAGGTACCTTAAAAAAAAATCGAAAATGAGACATCTGTACAAAGCACCCAGCAATGGTAGACGTGGTGATAAATTTATTTAATGTAAATTATATTATTATTTTTATTTATTTATTCTAAACAAATATATTAAATACAAGAAAATATAAATAATTAAATATAATAATTATAAATAATAAAGATTTTGCAAATATATAAATGTTTTTAAAAACTATTACAATTCTATATATTTAAGTACATTTAACAGCATGAATAGCGTAATTTACCAAAGTATTACGCGTCCATACCCATTTGCTCATATTTATATTATGTGTGAAACCTTGCAACAGTAATATTTCACAATTATCTAAAATATAAGAACATTAATTTTAAAAGCAGAAAACATTTTTATTCACAATCGGTTAGTAATATGTCCGTTTCCAATCTTTAAAACAATTGGGAAGTGAAGCTTTTTATTTATTTCGTTCTTCATCTAGATAGGAACATTTTTCCTACTAGCTAATTGTAGCTATCAGACCGCTAAAATTTCATTACCATTTTTACAAATCAACTTGTAATAAAAATATCCAAAATCAATAAACTTTTTATCATGTAGCACTCTATACTAAAACAGACTTACAACTTATAATGAAACTGTCAAAAAATATTAATAAAATTAATGTTTAAAACTTAATTATTACTAGTTGATTGTGAATAAAATAATATACACACATAGCGAGAATGCTTATTCTAGCCTCGCGCTCATAGCTGATCTCGGTACACCTCGATCATCTATCTCAGCGCTCGGCTGTAGTAGAGCATTTCCTGGCTCAGTATGTAATGTACTATTGGCATGTATTTTTTAGGGTACCTTTATATACAGGTATGGCCATGGGGCAAGATCGCCGCCATAAGCGAGCCAATGTCAAACATACTGATAATTCATTTCCCTATTTATTTGTAAGAAATGTGATATTATATTATACAGGAATATTAAATAATCACACTATGAATCTATAAAGGTAATAAAAATTCATTTATTTAAGAGATACACAATTCTTATTATGACATGGATTTAGAGGTTATGTCAGGCATAGGATTATGTTGTTATTAACATATCAAATTTAATAACTGTAGTTATTATTTACATAACAAGTATATATTTTAAACTTACCTTTTAAAAATTTAAATGTTTGTGCTTAATATTGGCAATTTTTATGTGTTTTCAATTTTGCAAGTCATCGTAGTCAGTATCTCAAGAAAATATACAAATAAATAAAATAAAAGTATTACTTACACTTTAAATAAATATTAGAAGTATATTTGAATGTGTTTTGCATGAAAATAAAACAAATAGCCACGAAACTACATAATAATTTGCGCAACAACAACGAATATGACAGTGGCCCTCTAATGGCGGACGAAACGCGAGCACGTCATGGCCATACCCTGAGTATAAAGGTACCCTAGTATTTTTAAGATCGCAGCGCTGGGGTGGCAAGTTTTGAACTACAGGTTGAATGAGATATGAGGTTAACCAACTGTCAAATGGGTAAACACATAACTTATAGAATTGTGTATTTCTCAGAGGACTGTATTATATTTAATTTTCTTTTTATATTATTTTCTAGTAGGTTTTATATTATCCATTCAGGGTAAATTAATGTAAATTCCTAGTACATTTTTATAAAAATTTAACTAAAACCGTATAATCACTTCTGTTTTAGATGATATCTTCATACGTAATATAACAAGTGATATGATTATCATCGATGATATTCTCGAGTGAAACCGAGCTGCAGATTTCACGAGTCCGAAGGACGAGTTGAAATGTGCTGTTTCGGTTTCACGAGCAATATCTTCGATTATTAATCATATTACGAGCTTATATTTAATGAAAGAATATAATGAATTTTTGCAATCTAACCTAACCTAACTTTTGATATACATATTCATATTGTATTAAAACATGGTACTTACGAGTTTTATTTAATATTTTGGAGTTTGAATTATTGTTATTATTTATTTTTATATTCAAAATTAACTGTCAATGTCATAAGTAAAGAAAACAAATCCCTTAGTAACGACTATAAATACGGTGATAATTTCCTTGTTTTTTATCATCGCTGTAATAAACGCGTAGCTAGGAAGATTCTGAATGTTGATTGGCGGAAAACATGTCACGTGATTATATTCTCATACGTAATATAACAAGTGATATGATTATCATCGATGATATTCTCGAGTGAAACCGAGCTGCAGATTTCACGAGTCCGAAGGACGAGTTGAAATGTGCTGCTTCGGTTTCACGAGCAATATCTTCGATTATTAATCATATCACGAGCTTATATTTAATGAGAGAATATAATGAATTTTTGCAATCTAACCTAACCTAACTTTTGATATACATATTCATATTGTATTAAAACATGGTACTTACGAGTTTTATTTAATATTTCGGAGTTTGAATTATTGTTATTATTTATTTTTATACTCAAAATTAACTGTCAATGTCATAAATAAAGAAAACAAATCCCTTAGTAACGACTATAAATACGGTGTTTATTTTTTTGTTTTTTATCATCGCTGTGATAAACTTGTAGCTAGGGAGATTCTGAATGTTGATTGGCGGAAAACATGTCACGTGACTAAGGAATTATATTCTCAAAGAAATAATTAAAATAGCAAAATTTCATGATTATATTTCGTATTCACTTGTGAACATTAGTATAGCATGTATTCGTGGAAGTGAAGATAACTTAAATGATATTTTTGTGAACATTTATAAAACTAACCTCGTTTTGAAACAAAGTTTTCTTTGAAATATAATGAATAAATCTTCATAGTATACAAAATGGATATATTAATTTATAATTTTCTGATCCACGCACTGTATTATTATCTTTTTTCATCTTGTCAAGCATATTTTTAATGTAAATACGAACTTTTCGTTTACGCGGGAATTCATGACAATATACTTTATTGCCTTTCTAACGGAAGAATGTGCACTCAAGTAAGCAGCAATATTTGTTACTCATATTACTATATATATGTCAATTTAGATACACAAATACGTATAATATTTAACAAATTTCTAATATTATACATTAATAAAAAGTCAACCTGTAGTTCATTATTTTGCCACCAGATGTCATATCGCTTAGCAATACTTGTCAATAACACTTACTGTTCGTCAGTATGTTGGTTATATCTCTCGGTGGCACAAATTTGCAGTAATGATGCGTTCCTCTCGGTATTTGATTTAAAATGTATTCATCTAAGAGAATATATAATAACCAAGCCGGAATAGTTTTATTAATTGTAGTAACGATAATAGATCCTCCAGGCTAAGAATAATAAAAGATAAATAATTTAATGAAATTAGTTCAAATGTTTTACCTGTAATACTTGTATACAAGATTTCAAGTATGTCTCCACGCAATTTACGTGCTCTACACATTCAGAACTTACTACTACATCGAATTTATTTTTGTAATATGGTACCATATCTTCTATTGTAGTACATATATATTTAATTTCATTATTTAAGTTTTGATTTTCCTGTGCATGTATTTTTGCACATTTGATTAAATCTTCTGCTACGTCCACTCCTGTTACATTTGCTCCTTGTACAGCTAGAGCCTAACAGAACAAAAGAAATTTTAAAAGAAAATTAAATAAAGTAAAGAAAATGAATGAAGAGTAACTGCATAAGATTATTGAAGCATTTCATTTCAAAAAGATCTAAGTGTCATTTTCATGTTTTAAAGATACTTTTAAAAAAGTATTGTGAAAGAAATAATAACTATATAGGTGTAGTGGTGTTTTTTTAGAAAAAAAACGCATAGGACACTAGATACAGATGAAAATATAAATTTTGAAGTTTTTTTATATTACTAGATGTCAAAAAAATCGCAATTTTACTGTCAATTGGTAAAAAATATATATTTTATTACAATAATTGAAACATACACATACATCATTTGGAAGTAGAATATCTTCAATATCAATCATTTGAGGGCCATTTTGATCAGGTATAAATAATAATATATTTTTGACAGTTTTGCTGACTTTTTACGCTATATTATTAGTTATTTACAATTATATTTATGTTAAAATGATTTATTTCAGTTACATTAAATTTAGCTATAGGCGAGGAAGGCAATGTAATTGTCGGTGCCTCTAACGGCTACTTCGTAACTTTTGGTTACCGAATAAATTTAGACTTTTCGAGATGGCACAATTTACAACTTTATTTTGAATTTTTGCTATTGCATATGAATAGTATATTGAAATGAATAAAGAAATTATTTAAAATGCTATATGTGATGTGACTAATTCAAAAAAGTTAAAATATCAGAGAAGGTATTGTAGCAAAAAATCTGATGTGGCCAGCACAATACCTTCCGTCAATCCTGTGTATTATGCATAAATTCCATACATAAATTTTCTTGCAAAGGATTCATAAACAAACTATGCAAATTGCATTTGACACTGACATCTTCATTTTTTTAGCTTTTCCCTTTCGTTAGGGCTCGCTATTTTTTATTTTCTTCTACTCATTTCTGTTACGCGTGTCGTTCTCATTCAGTTCCTTTTCTCTTAAGTCCTTCCATCTTATCTTTGGTCTTCCTCTGTTTCTTCAACCATCCATTACTAAGCTTCTCATCCTTCTTCCAATATATTCTTCATCTCTCCTCATGATATGTTCAAACCAATGTAATCGTGTCTCTTGTATTTTTCTAGAATCTTCTAACACTAGAGTTATTTTCCTTATTCTTTCATTCCTTATCGTATCTTTCCGTGTCTTCCCCAACATCTCTCTCAACATCCTCATCTCTGCCACATTCATTTACTTTTCATTGATACTGATATCTGTCAATTTGAATTATATGAATATATTAACAGTTCCCATGGTTAACATAGCTGGATGATTGTTGGGAATAATCAAATTTCCCGATTTGTTTACATATTTTGAGTTGACAACGACGCTAAACCAATTACAACGTGTGTTGATCAACTGAATGCACCGACCAGTCCGAATGCCCCTTTTGAATGTAAAAAGAAAAACATTGTTAAAATATATACTCCTTTTTTTTCGTTTATCACCGAATGAAATCAGCCGTAATCGAGTCAGATGGCTACGTTTTGCCAGACATCGAAATTGTTTAAAACGTGCAAGAAACAGGTTTAATATATGTCGATATAAAGGTTAGTTAAATTCAGTATTGTTACTTACTACGCCTGTACTGAAAGTGCTAGGATATGTTGCGAACACAAATTGTAAACACGCTACAACTATTATTTATTTATTGTTTCAGACGCCTTTATTTGCTATTACTAATCTGTACATTGCTTTCGTTAATAAATACTATTGCAAATTTGAAAGTTGAAAGACATTTTTCGCCCCTCAATGGTCGCCATGATTCATCACTGATTTATGTAATTTAATATCTTTATAATTCTTTAACTTTATATCTATTGAATATGAAGTATAAAATGCAATCAAATCGTATGGAGAATAATATATTCTTTAAGTTATAATAACGTTAAATGTCAATAAATCATATTTAACTACGTTTTTTCAAGAAAATCTGTTAAAATCTTCAAATGAGCGTACTTCTGGTTAATCAATTATAACCAAAATCTAATCACCTCTTCTTCTGGATGTAAACTTGAGGAAAACGAAAAAAATGTAATTTTTGGAAACGTGATATTGAAGTTATGCGATACGAAACTTTCGTCACGCACGCACACACACACACACACGCATACACAGACAGACATACATACATACTGACATCATCATAAAAATGGTAAAATCATATTATATGGACCCTAGAACGTGCTTATTCACTAAAAACTCATCATTGTATTTTTTGATCAAAGACAATACCTTCCTTACCTAAAGGTGACGGAAGGCAAAAATATAGTTTTTCTCATATGTGTAATTTCTGTAAACCATTTCATCATATTTAGTTTTATATTAAATAAAATAAATAAATAAATATATCATCACGGCATATTACCCATTGCTGGATGTGCCAATCTGCTTTGTATACAGATTTCGGTAATGATGATGACATATCTGTACCGTGCGGGCGTTTACCAGGCGTCACCGCACGGCCACTCATTGCAAGATGCACCACTAGGTACGGAAAATTGCGATTAAAGAATTGGAGAAGTTGGATGATAGCATATTTTTTTTTATTATATTCGCAATAAATGAAGAACAGTCTTCATTAAAAAATACACCAGTCTCTAAATGGAATAAGTAGCACAAGCTATGGTGAAAATGATTAGGCAGAAAAGTCACGTCATCAACCTGAAAAAAACCTTATAAAAATAAATGTAACTTGTAGTTTAATTTACAATTATTTCTAAGTCAATCCCTATTCCTTTTACGGAATATAAAATTATTTGACACAAGTTGGTAATTCTCAGTAGTGCCTGTGTTAGTTTGTACAAATAACACAACAGACTACTAATTATAATCTTTATTAAATCACAAATCATGGAGCAATGTACAATACTGACGCCATGTCCCCACGCCCTAGCGTCACTAGTGTTGCCAACTAACTCACTTGACATTGACAAGCAGTGTAATGTTACCAACAATATAACATTTACGTTATATTACATCCTTTCTCTTATTTTTATTTTACTTACTTAGTTATATAATCTTTAAATCTTAGAGGTGTTTTAATATGCCTCCCAGATCTTGTTTGTCTTTGCGGATTTATCATATTTTGATCTGACCCCTGTTTCTGTTTATTCTTAGATATGGTTTCCGGGTTCATTACCTGATCCTCAAGTTCATACTTCGGTTGCATCTCATTAAGGGGCTAGTCTACCTAGCGCAAAAGTGCCGTTCGTACTTTTCTAATATCTTAATTTTGGTGCACGTTAGAGAAAAATGTTATTTGAAAAAAGTTTTTAGAATAACATTCTTAACATCGAACTGTCTTTAAAATTTTAATTTTCTCAAAAAATTAAAATTTTAATTATGTTTTTATTTTTTTACTCAAATTTGGAAACACGAAAAAACTATGAACAGTTCGATGTTGACATTACATGTAAAAATACACATGATTTTTTTCAGAACAAAAATTCTATGCATAGAAGAGTTATCGGAAAAGTACGATTTTTGTTAATATTTACAGGTTACCATCACTCCGGCCAAGTGAGGAAAGACGTACGGACGCTATATCTGCCTGCTACACTATTACAATAAATTTCTGAATTCTATAGATATAACATTATATGAGTATGTAGGAATAATTCTAATTAATTTAACCATATTACATATATTGAAAAAAATATATAAACATACATAATACATATTGGTATATGTCTTCACCAACTGATTAGTTTTTCAACTAAAATCATATTCTAAATATTATTATTTAATAATATATGCACAAATAATAATAATAATAATAATAACAATATAAAAATCAAATTAAAAACATTTTAATAAAAATGGTAAATATAAATAAATTATTGTACTAAATATCCTCTCAAAGTCTGACTTGGGATAATAAGGATATACTAGTTCATAACATTTTTTTAAATAAAAGTCTATAAATTTATTCTCCATTTTCTAATTCCAAAAGAACTCGTTCATGGTGTTGTATAACTCAGAATAAACGATCAATGGAAAATTATAATAACATAAAAATCAAATTATAAATATTTCCACAAAAAATTAAAGCCAATAAAATAGAAATTATTGTACTAAAAATTCTCTAAATGACTGACTTTTTGGATAATGAGGATCTGCTAGTTCGGGTAGCATAAAAAAATGTATTATAAAAATCGATTAATTTATTCTCCATTTTCTCATTCCAGAAGTTATCATCATTGTCGATTTTTCTAAAGACATTCCCAAAGGCGTCCATTTTACAAAAAAACAATAAACAGATTACTTTTTTTAAGAAAATCTTCAGTCAGCTTTTCTTCTTCCAGTTAGGTTCACATGTATAAAGCAATTTTCTTCGGGAACGAGAATTACTTTTATTTGATTTCTGTCTTTGTAATATTCTAAACTGAATATTTTTTTGTATATATCCCAGGGCTTTTTTGTTTAATTGCACTGTTAAGTTCGAAATCTGCATTTTTTTTAAAACTATAGCACTTGTGATGGACGACGAGGCGAGAGTACTCTCGCATTTCGTCTCGTCTTGTTGCTTTTTACGAGACGAGATCGAGAGTGAGATTGCGATTTAAAATTCGAGGTGTGATTGATATAACAATTGCAATAAAGTTTACTTTTAGTTACAAAAAATATTTTTTTAATGCTTAATTAGTATTACTGATGACATGAATGCATTAAGAGATGTTCGTGTTCGTATTGAAATAGTTTAGAAATCATAATTTTGTAATCAATTAGTTATTTTAGAGACAAATTAAATTATTTAATAACTTGTCATATTTTCTGGTGATCGTCAATGAATAAACATATGCTCGTATTATAATAATTTGGTGACCACAATTTCGTGTTTCTTCTCTTTATTATAACGTAAGTTCTACGACTGAAAATATATGGACAACGGTAAGACTGGTGTGAACTTGTAGTTTCTTGAAGTTAGACTGCGACGTAAATGCGCTGTGCGCAAGCGCTTATTTTTATAGCGAGACTCGCTCGAGAACGAGACGAGGCCCATAAACGAGATTATAGATCCGAAAACGAGACGAGATCTATATTTTTTATTTGTCGTCTCGTCTCGCGTGCATCACTGTACGCTCAACAAAATGTACACTTTAGTTGTGCAGGAGATAGCCATAAAATATTATATAAAGGGATAAAGGGTACATTTGTACAGTAAGTGCAATAAGTTGAATTAACCGTAAATATAAAAAATCTGATGTCGCCAGCACATAACCTCTCGCCGTAAATTTACCTGGCTCTATTCATAAAGCAAAGAATATTTTTAGAAATACAAATAATATATTCATATAAGTCTATGACGTATAAACTTCTATATTATTCAATAAGAGCATGTCTCAACATAAAACAATTTTCACATATATTTACTAAATCTATAGGATATTTGTTCGCGCCCTATACTTAACAAAAAAAAGGAAGTGGCGAGAGGTATTGTGCTGGCCACAACAGATTTTTTTATTGCCCAAATAATGTTGAGACTACTGCGATTGCGCATCCATTCTTGATGCATTTACCTAGCTGTACGGAGTTGTGTTGCTGAGCGTGAACCTACAGTATAGCTATCAGATATCAGACGGTCCGATGTAGAGAAAAAAATTATTGTAACATACTAACAGTGTACGTACATGCAGTAAATCAAACATTTCCCCTTGTCCCACTACACTTCAGTTACGGCAATTCTGAAATCGAACTTTTGCTCTAGGTATACTATCCCCTTAAGTGACTCTTAAATCTTTTTTATTCTTTCTTACTGCTTCACCGTTTTGTGTTTCAACCATGTATGATCTTGGAGATTGGTATTGATCTACAACCTTTCCTGGTTGCCAAACTTTCTGATTATGTTAAAAAATAGTCACATTTTGGCCTGTCTTTAATTGAGGTAGGTCTTTGGCATTTCTATTAAAATAATTTTGATTAATTTTATTTCTTAATTCTAACTTATCAATAACATTATCACTATATCTATTCTTAAGGTTATCATGTGTTATAGGAAGTTTTGTTAACGACCCATTAGTAGTTGCGATGGAGTTGCATTTATATGTTTTAATGGTGAATTTCGATACTGTAACAAGGCCACATAAATATATTTTTCTTCCATACATTTTTTTATTAATGTTTTCGCAATACCTACACCTTTCTCTGCTAACCCATTAGATTGTGGAAAATTAGGGCTTCTTTTCACAATATTGAAATTCCAATTATCAGCAAACTGTTTCATCAAATAACTAGAAAAAGGAATATTATCGCAAACTAATGTATCAGGACAACCATGTTTTGAAAATACGGATTTTAATTTCCTAATTACTTCCAAACTTCCTTTATTTTTTAGTGAAACTACTTCTAACCAATTAGAGTACGAATCAAAAACTACTAAATAAATGTGAGTACCTAAAAAAAAATATCTGTTGCTACTCTTTGCCATGGTCGTTCTGGTATAGGATATGACTTTAAGGTTTCTTTACATTTTTTTCTAGCATACTTTTCACAAAATTTACATTTTTTAATATACATTTCTGTCATTATTCATTTTTGGCCAATACAAAATTTGTCTAGCCCTTGCTTTACACTTTTACATCCCCAAATGTCCTTCGTGTAACAATTGCAACATTTTTTTCCTTCAGTCCAGTTGATACAATAATTTTATTTCCAAACAATAAAAGTTTTTCACATACATTTATTTGATGTTTTATTTTATAATATTGTCTCAACTCAGCTGATAGATTATTAGTATTATTAGGCTAACCGTTATTACACATTTCTGTTACTTGCGCCAAAATTGGATCATTGCATGTTGCATTTTGAAATTTAACTTTTTTAGTTTCTGACATTGGTAAATGATTTACAAGAGAGTGTATAGCTACCTCCAGATCCCTATCATCATCTACATGATCTTTTAAGTATGCCCTTGAAAGAGTCTCTGCTACATACAATTCTTTACTTGGTACATATTCAATTTTTAAGTCCGGGTATTTCAATAATTTTAAACACATACATTCCAATCTTTTCGAAATTTTGTGTAAGTCTTTCTTTATTATAGGTACTTTGAAGTGGTTTATGATCCCTATGTATCGTGACGTTTTTATGACCGTAAATGAACGTGTTGAATTTTTCGACCGCAAACACTATTGCCAGTAGCTCTTTTTCAATTTGTGCCTATTTTTGTTCCGAGTTCGTCAAGCTTCGCGATGCGTATGCTACAAGACGATTATTTTGTAATAAACACGCGCCAAGCCCATCCTTTGATGCATCTGTTTGGATTATAATATTTTCTGAAAAATTGAAATAACTAAGTATAGGCGCATTTATTAGTATTTTTTAAATATTTAACAACGCCATTCAACATCATTTTTTATTAAATGTCTTAATGGAGCAGAGTTTTTGGAAATATCTTGCAAAAATCGGGATAAATATTTGGTCATTCCCATGAAACGCGCTAATTCTTTTTTATTCTTGGGGGTATCTAATTTAAGTATTGCTTCTATGTACGATTTATCAGGTTCAACGCCTGTTTTAGAAAAAAATTGTCCCATGTACTTTACCTTATGTTTCTTGTACTGTATTTTGTTTTTGTTAAACTTTACATTATACTATGATGCTTTTTCTAGAACTAATATTAAATTTCTGTCATGTTCCGCTTCTGTTTCTCCTGAAATTATTAAGTCATCAAAGTATATGCACACACCAGGCAAGTCACCAAAAATTTCAAAAAAAATCCTTAAAAATACTTCCGGTGCGGCACTTATGCCAAAGGGTAACCTGCAAAACTGGTACCTTCCAAAAGGAATTCCATAACTGCAAAGATCTGCACTAGCATCGTTCTATTGGTATTTGGTAATAGCCTTCTTTCATGTATAAAAGCGTAAAAATTGTTTTATTACTTAGCTTATAATTTGTCATCTACTGTAGGCAGTAAGAAATGTTCTCGTTGAATATTGTGATTGAGATATTTTGGGTCTAAACAAAGTCTTAAATCCCCGTTTTGCTTTTCAACGATCACAAGAGAATTTAACCATTCAGTTGATTTATCTACTTTTCTAATTATACCTTTTATCTCTAAGTTCTCTAATTCTTTTTTTAACTTCTCATGTAAACAAATAGGTATACGTTTCATTGGCATGCAACAAGGTTTAGCATTGTTTTTTAAAGTGATTTTATGTTTAGTGGGAAAAATACGTAATCCTTCAAATACATGCTTGTATTCTTCAAAGATCCCATTTAAATTATCTAGATTTAAGCTATCCATTCTCTTGACTAATTGTAGCTTTTTACATGCACTTAAACCCAACAATGGCATTTGTGATTTTAAATTAACAACTACAAAAATGGTATTATTGTATTTATCATTTAATTTAACACTTAAATCTATAGTACCTTCAGGCTTTAACTTAAAATTACCATACGATATTATAGTTACTCTCATCGGTTCGGGTTTTATTTTGGACGTCTTCTTCAGGGACTCTACTACCTGGAGCGGCAGTACGCTAATTTCTGCACCCGTGTCAAGCTTGAATTTTACATCATGGCCCTCAACTTCGATAACTTTTGTCCAAATTTCTTCATTTTCTTCTCGAGCTGCATCTCGTTTTTCTACTGCACTAATATGACAGTCTTGTTCACTATCATCACAATCTTCTGTAACTTCATTCACTTTCTTGTTCTTTTTCACTAACTGTATTTTTCTTACACACTTTCGCGAAATATTTTTTTCCTTGAGAGATTGCACATGTTTTTCCGTATGCGGGACATTTATTTTTATTGAACACATGCTGATTACCATAGTATTTGCACTTTGCTTTATTCACATTTTCTGGTTTTCTTCCTCGGCTTTCTTGTCTTCTTTCATCATTTCCTCTTTGTTTAACTGCATTACTTCAGTTTGAAGCACTCTTGCGTGTGTTTAGCTAACTTCCGTTGCGCGACAATATTTAATGGCTTTGTATAAGTCTAAAGCGTCTTCTCTTAATAACCTTTCTTGCACTGTTTTGTCCCTTATTACTAACACGATTCTATCACGCACCATTTCATCTTCTTTTTCGTAACTACACGACTTTAAGCCTGATTTATAAATTGCATGGAATAGAATGGAATAGAATAGAAATAGCACAGGGAAAAGAAATATAAACCTATGCAAATGCATGGAACCATTTATAGTTGCATAGAATGGAATAGAATAGGAACAGGCCCCTGACACTCATATGCGGGAAAAATTACCGAGTTGCATATGTATTGGTGTGGTATGTAATTATCGCCAGCACCACCAGAGTTGCCGCTGGCGCTAGTGCAGTTCACAATTTGTACCTTCCACCACTCACGTGACCGTCAGTGACAGCTATTTGAATTTCAAAACATTCAACGGTCATTCGTTTGTCATGTTGGTTGTCATTCGAACCAATAAGACTTTTTTAAGTGTTTGCTCGGTGTTTCAGTCCAAGTGTTTATTTTGTTTTGAACAATCGTCAACCATGAGTGCTGTAAGTATAAATATATTATAATTCTATTTCAAGTTACACTGTTTATTATAACATAATACGCATTTTTTTAAATGACATATTGTAAGCTTTATATTTTGGCGTTGGAATATGTGTATATTCTTATATGCTTATTAGTATCCAAAATTAGTAACTTTTTAAACAGTTTTTGTTAAATTGATACTTTGTTTACCATGACACAAAAGTTCAATTTTAATTGTGAGGTACCGATTTTTAGAAAGTGTTCAAACATTATATCTGTTTATTATATGTGTATATTCATATACGCTTATTAGTATTCAAAATTAGTAACTTTTTGAACAGTTTTTGTTAAATTGATACTTTGTTTACCATGACACAAAAGTTCAATTTTAATTGTGAAGTACCGATCTTTAGAAAGTGTTCAAACATTATATCTGTTTTATTATTTTCAGCACAAGAAATTTTGTGTGGACAAAGGATGCATTATTAACACCTTGCCAGTGAAGGAACGGGGAAGTTTGTTCTGTTTTCCACGGACGGAAGGTGTGCGTCGTGAGTGGTTGAAAACATGAACGAGCATTCATGATTTAACAGTTTTACGTGACTACGGGGGGAACGAGGTCCATTTTTTGAAATATGCTAATGAACGTTTCATTACAATAATTGAGGAAAGTAAAGAAGAGATTTTTTCTCGAATTCCTTCTATTATTACCCTTCCTAACATTTTAACAATAAATTTGGACGTCTCCTCCATGCCTTCCACTTTTTGCAAAGTGCACGGGAGTGCAATGAAGAAAAAAGTTACAAATTTATTGACAGTGGTTTTATTAAATCATTTTTGCACACTAATTAACAAAAAAAAATAGATGTCTTGACATTATAAAAAACAATAATGTTATTGAAAATTATTACCAATTGTGTAAATATTTTTTTTTTGTTGTACATATATTTTTTTCTACTCTTGCTCTGAAAATACAATTTTCTGGTTTGTTTTTCATGTTGAAAGTAACTCTTTGCAGCATTAGTGCTGCAAAATTTTGCAGCACGCTTCGGTATCCTAGCAACGAATTTTACTTACAAATGTTGTATAGAATGTTTGTTGTTGTCATAGATACGCATCACAAATACAAGCATTGAAAATAAATGTCAAATTATTTTTAAAAAATAATTCTTTATTTCCTTATTTTTTATCTTGCAGGAGTAGAAAAAATAGTGGGTATAACACGTGTTGAAAGTCCTATAAAAAGTCCTATAAATATATATATATATATATATATATATATATATATATATATATATATATATATATATATATATATATATAGTTCTTGCCAGCACCGCACCGTGCGCTGTTCTATCGGTGTGAGAATTAAGTAATTTTTGAAAGCACTGTACTGTCAAGTCTTTCAGTGTAGGTGGTCGTTGAATAGGAAATAACCAAATTTTATTTCTTATTCTATTCTATTCCTGTGCTATTCGGAATAGTTCGATGCTGTCCGTGTATCTTCGTTGGTTCTGGCGTTGTTATTGCGGCGCGCGCGTCCTCAAACTTTAGTCGTGTCCATTTTGTTTTACGTGTTTGGGTGTTTGTTTGGTTTGTTTTATCTTATTGTTTTGTGGTTTGTTTGTGAAGAGACTATTATAAAAAATGTTCACGGATATGCAACTGATAGCTCTGGTAGAGAAACATGGGATTTTGTACGTTAGTAGGAGAGCTGACTATCGAAGGAAGGATCTCCAGGAAAATGTGTGGAACTCCATCGCCGGGATTTTAGATGCTTTACTCATTAATTTATTTACATACCGTAAATAAATTAATGAGTACTGCTATGTTTTAATTATACATTTTCTTATTAGTTACTCAGATACAGAGTCGCTGAAAATACATACGCCAAAGGTATTCAAAAGAAAAAACAAAATGCGTTGCCTCTGCATCTGGAGGAGATATTGAAGCTTGAGATCTGTTAAAATATCTTGGTTTTTTAGCTCCCGTCGTGAAGCAAAAAAGTAAGTTATTTTTCTATTATTTATTTTTGTCATATTAGCTTGTAGTTGTATTGAACTCCACAGTGGGGCCTAGTATTCGAAATCCGCTAGTATAACTAAAATCGGAATGCAGCCAATGCACGTCATCATTTAGGGGAAAAACCTGACTGCATTAAAATCACTAATATGGAAAATAGAAATAAAATTTCAGTCATTTTTAATTGTTAAAAAGTGTATGGCCTTATAGAATTATTATTAAGATGTATAGTAGAGTTCATTATTTATCGTATACGATATGAATAATACATAAATAATGTATATCTACTTTATTTTATTCATTTATTTTTTGCTACACTTGGCAACGCTGATAATTTGTATGTTTATACGTTCCTCCGCGGTTTATACTTTCAAAGGTTATTATTTGACAATTTGAATTGCATCGTGTTCAAAATATTTTTCTTCGCTGTGTCATTTTATTTCCATTCTTGTTTATTTTAAATCAGTCTTTTTTAAGACTACCACAGTTTTTATTCATTCGGTTCAGTTTTATTTGAACTTGTGTAATTTTCATTTTTGTTCGTTTTTATTATAAATCAGTCTTTTGCAAGACTACCACAGTTTTTATTTATACGGTTCAGTTTTATGTGAACTTGTGTCTTTTTCGTTTTTGTCAACAAAATGTTAAACAGTTCAGTTGGAAAATATTATATGACTGGTACCATATTGAACTAAATCACCCCCATTTGGTTAGACTTTAACTATTTAGAATACTAAATAAATGTTCGATATTAGTAATGTTATCTTCATTTTACTTTTTTCTTAATAATATTACAAACATTTACTGACAATTTAGTTAATATATCTTATTTATTACAGTGTGAAACAAAATTATTTTCCGGAAATATCACGAAAGTTTGTAATACAATTGTATGCAACCTGTATAACTTTTTTCAATACGATTCTCAAACCTATGTAAACGTACCAGTTCATGAAGTCACACATCACACATAGTTACTTTTATTATTGACGTGCATTGGCTGGATGTCCGATTTGATTATATCTGTAGTACTTACACCAGGGAATACCTGGCTTACACGCTGTAGTGATTGTCACATATATTATTTATTTTAAAATTAACGTCTACTCATTATGTAAATCACTGGCTTGCAAAAAAATCGCGTACACCTTAAAAATCAAATAAATTTTGATATTTTACATATGTAAATAATGTAAACACTGACAATGTTGTCACTGTCATCACTGTTTGATCTATTGTGGAACAAGTTCATTGCATTTAATATTAAAATCAAGATCGACTCAGTACAGCAAAAAATTGATATTGATACTATCGTTGCTGTATTTATTCGTCAAATTAAAAAAATAAACACTTCATTATTATATAGTTTATTGCAATTAACGTAATATTCTTTTCAGAACAGTATCCAATTTAAAATTAGGGAGCATTCGGGATCCCTTGAGCCCTGATCCTCCTAGCGATGCAGCGGAGTCTGCATCAATATGGGACGCAGTGTCCATAATCTCTGGGACATCGACTCCTTCCACACTAGTGGGGATAGAGGAATTTATTCTCTCCCCAGAGGTGGAGCAGTACAAGCCATCAACATCTGCTGGCGGCTACTCGGAGGTACAGATGGGTAAGCCACAAGGTCCAAGTGAACCTGAGCCCGCTTTGAGCACCACCCCGAAAGCGAGCCAGTCGCATCAGCCCGCAACAAAAAAAAGGAAGAGGGCCGCGGAACTTGCTTCATTCGAAGGAGCGCTTCAAAATATATCGGGCGTGTTCGACAAATTGGCTGCGTCGAGTGTCGAACCAATGTTCGAGAATTTTGGAAAATTTATAGCTACAACGCTACAATCTATGCCAAAGAAAAATATCCTTTTTTATGTAGTAGTGTAAACTCGCTCACTATTCGCAACTTTATTGTTTGAATAGGGACGAGTTTGGTTAAACTTGTAAAATTGTACCATTTTAAATTAGAAAGTCGCGGTTCTCATAATTTTTTTTAAATGAAATCATATTTTATTGAAGAGTTTTTTTTTGCTATTTTGAATAAGGTAGTATTTATGTATATTTTTGTTCAAATAAACGAGTTACATAACTCGTTTATTTGAAAAAATTGTACATAAACATTATTTTATTAAAAAGAAAAAAACTTTCCAAAAGAATAAAACATGATTCCACTTAGAAAATATTATTTGAACCGTAATTGTCTAAGAAAGGTACAATTTTACTAATTTAACTGAACTCGTCTCTCTTCAAATAAAAAGGTTACCAATAGTGAGCAAGAGAGCAAGATTATTGAAATACCAGTATATTATGTTTTTTTATTATTTTAATATGTATTTTTTTTTATTTCAAGAATAAAAACTTTTTTTGGTAATTGTTTATTTTTCTATACAAAAATATAAAATATGTACAACACAAATTAAAAACTAAACAAAGCCTTGTGTTATAACTTGGTGTTGTCACGGCAAAGCTCCCTCGTCGGACATGAAGTAATCGTTTAGGACATTTCTCGCAGCATATAAGTCTCTTGAGGCTCTATTTGCAGATATTCTTCCCACTGATTGCAGTCCTCTTGTCGTATCCCGCCAATTTCCTAAATTGTCTTCAGAATCTGCATATCCAGCAGGACAATACTGCGTATTCCCGCTTAATTTAACGTAGTTATGCAAACACACAATTGCTTTACATATTTATCCACATTTTCCACTTCTGCGTTTATTTCTGTCTGGAGTAACCGCCACCTGCTCGCCATGATGCCGAAAGCATTTTCAATACATCTTCTCGCTCTTGACGGTCGATAATTGAAAATACGTTCGTCATCAGGCAAGTTTCGGCCAGGATATGGTCTCTGTATATAGGATTTCAACGGAAAGGTGGCATCACCCACGAAAGCGAATGGCTGCTTAATATCCATCGTCCCGTTTTCCAACATCCTACCAAAAACGCTATTATTAAAAACTCCGCCATCACTTTGTGAGCCATAAGCCCCAATATCGGTGAGGGTAAAAAGATAGTTGGCGTCGCAAGTTGCCAATATGACCGTACTAAAATAACCCTTGTAATTGTAGTATTTGCTGCCGCTTTTCCCTGGTGCGCGTATGCGTATGTGTTTGCCGTCCAAAGCTCCGAGACAGTTTGGGAAGTTCCACATCTCAGAAAATCCTCTGGCGATAGAAAGCCATTCTTCTTCAGTTGATGGGGATTTTAAAACGTCCGGCTGTAAAATTATCCAAATTGCCTCACATATTTTCATAACAATTGAGTGGACTGTGGCATGTCCCATGGCATACTTCCAGGCAATAGTTTGCAAACTACTGCCTTGTGATAGAAAACTGTAAATAAATTCCCCACTTATTAACTATCTCTATTTTATGTACGTATCAAAACTTACTGTAGTGTCACGGCTAACCGTTCTTCTGGAGAAATACCGTCTTTTATAGGTCGTTTTTGTATGAGTGGTGTTATTTTATTTAGCAGACTCATAAACAACGGCACAGTCATGCGGGTGTATTTAAAAAATGCTCGCTGTCTTTGTTTTTCATTTTCTTGAAATATTTTTCAAAAAAGCTACCCTTCTTTCTAATTTTATTAATCTCGCGAATCCGCCAACGACGACTACTTCGCGGATGTTTTATTTTGTTGATATATAAAAAACCTAACACAAAAGTTACACCGACACCGATCATCAACATCTCTCTATCCATTTTAAAAAATAATATAAGACGACGTAATTAAAACCAAAAACAAATACTGCTTCTCAATGAAGTTATCAACAGTTTAAGTAAGAAAAAAACACCAATGAATACAGCTGATTAGTCTGAAAATGACGTCATTCTATTCCAAACTATTCTATTCTATGCAATGTATAAATGAGTTTCTAAAATTTCTATTCTATTCTATTCTATGCAATCTATAAATCAGGTTTTACTGTCGTACTAAGTTTAGTCACAAAACTGTCAAAACTTTGTCCTTCTTTTTGCACTATATTATTAAACACGAATCTTTGAAATACTATGTTCTTCTTCGGTGCACAATATTCTTCAAACTTTTTCAGGACATTATCAAAATTCTTTTGACTTTCATCAAATACAAATGTGTTGTACAAATCTAAAGCATCATCTCCTACTGCACTCAATAATATTGCAAGTTTTCTGTTGTATTTTACCTTCTCATCACATGCTGCTTCTATATACAGGGTGTTAATACTAAGTCGTTACACCCAAAAATGGTAGATAGAACTCATTAAAACAAACAACTTTTCTTAGCTCAAATTTTTGATTTGAAGCCCCAGTTCATAGTTATTGGCGTTCTCTTGTTTTTCGAAAAATCGTTATGACTCCCTTATTTTAAGGAATATTTAAAAAATACAAAAACTTTCAGCATTTGCTTTCGGTTCTCTAAAACACTTGTATTTACAATTATTTTCTATTTCATCAAATAACAAAATGGCGACCAATCAAAAATTTCAAAACAAAATATTATGAAAACCACCCCATCGATTTTGGAAAATAAAACATTTATAAAATCCATAAACTTTCTACTACAATATTTGTCTAAAACAATTTTTTCTATCTGGCCAAAAAAAGTTTTTATTCAAATTGAATTGCAAGATAAATCTTAACAAACTGCAACAATCATTTAAAACAAAGTAGGCTTGCTGCCATTAAACAAGAAACAAACAAGAAAAATAAAACAATAAACAATGAAACAACAAGGGTGGGACTAAATATGATTTTCAAAGCGGCCACCATTCGCAGCAACGCAAGCCCGGCAGCGTGCTTTGATGTTGGTGGAGACCTTCGCAAGGACTGCCTGCTTCTCTTTTATATCTTCTGCTGCAGCCACGATTCTAGCCACTAGTTCTACCTCTGTGTTCACCGGTGGCTCGTAAACAGAGGTCTTCATCTGACCCCAAAAAAAGAAATCTAGTGGAGTTAGGTCGGGGCTCCGGGCTGGCAACGCAACTGCACCTCTCCTCCCAATCCACTTATTCGGGTATTTTCTATTTAATAATGCGGTGACTTCTCGCGTTGTGTGAGCCGGTGCCCCATCATGCTGAAACCAAAGTCTCAGTCTTATGTTTAGTGGCAAGTCTTCAAGTAGTTCCGGCAACACAGTATCCAAGAAAATAAAATAATGTCAAGAAGTTCAACGTTTTCATAATAATGCAAGTTTACGTATAAATTATGCAAAATACGAACATACAAACGGACATACACGTGCGCTAAATTTGAAGTAACTTGTTTTTGAGGTTTTTGAGTACTTGTCAAATCTAACCTCTTTTTTGTTTCATTGTTTTCAGAAGCTACTTCGTTTTAAATGCTTTTTTACCTCTCGCTAAGAGAGGTATTGGATTCATGCTAAAAATCGCATATCCAGATTTTATTGAATAAGCACGTTTTAAGATCCCTACAATCCGATTTTAACATTTTTACGATGATGTCTGTGTGTGTGTGTGTGTGTGGATGTGTGTGTGTGTGTGGGATGTTGGAAGGACGGTTACTCAAAAACTATAAGACTTAAAATTTGTTTAACAACGTATTTCCCAATCGGACATTCATGGGAAGATCTGAAAAGGTTTTGGTAATAATTGGACAACCGGAAGTAGAAGATTCTTGAAAAAAAATCTTCTAAATATTATTTTTTGAAAATTTTTCGTGGTAATATTAAAGAAAATTAAATTCTCTATCTGATACATTTAAATATTTTATTATATATTCCATAGATTTAGAGATAAAAGAAGTATAATATATAAAATAATCTGTTGTAATAAATTTGACAGCCGAAAGAATGCCATGAAAAATAGTTGATAATTTAAATTATTTGTAACTGACAGATAAATGTCAGTGTCAGAAATAATGAGTAATGAATTAAAAATGTACTTGGAGAATCCCTTAGTTCTTGATCTGTGACTATTATGGAGATGACAAGTCTAGGTTGAAGGACTTAAATTTGTTTCAAACATTATGGGACAATGTACACCAGTACTGTAGACTAGAGTAACTTTGAATTGCGAAAAAGCTATCAAATTCTTCTCAAGTAAGTTGTAAATATTGACAAAATCGGAGTGCAATCTATCCGTCACTTTATTAAAGGGAATTAAGGTTATTTAGATATAACAAGTATGAAAAAATAAAATGTAAAAGAAGATATATAAGAATAGATGCACAATCCAGATATATACATTTTAGACCGCCCAAAATTAATGTTTTTACTAGAAGAATATGAAGAGAAAGTAAACAAAGTTGTTCGAATTGAAAATTGCTGTTACCAGCCTAATATTTATATATGGTAAACTCTACTTTGTAATTTATTGTAACATAATTTATGGTAAAATATCTTCATGTTGAGACATGCTATTATTGAATAATAAAGAAGTTTATACGTCATAGATTTATATGAATATATTATTTGTATTTATAAAAATAATCTTTGCTTTATGCATACAGCCAGGTAAAATATACGGCGAGAGGTTATGTGCTGGCCACATCAGATTTTTTTAGTTTCTTAATACTTATGCAAGCCAAGTAAGTGAATAAAAACTTTTTTTTTGGACAGATAGAAAAAAATGTTTCAGATAAATATTGTAATAGAAAGTTTAAGGATTTTAAAAATGTTTTATTTTCGAAAATCGATGGGGTGGTTTTCAAAATATCTTGTTTTGAGATTTTTGATTGGTCGCCATTTTGTTATTTGATGAAATAGAAAATAATTGTAAATACAAGTGTTTTAGAGAACTGGGGCTCCAAATTAAAAATTTGAGCTAAGAAAAGTTGTTTGTTTTAATGAGTTCTATCTACCATTTTCGGGTGTAACACCCTGTATAGTTCAAGCCTTTGCCTAATTTTTTCCAATTCTCTGCAATATTACTGTCCATTGCTAGCGGACCTGGCATCTTGAATTGCGTCTCCATTTTTTCTTTTCACTCAATGACCGTGGTAGGTAACTTTCTTATACTTCTATCAAGTAAGTATTAGAGTGCCTACAATGAGAGTGATGCCAATGGTGGTCTTCATTTTCATTGGCTACAGCATTGACCGCCATATTTGTTCCATTCTGTTCATGATTTAGCTTGCGTTGTATAGGAGTTCGTGTCCGTTTGGCAGTTTATATCGAATTTTTATAATTATTATTGTTTAATTTCATTTACGGTTAATTACTACGCCTTAGTTTTATGTACTTGGTAGTTTTAGTGTAGTTTAAGTGCATATAAGGACACAATTTGTGATAAGTGACTGCATCGAAGATTATTTAATAACAAGGTAAGTAATATAAGCCAATTTTATGTAATAAATAAATACAATGTAAAGTTTTATACACAATAATTAAATTTTAAGTATTTATTAAATGAATTATATCGAATTGAAACCAAATTGTGAGACATAACCAACCTTTGCTGCTGTTATTATTTCGATTTGACATTTATATTTCATTTAAATAATACTTCAAATTTTATTAGCTACTAAACATAATCAGTAAGTTAAATTGATGCATGCATATTAGTAATTATTGTTGACAACAAAATAATTCGTTAATAGTTTTAATAAATGGGCTGTGTATTTTGTATACAACTGAAGAAGTAGAATTCACAGAACAAATTTTAATGGAATATGCAAATGATTTGATTTATTTGTAATTGTTATGTTATTTTATTATAATGCAGCTTTTTTTGTATAGATGGTTGGTTGCTGTGCTTTTGGTTGCTCCAATCGGTCAGAGAAAGGATTTCTTATGAAAGCCTTTCCTACGGATCCGGATCGGAGAAAAACATGGGCAGCTAAAGTGAAACGAGAGGGTTGGACACCAACTAATTCGTCTCGACTTTGTGAAGTAAGTTAAATTTAATTAAAAGCATATTCATGTTGTAATGTATTCGGGGTGTCTTTAATATTAAACCCTTTACGTTTTATATATATCTTGTATTTATTTAGTTAACACTATACATTTTATCTTATACATTCTGTGTTGCCAACCTCGGGTCTGTCAGTGCTGACAACCTCTCCTTGTACATATTATATCATTGTATTCACAGATGGCGTGCATGTATGACATGCCCTTCACCCCGGTGCAACTTGTATTGGGAAACTGGCAGCAAACAGTAGGCAGTGAGAGTAGTGTACCCAATGTAACAGAGATGTCACTAAACGGTTCATGTCGCTGCTATAGTTTGAAATGAATTAAGTAATCTATGAAATAAAAAATAAAAATTTATAAAATTATTTGTCAACAGTAAAAAATATTGTTTGAAGATATTGTCATTGCTGCATTATCAAGTATAAGTCGCTGGTTTAAAAAAATATATATTATGGCTTATGATAATTTTATTTTAATTTATTTCTTCTAATCTAACTAACATTTTCAGCTTTAATCGTCGTTATACATTTAAATGTCGGCATCCCAACTGCGAGAAAAATTTATGAATGTTGTAAGTGATACACAGAATAAACACTTCTATAGATTTCCTTTAAAAAATACGGCGCAATGTGATAATTGGATTTTTTTTTTGTAATATTAACTCAGATGAAAAATTGTCATATTCCTTCATTTGCGAAGATCATTTGTATATAATCTTCCTTTAAATAGTAAACATGGTTGCGTTAATTTTGTTAGCTTACTATAAATTCGTTAACCTTTATATTTAATTAATGTTATTGTAGGATGTTCATCATAATATACATACTCAACAAACTTATTTTACAAAAATGAAGAATAATTTTTTTTATTAGTTTTGTTTGACTTTCTTCATTTTTATAATGTTAATGGTTTTAAACAGTTCATCTAATTTAGATTTATATGAATAAGTATATAAAAGTTAAAATTGAAGAGCTTTTGGACACAAACAACCATACTCCAAATATTGTAAATTTGAGTTATCTAGAGCTACATCTACATTCGAGGATGACAAACAGTTTGGTAAAACTGTTTGTCGCAAAAAGTATTTTAGTTTCAAATAATTTACATTTAGGTTTAAGTGTTTCTACAAAAATGACTTATGCTCACCAACGTTTATTTTTCTATTACTTAACACCCAGTAATAATTTTTGAATATTTAAACATGATCCTGAGTTAAATTAAAATACGGAAAACAGTAAGAAAGATAATTTTTTTTTATTTCATTATCTTAAATTCAAGAAAATGGAATATGGTTGTTTATGTTGTCGGTAGGCCTAAAAGTTTCAAGAATCGTAATAGAACTTAAACAGACTGAGAATTCGCCAGAATTAATTATTGGTGCCCCATTATGTATTACACGATGTTTTATTCGTT
Organism: Harpalus rufipes; assembly: GCA_951394225.1. Taxonomy (NCBI): domain Eukaryota; kingdom Metazoa; phylum Arthropoda; class Insecta; order Coleoptera; family Carabidae; genus Harpalus; species Harpalus rufipes. The sequence continues at coordinate 20,729,698 of OX596282.1, read as the reverse complement.
ATTTAAAGAACTTGGCAAAATAATATTCACTTATTAGAGTATGATGATTTTTATCTCTATTAATATTATGATTTTTCCCCCAAATACATTGAGCGCTATGTCTTTAAGGAATCTATAAATGCATTTATCTTTGTGATGTATGTTTCTGTGCGTATTTGTATGTATGGTCGCAGTTGGGTTTTGCTATTTTGTTTTGTTTCATTGATTTTAATTTTAAAAAAATCAATAAAAAGGCTATTTGTTACCAATTGGACCTACGGCCGTTATGGAAGAGACAAGCTTACGTTAAAGGATTCTTTCAAGGAATCTCTTCACGGACATTGACAACAGGAAGAATACAAAATTTGAAGGATTTATGCTAATGTTCTTGTGAAGAAAATTGGAACAACTGCTATAGATCTGATGTGATTGTGTTAACCTCTCTATGGTCTTTGTCCAAATAATGGGAAAATCGAGAACTTCGAAACTTATTTCAACGTAGACTTTTGATGGTGAACATGTGTAATATAAAATGATGGTCAATCACTAAACTTGTTGAGCGTCGCTTCCACGGGGACATCTTCTTGCTAACTATAAGCAACAACATGATCAAAAAATGTGAGAAAAGCATCTCGAGTGGTACAGTACATATTCCGTATTGCATCTGTCTTAGAAGTCAACGTCTCGGCGGAAGACCAAAGTACTGCTGGCAAGACAAAATCAGAGCAGGTAGAAATAGAAGAACCTACATCCCGAAAATGCATACGATCATTTGAAAAATCCACGCAGAACAACGTTAATAAGGAGACCATGTTGAAATAATGGGTAATCAATATGAACAAGAACTCACCCGGCTATTCCAAGTAATCAAGAATGAGAAGAAAATGTTTTTATTATAAAATATTGAATTTAAATAATGTAATTTATACATATAATAAAAATAATGAAAATAAATATTTTTTATTTAAATATACCGAAATTATAAAAATTAAGTAATCACTGTATATTAAACAAATGAACGTTGACAGGTTCATATGACATATATTTGACATTTACTTGACATGTATTTGACATATGTCAAAAGTAGCGTACCCAATGACACCCAGGGGGCAATAGTTCCGTGCTGCCCACTTGATACATTGACTTGCACTTCTCGTTTACCTTATTGTTTTGTGATGCCCTTTTTATAAAAACAAAAAGGTACTTATTGCATTCATTCAATGAAATTACAAATCTAGTTTTTCAGGTTTCCTAATTGGTCTTGTCCTTATCCATCTTTTAGGTGTTGTTGCGCCTGTAGGTCCAACAACTGGCGCGGGCGTTTTGGGGGGTGTTTGACGAGACTGGATTCGTAATGCTGGACTCTGCTTCCAACATCTTTTCTGCTTCTCTGTTTTTCTCTGGCGTTTTGATTCTCTCCGGTGTTTTTATTCTTTCTACTCGTTCATTATCAGTTGGTACTGGACGTATATGAGTTCTGTTTCTTCTATAATGGTTCCCATTTTGTGTCTCCACTACGTACGAATCAAAGTCTTCTATTTTCTTTACTCTTCCTTGTCTCCATTCACGAATTCCTTCTTGAATTAAAACAGGTTGGTTTTCTTTAAGAGGTTTCAGGATATGTGCGTTATAATCGTAATATTGCTTGTGAATCTCTTGATTCTTTAGTAATGTTCGTCTTGTTTCTTCAATTTCAAATTTAGGTCTAGATAATTGTCTAGATACAGGAAGTAAGGTTCTTAATTTCCTGCCCATAAATATCTCACATGGGGCTGGAATATTATTTTTGGGTGTTGTATGGTACTCTAGTATAGCCAAAAGTGGATCTAAATTGGCTTCCCCTGCTTTGGTTAACAGACCTTTCACTGTTTGGATATGCCTCTCTATAATACCGTTTGATTTCGGGTAAGATGGGCTACTAGTTCTAAGTTCAATGTCGTACTTTTCAGCGAATTCGTGAAATTCCTTTGAGTTAAAAGGTGGTCCATTGTCGGAATAAATCATTAACGGTAAGCCATGAGTTGTGAATATGTTTTTCAAGCATGATATTACCGTCAGTGCTACTTTATTTGGTAATTTATTCACTATAGCGAATTTTGATAGGTAATCCACTACTACTAAAAAGTCTTGGCCATGGAATGATTTAAAATCAATTCCTACTTTGTCCCAGGGTAATTCAGGAACATCATGTGGTCTTAGTGGTGTTTTTGTATTTGTTCTGGCGTATGCTTGACAGATTTTACAGTTCATTACCAAGTCTTCAATATCTTTGGTTATTTTCGGCCAGTAAACGGCATCTCTAGCTTTTGCCTTGCACGAGTTTATCCCTTGGTGAGCGGAATGAATACATTTCAGTATGTCTTGGCGTAAACTTCCTGGTATAATTATTCTAGTGCCAACAAACAATAGATCTTCTCTAGGATAGATGGAGTTTCTGATATTCCAATAAGCTTTTAGTTCAGGTTTTACAGATTTTATGTGTTTTGGCCAACCTTTTTCACAATATTCCTTTAGTTGACTAAGGGTTTTATCTTCTTGCGTTTCTTTCTTTAATCTGTTTAGCTTACTTTCTGAAGTACTTAGAATAAGATGTACAACAGCATTTTCTCCATCTAAATAGCTAGTATCAATTTTCTCCTTTTGTGGATCTCTGCTTAAACAGTCAGCTGCTAATATTTCTTTTCCTGGAACATACTTCAAATTAACACGATATCTCATTAGCCTCAATACTAATCTCTGTAATCGGGGTGTAAGTTCTTCAATTTGCTTCCGAACTATGGCTAATAATGGTCGATGATCGGTTTCCACTTCTACCTCTTGCCCATATACATAGTAATGAAAGTGTTCGCATCCATGTACTATAGCAAGAAGTTCCTTCTCGATTTGATTGTATCTCTGTTGCGTGGGGTTTAACGAGACAGATGAAAAGGCAATTGGATGTCCCTCTTGAAGCAGGACCGCGCCTAAACCATGTTGGCTTGCATCTACCGAGATTGTAGTTTTCTTTTTTGGATTGAAATATGATAGTACCGGTGCTGTACTAATCAGATTTTTCAATATTTCAAAACTTTCTTGTTCTGGCCCATTATCATCCCATATCCATTCCGTGTTTTTGCTTAACAATTTTCTTAAATGGCTTGTTTTTTCTGACAGGTTGGGAATGAATTTTCCAAGATAGGTAATTAATCCTAAGAATCTATGGAGCTCTGTTTTATTTTGTGGGGCTTTTAAATTCTCAATAGCTTTAACTTTTCTTTGGTCAATCGATATACCATGTTTTGATATATTATGACCTAAGTAGGTTATTTTATCTACTGCTAGCTGAATTTTTGACTTACTTAGCTTTAAGTTCTGTTCTCGGGCTCGTTGTAGAACTGATTTTAATCTCTCATCGTGCTCTTCCTTGTTTGATCCATATATCATCCATGTAAGTGAGGACGCCTGGCAATCCATCGACGACTTTATTCATTGCTTTCTGGAATATCTCCGGAGCTGAGCTGATACCATACGGCATTCTTGTAAATCTAAACCGTCCGAATGGTGTGGAAATCGTGCATAATTTAGAGCTGTCTTCCGTTAGAGGCACTTGTAGAAAGGCTGTGGATGCATCTAAAACTGAAAAGACAGATGAACCACTTAGCTCCGCGAAGATTGTTTCCGTCGTTGGTAACTGGTAGTGTTCGCGTTTGATATATTCATTTAAAGACCGCGGGTCCATGCATATTCGGATGTCTTTATTCGGTTTTGACACTATGACTATCGGATGTACCCACTCGGTTGGTTCATTTACCGGAACTAAAAGTCCTTGATCGACCATTTCATTCAGTTTATTTTTAACGGAATCTTTTAACGCCAGTGGTATTTTCCGTGCCGCACTAACTTTAGGAACCGCATTTGATTTTAGCTTAATTGAGTATTCAGTTTTTAATTTACCGACACCCGTAAATACATCCTCGTATTCTTTTATTATACTATTTGTGCCTGTATTACTAACATTTTTATGATTGTTTATAATTATATTATCAGTTCGTTTAATTAGTTGTAGACTCTCACACGCTTCTAGTCCTAGTATATTTTGAGCATCCGGGCTATTTATTATATAAAATTCTAAAGTTTCCGTATTACTTTTATGTGTGCACTGTAATTTAGTCACTCCATTTACATTAATCTTATGTCCCGAGTACGAAATTAGTTGCTTACACGTATTACTAAGTTTACAATTTAACCGTTTGTATTCTTTTACATTTATTATATTTACTTCCGCTCCCGAATCTAGTTTAAATGTAACATTTTTACCATTCACTTTTAATGTTTCTCTCCATTCTATACTGTCGACATTATTCTGTTGTTTTACAGACCATATTAATTTATTGTCACCTTCCTCAGTTGTTTCTGTTTCTGTGGCCCAACCTTCATCATCAACTGTATGTACATGTTTGCTCCTGCAGTACTTTGAAAAGTGGTTTTTCTTTTTGCACTTGTGGCAAACTTTACCATACGCTGGGCATTCCCCATAGTTATGTTTTGTTCCGCATTTAGAACATGCTATGGTTTGTTTATTTTTCTTAAAAGATTTCTCCTTGTAATCTTTTTTCGAGTTAATAGCGTCTGCAGATACTGTTGCTGCTTTTTCTATTTCTTTCTGTTGTATTCTACTAGATTCAGCTGCACGACAGTATGACATTGCTTTGTCTAGTTTCAGATTCGGTTCTCTAAGCAACCTTTCCTGTATTGTTTTATCTCTTATCCCTAATACTATCCTGTCACGTATTAGCTCATCCTTTTCTTTGAATTCACAATTCGCTGCCAGTCTCTTTAAATCTGTGACAAACTGGTCAAACGTTTCAGTTTGTGTCTGGTCTCGACTGAAAAATTTAAATCTTTCAAACACTACGTTTTTTATGGGGGCACAATATGCTTCAAATTGATCAAGTACTGTACTTAACTTATCTTTGTTTTCTGGGTTTTGGAACTCAAACGTATTATACGCACCAAGCCCTTCATCTATTAAATTGAGTAGGATTGCTACCTTTACTTTCTCTGCTTTGCCATTTTTATCACTTGCAAGCATGTACAACTCGAATTTTTGGCGCCATTGTTTCCAATTTTCAGCAACATTCCCGTTTTGTAGGTTAAGTGTCCCTGGACCATGAAATTCCATGTTTCGTTTTCGTTTTGTGAGTTCTTTACCTCGCTGCCACCATGTAATGTATTCGGGGTGTCTTTAATATTAAACCCTTTACGTTTTATATATATCTTGTATTTATTTAGTTAACACTATACATTTATCTTATACATTCTCTGTTCCCAACCTCGGGTCTGTCAGTGCTGACAACCTCTCCTTGTACATATTATATCATTGTATTCACAGATGGCGTGCATGTATGACACATGTTTTATTTTTAAAAAATTACTAGTAATATTCGATTTATAGATTCACTTCGCACCTGAAATGTGGGAAAAGACGAGAGAAGATGGCAAGATGCTGTTCCCACAATATTTAGTTTTACTGTGCCGAAGAAGAGTAGAAGGTCGCCGGATAAAAGAAGAAATCCAACACTTCAGTTCCCCGCCCCTGAAAATGTAGCAACGTTTGAACCACAACCATCCACGTCTACAGCAAGAACCGAAAATAAAGGATCTTCTTCTTCTTCAACAACAAGTTCATCGCCAGTACGATCATTGTCACCAGTGGAAGAAAAACTACGATTAAATAAAAAATTACGCCAATATGAGACATCTTATAGGAAATTACTTCATAAAACAATAAAATATAAAAACCAAGTTCGGGCTTTGAAACGGAAAACTAAACGTTCTAATTCTGAAGATGAAAAATTATTACGCAAGATTTTTAATGATGATCAAATTTTGACATTACGAAGGAAATCCACAAAATTTATGGAATGGTCTAACAGTACCATGATGAGAGCTATAAAACTAAAATTTTCTTGTGGAACTAGTGGATATGAAGAGTTGTTACGGCAAAGAATACCTTTACCATCTCTTAGAACAATAAGCAGGCGATTACAAAATATTCATTTTGATAGTGGTATTTTACACGAAGTTTTTTCGTTTCTAAAGTTAAAGATAGAAAGTTTCAAAGAAGATCACCAGAAAGATTGTGCTCTAATTTTGGATGAAATGGCAATAACACCAGGAAATACATACGATACAGGACTGAAGAAATATTTGGGTACTGTAACATTACCAAAACATGAAGGAACAGCAACTCACGCTCTGGTAGTTATGATTGGAGGAATTACTGCACGTTGGAAACAGACAGTGGCTTACTATTTAACAGGTGACTCAGTGAATGGTGCTATATACCAAGATATTTTATTTGAAATTATTAATAAAACGGAACAACTGGGTTTAAATATTTTAAGCATCACATCTGACATGGGCGCGTCTAATCAAGCCTTATGGAAACTGTGGCAAATAACAGCAGGAAGATATTCGCAGACCCACAATTTTATTGTGCATCCAACTAATCCACAGAAAAAAAAATACATTTTTGCAGATGTTCCACATTTATTTAAAAACATCAAGAATATGCTTATGACGAAGCAAATAATAGAAATATCCGAAAATATCAGATTAAAACATAATTTACCAACAAATATTATATCTGCTCAGCATATTCAAGAACTTTTTGACTTTGACAAAGATCATGATCTTCGGCTTGCACCCAAATTAACAGAAGAAGATTTAGCTCCGACTCACTTTCAAAAGATGAAAGTATCGAAGTCTACCCACGTCGTAAGCCATGATGTTAGTAGTGGTTTAAAATTTTTAAGCGATGAGCTAAATAAACCGGAATATAAAACAACAGCCTGGTTTCTGGATACTTTAGAAAAGTGGTTTAAATTGATGACTTCACGCCATCCATTATTTGCATTAAGCAAAATAAAAATTGATGAATATGAAAAGGCTATTTCATTTTTAAAAGAAGTGATAGAACTATTTTCTACTTTAAAAGTTGGAAAACAAAAAATGTGGAAACCATCGCAAACAGGATTATTAATATCAACAGAATCCGTTCTTAACCTTTAGGAATTTTTGTTAGAAAGTAAAAACTATAGTTTTGTACTTACTTCTAGATTTACGCAAGATTGTTTAGAGAATTTATTTAGTGCAATTAGATCTAAACAAATCATACCAAATGCACAGCAGTTTAAAAATAACTTAAAATTAATAACTGTTTCGCAATATTTAAAAGATGTTTCCAAATCCAGTTATGATAAAGATGAAAGAGAATTTTTAGCAGACTTTTTGGACGTAGTAGCAACAAATACAGCACCATAATATGATATGGTTCGTTTCCCTTCTAATTTTCAATTACAAAATGTAAATTTGAATAATTCAGAACAAAATTCTTTATACAGTATTGCAGGATATTTAATTATGAGTATTAAAAAAACTTCAAAAGTTTGTGATAATTGTATATATTCAGTAGGGTCAAAAAGTTATATAAAACTTCAGTGCAGTAAATATGTTAAAATTAAAAGTTTCAAAAAAGACAATTTATTTTATTGTAACGAAGAAAAATTCAACTTTTTTTAAATCTAGAATCTGCTTTTAGACAATACTACAATACTGTATGTAAACAAAATATCAATTTAAAAGATTTTTTTATTGAGAAATTAAATGAAATATCAGAAGTCGATTTTATATTAAATTGCCATAATTTAAAACAAAAAATAATAAAACGATTTGTTTTATTTAGGCTGAAAATTGCAAGCAAAAAACTAGAACGTAAGAAAATATTACATGCCACTCATGCCAGTAAATCATTAATGTCTTCCACTTTGTAATTTGAGTTTTTTTTTTGTTACTGTAACCTTTTTGTAAATATATTTACAGTAAAAACCATTTTTCCTATATTTCAATATACTTATATTACCTTGATAAACTCATTTTTGATACAATAAATTAAATATTTGTTCATGTAAAATTTATTGGTTTATTTTGTTTATTAGTGCTCTTCTATTTAAATTTAATACTAATTTTGTATGCAAATGATTTGAAATGAAATATTTCATCTTATGCATGAAGTCTCTTCTGAGGGTAAGTTTTCTTTTTATTTAAATATAATGATTTTACATGCATTTCATTGGTCTATATATTTTTTAAATTTTCAAATATGTGTATGCTTTAAATTTATAAATAAAAGATATATTAATTTCAAGGAATATGTTCGTAAGATAATATTTTCGTGTTATGCTTTTATACTATTCATGTTAAATTGGAACAAATATGGCGGCCACAATCGTATGTCATCACTCTCATTGTAGGCACTCTAGTAAGTATCTACCACACCTGACACCATGTGTTAGTTTGTACAAATAATACAACAAACTACTAATTATAATCTTTATTAAATCACAAATCATGGAGCAATGTACAATACTGACGCCATGTCCCCACGCCCTAGCGTCACTAGTGTTGCCACCTAACTCACTTGACAAGCAGTGTAATGTTACCAACAATATAACATTTACGTTATATTACAGTGCCAACATATGGTACGAAAATAAACAATTATTTCAAATAATTTTATATTCCGTAAAAGAAATAACGATTGACTTAGAAATAATTGTAAATATCATTAACATATACATTACTTAATACTTATACGTTTTCTTCTTTTAAAAATAAATAACACCCAATAATTTCTACAAGTTATATTTAATTTTATAAGGTTTCTTTTCAGGTTGATGACGTGAGTCCTCTGTTTAATAATTTAAGTATAGAACAGGAAGATACACGAAAAATAGGAACCCTTTGAATTTGTACTTCCTACCAGGGGCCCGCTTGAAATTTTTCGCATACGTAAGTGGGAGAGATGCGCATACGAACTGCATATTGGTATTTTTGAATCGAAATCATGTGATCGCATGCGAAAATTCTGTGCGAAATTACATCGCATGGGTGTAAAACACTCGAAAGTATCAGTCGCACGCGAAACCGTATTATCTGTCATTTGTGTATGGTGTATAATTGACTTGTGACATTAAATGTTATTGTTGATTATTCCATGAGGAACACAGCATGAGTATTTCTACAACGCCGGCGTACAATCAAGCACCTATAGTCGCAGCCAATAACTCTAAACGTGGAATTGTTACAGTTTTCATCGATGCTATTCTTGTCCGTGCTTGGAGAATTCGAACTGCTACCCCTTCGCTTGATTCCGTTCTTAAAAATATGGCGGCGGCGTAAGCAACTTGACTGGCATCGGTGAACACATGTATTGATGAAACATTTTCATTAATCTCACCACCAAACCATCGCGGAATCTTCATCACACGGAGATATCTTGATCCTTCAATCCAGTCCAAAAATTATTTCTTAATTTCATTACTTACTTCTGCATCCCATTGTACCTTTTCTTTCCAAATTCTTCTTAATAGTTTAGGGCTTAGGGTTACTGGACAAGTAAATCCAATAGGATCAAATATTTTTTGAGCTGCCGACAGAATTACTCGTTTGGTTATCTTTTCCAAGTTTCCAAAATCAAAACACTCTGGATTTATAAATAAAACATCTGAGTTTCTGTCCCGGTGTAAGCCCAGTACCGACGAAATATTATTGGGATACACATCGACAGTGGAGTTGAACTCCTAACCCCGTAGATCGAATTTACCTTCTGACATGATTTCTCGTGCCTCTCTTATGAACAAGTTTAGTTGGACTTTAAATGGACTACAAATTAATCCAAACACAACCCTAGTGTGTCTATAAGTCTTGATAGTTTTTTCCATGATCGTCTCTCCATAAACGCGCATAAATAATTTCGGTCGCCTTTACATAAATTTATTTGCAAAAACGCTTTACGTATATCGGCCATAACGCCAATCTTGTTTATTCGGAATTTTAATAGTAAATTCGGCATACGCTCTATTAAATTGCTTCCCTTTGCAAGACACTAATTTAAAGATGGCGACTTCGGCTCTCTGGCACTAGCATCAAATACTTGTCTTTTTTTAGTAGTGTTACTGTTACCCTTTACCACATGACGATGGGGCAAATAATGACCGCACTCTTTCTGTTCTTCTTCCACGACTTCTTCTATTATACCCTCATCCAGCCATTCTTGTAATATGTCTCTATATGCATCATAACAGCCATCATTCTTTAATTTTTCCAATAACTTACTTAATCTATTTGGAGAGGTAAAATAACGGAGATTCAGTCCTTGGTTAAATTTTTTTATTTAAAAAACAATACCGACTTTTCGGTCACAAATAGACCATCCTCAGGGTTATGTTAAAATGATTTTAGATTTTTTGGAAAATGGTAAAATGTACATAATTAAAAGAATAAATAATAAATAAATAAAATAAAAAGGAGGTTGTAGATATCGTCAAATTATAAAATTATAAAAAACACGTACATTCTTATCACAGATCAATATCAAGGTTTGAGAAGACAGATATTTATGTATTCCAAACATGTTGAGTAGGGGTGAGTTGCTTACATCTAATTGCTCGTTTACGATGTTTACTTTGGAATTTACGGTTTTCATAATTTCTAAATTTCCAAAAGATTCAATCTTAATCCCTTGTCGGCAATATGCAGAATGTCAAAATTTCCTTTGAAGTTATGATTGTTTACAATACAGTGTTCCGAAAAACCAGTGGTGTGGCATTGTTTTGTAATTGAATCTTTATGTTCTTTGATCCTGTGTTGAAAACTTCTACCGCTTTAACCGATATAAAGGGCGTCGCAATCTTTTAATTTTAAGGTTGAGCTTTTTTGTTTATTGTTCGTTAATATTTTGCCTACAGTCAAATTTTTGAAAGATGTCCGATCAAGGTTGTCTACGAATTGTATGAATTCAGATTTTTGCTCCGCCCATCATGACAAATTCAGTAGTGTCGTTTGATTAGTTTTTATGAGGGTACGTAAGATACTACTGTTATTTTATTATTATAAAAATATATATTACAGGAAAAACATTCAAAATTCAAAAATAAGTCAACTAGTAAGTTTATAAGGAAATGTAAAACCAAATATGTTAAAAATAGGATACTGACACAAACTCAGGGCCCTTATTGTTGAGCGTTCGTAATTACATTCGTATTCGTATTCGCTTTCGTTTTCATATTAGTAGTGATAGTAGTCTGTGTTTCAAAAATAATATTATATATGTCAGTGTCAGTGTCAATTGTATTGTCACATTTATTCAGATCACTCACAAGTTAAGAGTTCACTTTTATTATATATTTATTGACGATTAATAAATATTTTTTAAATTTCTAAATGATGTGAATAAATGCTGCAATATAGTTGACACTGACAATGACATATCCAATATTGTTTTTGAAACACAGACTACTGTGACTACTAACATGAAAACGAACGCGAATACGAATACGAACGAAATGTCGAACCCTCAAGAATACGGGCCCTGTGTCAGTGACTCTGACAGAATATATCGTTATACGTACGGCTATGAATCCAGGTAATGTATCTGAGTTAATAAATAAACTTACGTTACCGCGAAAGTATTATCAACAACGAGCATCGTTTATAAATGGAATGTCCTAACTTAGTCGAAACAATATGAATTTTTGAAAGACAAGCGTGTTATATCCATCCTTATCACACACTCTTACAGCCTTTGCAAAAGAAAGAGATAAATGTATGCCTGTTTGTTAATTCGTTCGTGATACAGGTGCCCTTGATCGGACATCATTCAAAAAATTTACTGTAAATTGTATTTGTTTACTGATATTGTTCTGATTTTGTAATTAGTTAACTTTCGTGATACTTTTTCAGTTATTCCTGGAATATAATTTAAAAAATGCCATTAGGTATTAAGATCAGACGTTTTGTATTCACAATAAATTTGGTTTTGTACTAATTTAGTATTTTTCTTAATAATTAACTTATCTATTATTGTAGGGTTATAACCGTTATTCGCTGCAATGTTCTTAATTGTGGTTAATTCTGTTTCGAAATCGGAGGGGCTTAAAGGAATTGAAACCAATCTATGTACCATGCTGTGAAGGGCCGAATTTTTAATTGATGTGGATTGATTTGATTCTTGAGGGACAATAGCGTCTGAAAATGTATGTTTCCGGTAGATACTAAATTTTAATCTATTATCAGTGGCGTAGCCATAGGGGGGTTTTAGGGGTTAGAACCCCACCCTGTGAGACCATGGTAGGCCGCTTTCAACACTAATTTAAAAACATACTCGTTTGTTGTTCATATATAATATGATCTGAAGCAAAAAATAATTAATTTTCATACATACATGCAGAAAATCTCGCGTGTCCCACTTAGTGGGTTCGCACAAACCCGAAAACAAAAGAACAACATCAACATCATACAACAAATCCTTACTCTTAAACATATTAAAGTGACCGATTTTTGGTAGCGAAATACCGCATCCGGATCACAATAATAGTTACGCAACAATCACCCTTCGCCACACATTCTTATCTAAGCACACTTTTTTCGCCTCGGCCACACTCATAATCGCATTCATACATGCTCTTTTTCTCTTCTTACTTGGAAACTTTCTCTCTTTAAGCACCCTACCAACCACATCTATCCACTTACACACTGGTCGGCCACGCAATCGAAAACCCTCAACTTTACCAAGATATATACGCTTAACAAGCCGTTCACTCGCCATTCTCTCCACATGTCCAAACCATCTCAACTGATTCACACCAACTCTCTTAAGGCGAGACACTTTCCTGTAAAGATTCACTGTAAACAACACCTTACTATTGTAACGATTGTGCTTGTATTTTTGAATTTAACTAATTTATATTTTTTACACAGATTGTGGATAGTGTTAGGAAAGGGGGTATAAAACTATAATTTCGAAATAACTAATAGTGTTGTCCAAAAAAAAATCTAAATTGTTCAAATTTACACATTATTTAAGTTCGACTTCGCAATAATTCTAGTTTAAAATTTAAGATTTTGCTTCAATAGCCCCAAAAACAATAAAATAAATAAACGAATTCTTTAAAAAAAAATTAATTTTGTTTGTAAATAGTACTGTAATAATTAATTTAGAAATGCATGATTTACTATTTATTTTTCTCTCGAGATGTCACTAGTAGAACTTTGCTTGAAGAGGAATTATTAGTCTCGCCCTGGTCCCACCTACTGTCCCACTATAGGGAGGGTAAAGGGGTTTGAGGGTTGATGTAGTGACCCTGACGGCTTTATTCATTTGTTTTGAAACAGTTCAAAGATTCGGATCGGCAAGAGTTAGCAAAGTGTGTTTGAGAAATTATGGCGAAAGGTGACCGAACAGCTCGACATCCACGATTATCACAAGCGCGAAAATCAATGAAAATTAAATTACGTAATATTAAAGAAAAATAAATTCTCTTTCTGATACATTTAAATATTTTTATACATATTTTATAGATTTAGAGATAAAAGGAATATAATATATAAAATAATGTTGTAATTAATTTTACAACCGAAAGGATGCCATGAAAAATAGTTGCAAATTTAAATTATTTGTAACTGACAGATAAATGTCAGTGTCAGAAATAATGAATAATGAAAGAAAAATGTATTTGGAGAATCCCTTAATTCTTGATCTGTGACTATTATGGAGATGACAAGTCTAGGTTGAAGGACTTAAATTTGTTTCAAACATTATGGGACAATGTACACCAGTACTGTAGACTAGAGTAACTTTGAATTGCGAAAAAGCTATCAAATTCTTCTCAAGTAAGTTGTAAATATTGACAAAATTACACATCGATATAAGAATAATCGGAGTGCAATCTATCCGTCACTTTATTAAAGGGAATTAAGGTTATTTAGATATAACAAGTATGAAAAAATAAAATGTAAAAGAAGATATATAAGAATAGATGCACAATCCAGATATATACATTTTAGACCGCCCAAAATTAATGTTTTTACTAGAAGAATATGAAGAGAAAGTAAACAAAGTTGTTCGAATTGAAAATTGCTGTTACCAGCCTAATATTTATATATAGTACTCTACTTTGTAATTTATTGTAACATAATTTATGGTAAAATATCTTCATGTTGAGACATGCTATTATTGAATAACAAAGAAGTTTATACGTCATAGATTTATATGAATATATTATTTGTATTTATAAAAATATACTTTGCTTTATGCATACAGCCAGGTAAAATATACGGCGAGAGGTTATGTGCTGGCCACATCAGATTTTTTTTTAATATTGATACTTATTAAGAAAATATCAATACTGTTAAGAATAAAGTCTTTTGTAATACATATCAAAATATTTCAACTATTTATGTTCTAGTATAGATAAGTTGTGTATTTGCCCGAAATTGCTTATTAATCAATGAGCTAGATATTTACTGGTTCTTGTTTGATGAAATATCAAGTTTCGAGACAGTGTGACATTGAACCCACGTTGTTCAATGAATACTGTTGACCTACTACCTGCTTATTTGCTATGAAGTACCCGCCTAAATCTTCTTGCACGCCTATTTTACGGAGTAGGGGAAGTTTTCCCGTCCAGCCTACTTGCTACTTCCCTTTTTACACTTGCAAAACCGTAGATGGTCAAAGATTGCAAGTGTCTCGCCTTTAACAATATAAAAGAATATTAATTTTCGTAGAAATCTGTTTACACGCAATTATTAGCTACAGTCTGTAGCCTACAGATGCCCTTTCGCGCAATGTCCTCGTAAAAATGCCGAGCTTTGCCGAAATTTACCGACAGCTAACAACAGTGAATCTCATGCGCTATGTTCTTGTTCTTAAGTCGAATACCTACGTTAATTTAATTTATTAGTGTTACTACTACAACTTTTCTTGTGTTTATACTGCGGTTTGTATAAACATATTAGGTGAGTGGTTTGAAATTCACTGCATAATTTAGCATTGTTGTTATTTACCTATTGATTTAAAAAAAAATTGCCTATTAATAAAAATTATATTTATAAAAATATTGTTTTTGTTGATTGTTGTTATTAAGCCTATTTAAGCTCATATTTATTTAAAATTTATTATCCTAAAAACCCCCCTGTAATTTTTTTCTGGCTACGCCACTGTCTATTATTGTTGTGTTTACTTAAAGTTAAATCTAAGAAATTTATACATTCATTTACCTCTTTTTCCACGGTGAATTTAATATTATGGTTTATATTATTTAAATATTCTAAGAACATATTGAGTTGTCTATCGGTTCCTTTCCAAATGTAAAACACGTCATCAACATATCTACACCAGAATTTAACAGAATGGTTAAACTTAGTATTTTCCATAATTAATCTTTCTAAATGATTCACAAAAATGTCAGCGAATAGCGGGGATAACGGTGTACCGATCCCGAAAACTTTAGAATATTTAAAAACTTTTTTAGAAAATAACAACTTGGAGGTGACACAAATTAATGAATATGACTTACTGAACTTTGTATGAATCAAAATTATTTTCAAGTAAATAATAAATTTTACCATCAAATTGAAGGTGCAGTTATGGGAAATAGTTTATCACCATTTTTGACTAATTTATTTATGAGTAATTTCGAAATTGAATTTAAGAAAAACAACAAATGTTTTCCTAGAGTTTGGATTAGATATGTAGATGATATTTTTGCCATAGTTAATATCAAAAATTGCGATTTGAAAATGTTTCTAGACAGATTAAATTCAGTTTTCCCATCAATTAAATTTACTATTGAAAAAGAAACTAATAAACAACTACCATTTCTGGACGTACTAGTTAAACTAGAGTTTGATATTTACAGAAAATCCACTAATACTAACAGATTTATAACTGCTGACTCCAATCATTTCTGGCAACATAAATTAGCATCGTTCAATTTTTTAATAAACAGACTAACAAAGTTTCCTTTAAACAAAAAACGATTTAATATTGAACTAAACTACATTAAAGAAATAGCTAAATATAACGGTTTTCCGGTTAAAACTAACGATAAATTAGTTCATAAATTTAAATATCGCCAATCCGTTTCTAATTTTACAACATTAACACCATTTAATAATAGAAATAATAATAAATACATAACACTACCGTACGATAACGCTTCTAAAAATTTAAATAAAATTTTTCAAAATCAAAATTTAACCGTGACTTACAAATCAAGTAATACCATTAAATCTTTATTAGGTAATCCAAAAGATAAAATAGATACTAACAAAAAATCCGGTATATATAAAATTAGCTGTAATGATTGTAATAAAGTTTACATCGGGCAAACTAAAAGACAAATTGACACTCGGTTTAAAGAACATTTTTATCATCTAAAAAGCGGTAATCCCGAGAAATCTAGCGTGGCTCAACACATGTTCATTAATAATCACAAAATTAACAATTCTAATATTAAACTTTTAAAACATATTATTAATGATAGATATTTAGATGCATACGAGAGCTTAATAATAAATAAATTTAAAAATAACTTGATGAACGCAGATCTCGGTCCCATACCAAATTCTAAATTATTCGATTTAATATAAACTTAAATTTTATAGGACGTTTTAAATCTTAAATTTCATTGGACGTTAAATCTTAGTTTTAATTGGTATTCATTCACCTGTGACTCCTATCCTTACCCAAGTAACACTGACCGACGGTCGACCAAAAATTGACGTCGATTTCAGGTTGAATTTAAGTCATATACTGCCGTCTAATCCGACGTCTATACGACGACATTGTGACTTTGGTCTGAAATAGGTCTATTTAGACGTCTAATCAGACGTCTATACGACGGCACTGTGACGTTGATTTTTGGTCTGAAATAGGACTATTTAGACGTCAGATTTGTGGTCTCTATGACGTCCATATGACGACTTTATATGGTCATAATTAGGTCTATTTAAACCTTTTTTCCACGTCTAATTTGACGTCTTTATGACGACTATTTTTACTTTATTATTAATATTATTAAAAATTCATATTTTAAATTTATTTAATTTGGCAATTAATAACACACGAAGGGATATATTATTTTTATTTATATATCAATTCATTATGCAAAAATATATAACAATATATTGTTTATTATAATGATTTTTAAAATTAGAATAAATGTAATATAAAACTTAGTTTATATTTACATATATGTATAATATATATTTTTATTTAATTATTGTCATTTCCAAAATCTACGAATAGAAGCAGATTGGCACACCCAAATATGGGTATGCCCTGGTGATATTTATATTTTATTTATTTAAAACATATTACATGTTTACATAATTATTAATGCGAACCGGAAACAATTTATATCTGTTATATTTTTTGGTATAAAAATCATGGACATATTAATTTTCAACAATTTAAACAAAACCTAGTAGTGCTTTAAAAAAACCATTTTAAGAAATGTTGCTAATACAAAAGCAAATGTATAAATAAAGGGAAATATATAATATAAAAACAAATATTTATGTAAAAGTAAAATATCCCTAGACCGACCAAACATGTGTCGCCACCTGGCGTATTATATATGTATAATTTAGTCTTTTGTCTGTGATTAAAAGCTTATGTAAGTTTTGTGTGATTTTGACCTTATCTTTATAAATAAAGTATTTGTTTAAAAACATATCGTTCGTGGTTTATTTGTCAAGCCTTATCAGGTTATGGGCACAACACGTTAATTCGTAAATTCGATGTGTTTTGCTTTATTTTCGTTCGCTCGTTCGAAATCGCAAAATGTCACACAAGCAAGAAATAAAGATGGCGGACAATCAGACTGACGAAAGTTATCGCGCAGTGTCGAGTATTCGTAAACTTTCAGATGAAGGACAATGGGATACTTGGAAGTGGCAAATTACGTTGTGCTTGAGAGAACAGTGTCTCGATACCATTGTCGACGGTACGCGCGTGTGTCCAGTGGCACCGGTGGCGAGCGCGGCGCCTTCCGCGGATTACAGACAGTGGCAACGTGAAAACGCGCGCGCGGCCCGTTTGATCGGAACAGCCCTCGACGAAGAGGCTGCTTCGTACGTTCACAAGAAAACCGAAGCGAAAGAAATCTGGGACACTCTCGTGTCTGTATTCGAGCAGTCATCTCTCATCTCTGCAACGGCTCTACACATTGTTTGACGATTTCTTCGAGGTTACAAAGGATGATGCAACATCAGTGACCAAACACGCTTCGAGGTTAGCCAACCTGTTCGACGACACTCTGAGTGAGTTGAAGAAAGAAAATGCTGATGCGACTTTTCCATTTTCGCTGTTACATCATCGCATTTTCAAAACTCTCGGTCCCGAGTACCAGTATTATCGGTCAACCTGGTATCGAATTCCGGAGACTGAGAAAACAACAAAACTTCTCATAGAGAATTTGCGTTCTATCGAGAGTTCTTTGACGAGTCACGAGTCAAATCAGGCATCCAGCGCGTTCTACACAAAATCAAGAAAAGACACGCAGAAAAAGAGTTCGAATTCGTCACAGAGTGCAGCGTCTCTGAATTCTTCAACAAGAGGAACACCTTCGAACACGCCCACAACAAAGAAAAAGGAGACACGTTCTTGCCTGTACTGCAAGAAAGTCGGACATGTTATCGCAGATTGCCGAAAGCGCGCAGCTGCGGAGCAAGCCAGAAAAGAAGCCGACTCGAAACCTGCCGTATTCTTTGCTGTTGGACTGGCAGCGAAAAACAACTTCGTTGCAGCTGATTCGTGGATAGCTGACTCGGGCGCATCGGCAAACAAACAACATTTTGCCTCATATGAGAAATTCGCAATCCCCATCAAGATTGAGACTGCTGATGAAAAATCTCTCTATGCATACGGAGCAGATTATATCAAGGTTGATGTTTATGTGAACGACAGGTGGTCATCTGCTTTACTGAATAGTGTGTGGTACGTGCCAGACATCAAACATCAACTCTTCTCCGTTCGTCAAGCAGCAGAAAAAGGCAACGTAACCTTACTCAACAGTGATGGCTGCACTGCCCTTTGCAACAACGCTGTTGTCGCTACAGGGGATCTTATTGGCAACGTCTACGTCATGAACATGCGTGTTCACGCTCCAAAGACATCGGCTGAGGTCAACATTTCGACTACAGAAGAAATTCTTCAAGGATGGCACGAGAGGCTAGGTCATCAGGACAAACGTCACGTGCGGGATGTGCTCTCTCGTCATGGTATTATTGTTAAAAGTACTGATACTTCCTGTTTTTGTGACGGCTGTGTTTTGGGTAAGTCACATCGCAAACCTTTTCGCGCACGACCAGATCGTCCACAAACAGTCGGTGAAGTGATTAATGCTGACGTAAACGGGCCGATGTCAGAAGTTTCGTTGAACAATTTTCGTTATTATGTGGCTTTCAAAGACGATTATTCGCGTTTTGTTCGCATTTTCTTTATGAAACAAAAGTCTGAAGTAGCTGAAAACTTGAAAACATTTTTGAATGAGTGTGATACCGCCGGTCACAAAGTTAAAGTTTTTCGCTCTGATGGTGGTCGTGAATTTGATTGTGAAGCAGTTTTGAGTACACTTCGTGAGCGTGGCATAGAGTTTCGGCCATCTTGTCCAGATACGCCTGAACAGAATGGCGTCGCGGAACAGTCGAATAGGCACATTGTGGAACTTGCTCGTTCCATGCTTTCTGTTAGTAAATTGTCGAAATCATGTTGGGCTCATGCATGTGACACAGCCACATTTTTGGTAAATCGTACCGGAAAATCGGGCGTTCCAGGCAAGACGCCATTAGAACTTTGGAGCGGTAAAACGTTCGATCGTTTTGATTATTTGCGCATCTTCGGTTCCGAATGTTATGTCAATGGACCAAAGAAATTTCGATCGAAATTCGATGACAAGGCAGTGCTTGGTCATTTTTTTGGCTATGTTAATGAGAAAGACGGGTACAAAGTGTGGATTCCGTCTAAACATCGCGTTGTAAAGTCACACAACGTTGATTTTCGCCCGGAGAAGTTGTGTACGAATTCTAAACAAGTTGAATTGTACTTTGATCACCATGATGAACAACAATCCACAGATGATCGTTCTGTTAGTGAATATTCAGATGAGTGTGATGACGAGATTGAAAGTGAACTTGATCAGGAAGTACATGACGATCTCAATAACGACCAACCCTCTTCTCAGTCTAATCGTCCTGCTCGTGAAATTCGTCCTTCTGTAAGGTTGAATGATTATGAAGTCGATTATCAAGTACATAGATCAAAGAATAGTGCTTTAGCTTGTCTGGAAGAAGCGGTTCGTGAAGAACTAGCACCAACCAATTTTCACGATGCAATGAAAAGTCGCGATTCGGATAAATGGCTGAATGCTATGCTAGAAGAAATGAATGCATTTCAAGAAACAAAAAGTGGGAATTAGTTCCGCTACCAAAGGGAAAACGGGCTATCGATAATCGTTGGGTTCTTCGTGTGAAGTATAAGCCTGATAGTTCAATTGATCGTTATCGTGCTCGCTTAGTCGCTCGCGGTGTGTTTCAGCGCGCGGGATACGATTATGATGAGATTTTTGCCCCGGTAACTCGCTATGATTCAATTCGCGCATTGCTTGCAACTGCAGCTGTAGAAAATTTAGTATTGAGTCAATTTGACGTTAAAACCGCGTTTTTGTACGGCGACATTGATGCGGAAATTTATATGATTCAACCTGAAAGTTTTAATGACGGGTCAGATCGTGTGTGCCGTATTTTAAAATCTTTGTATGGTTTGAAGCAATCGCCGCGATGTTGGAACGAAAAGTTTGACAAGTTTATGAAAGAGAACGGATTTGTGCAATCTCAATCAGATCCGTGCATTTATGTTCGTCATCGAGATTCGATAAAGCTATTGGTAGCAATTTATGTCGACGACGGTTTAGTTGCAGGTTCAAATCAAGAAGTGGTAGATTCATTTTTGCAGACTCTTGAGACTGAATTTAAAATCACGTTAGGCTCACTTGATTCGTATTTGGGTATGCGTATTGAGCAACGTGAGTCTGGTTTGTTTGTTTCTCAGAAACAGTACACTGAAAAGATATTGAAACGTTTTGACATGGAGGATTCAAAACCTCAAAAGACTCCTGCTGATAATGAACAGACAGATCAGACAAACATTGCTAAGCTAGACAGGTCTGTGCAATATCGTCAAGCCGTGGGCTCATTAATGTATTTAGCTTGTGTCACTCGGCCTGATATCGCTTACGCGGTTTCGAAAGTTGCTAGGTCAATGGCAGATCCAAATGTATCGGATTGGATTTCTGTCAAACGCGTATTCCGATATTTGCGTGGAACAGCTGATTTTGGTCTGTTTTATACCTCGAAGAATGGCGAGCTTCGTACTTATTCCGACGCAGATTTTGCGGGAGATGTAAAAACTCGTCGTTCAACTAATGGTTTTGTATCGTTGATTGGAGGCACTGCTGTCTCTTGGACTTCACAGCTACAGAAGTCAGTTGCGTTATCCACCACCGAGGCAGAGTTTGTTGCGGCTAGTGAAGGTACCAGAGAATTAATGTGGCTCAAAAGATTGTTAAACGAGATTTCTGATACAAAAGTCAAAGCTCCAACATTGTATGTTGATAATGCGAGCGCTATCAAATTGGCGAAAAATTGTGAATTCCACAAAAAATCTAAACACAGCAGTGTGTTATTTCTTTGCTCAAGAGCGTTACCAAAATGGCGACATCTCCGTTGAATTTGTACCTTCGGAAAATCAGCTTGGTGATCTATTCACAAAACCTTTAAATAGTGTTAAATTTGCGACTATGCGATCCAACATTGGACTTTGTAAAATGTAAATCATAAGTTTGTTCTTTTGTACGGTCAAGTTTACGGGGGAGTGTAAAAGTAAAATATCCCTAGACCGACCAAACATGTGTCGCCACTTGGCGTATTATATATGTATAATTCAGTCTTTTGTCTGTGATTAAAAGCTCATGTATGTTTTGTGTGATTTTGACCTTATCTTTATAAATAAAGTATTTGTTTAAAAACATATCGTTCGTGGTTTATTTGTCAAGCCTTATCAAGTTATCTATATAGTTTTACGGTTTTACCCATTTAATAAGTAATAATAGTATTACTTATTAAATGGTTTTACCTGAGCATTTCCTATAGCTCCAAGAATCCCACTTTCCTAAGTTTTCCAAGAATCTTTACATCTTCCCTTTCAAGCTATTCTATAACGATTGGATTCAAGTAAACCATCGACAAAGAGACATCATAGTGATTTTTAATACATTTCGATTCTGGGGATCTTGACCAAGTTGCATTTTTTTTTTAATGGAAACTTAATTTCTAATTTCTCTTGTATAGATTGGCATTAGCTGTAATAGAATTTGTTGGTACAAATTCTATTCAAACTGCCGAAATGTTGGCTGCGTAATAAAAATAATTTTATTGCGCTTGGCCCGAAAATTTGAAATATAAAAAAAATGGGTTCGGGCAATTAACAATTATTCCCAGCAGCCCAATTCTGAATATAAATTATACAAGGTGGATATTTTAGAATAATTTGGTAAGTCGAAAGAATTATATTTTCATTTTTGTATTTACAACTCTTTTCTAAAATTAAAAGAAATTACAGAAAAATAAAAATAAATCAAATAAAAATTGACATATGCTCAGACTACTGTATATGTATTAACGTACCCTCCGCCATCTTTGTGTTGTGTCATGTCCAGCATTTTAATTACCACGGGAGAATATTGAAAATACTGAAATTTCTTAATACGAACATTGAAAATTTAGTATATTGTAAGTAGATAAAATTGTGCTTATATTGCTTATGACAATTACTTTTTATAGATATGGTAAGACACGAACCGAAGTGCCATTATGAAGAATATAAACAAGCAATCATAACAAAGAGATGGTGAATTAGTTGAAATATGCACACAACAACGTGCAAATAAATATGTACATAACTTTTTTGTAGATATAAGATACATTATTTATTTAATTAATTTGTATTTTTCGTATTATTTTTTTAAAATACTTTTAATGTGTAATATTTATTGTTGATATATTGTTGTGCATTAATTTTTTTTTATATTATATAGTATAAATAAAACTAGAATTAAATTATTTATTTTTCCTACCACCATTTATGTTTATACCATAAAAATTACGTCGAAACAATGCCCTAAAATGACGTCGAAACAACGTCTTAAAAGACGTCGATACAACGTCTTAAAAAGACGTCGATACAACGTCCTAAAAAGACGTCGAAACAACGCCTTCTAATGACGTCGATACAACGTCTTATAATGACGTCTAAACAACGACTTAAAATGACGTCGTACAGCTCCACGCTGAGACGTCTTCTAGACGTCTATGTGACGTAAATAGGACGTCACAGTGACGTCGATTTTAGGTCATTTGTGTTACTTGTTGTTAGACCTCTGGCATGGTTTACATGTTGAGTAATCTTAACTACTCTGCTTAAACTTTTGTTTTTGTTCTACTGATGATGAGAACTTAGTTCTCGAAATACGTACAGTACCGGCCAAATGTATATCACCTTTAAGTTTTTTCAACATAACTTGACTTATAGAGATTTGATGTCTATAAAATCATAATATATTTTGATAGTAGGTGTAATTTACTTAATAAAAAACTTTTCACTAAATAATAGAAACAATAACGCGGAAAAAATAATTTTATTCAAATATCTGAAAATAAGAAATATTTAATAATGAAGTTAATAAATAATTAACACTAAATAAAATTAATATTTTGTTGCAAATCCTTTTACGTCGATCGCAGCTTGGATGCGTCTTGGTATAGACGCGATGAGTGCGTCGATTGTTGACTGAAGGATCTTCGTCCACTCCTCCTCAATTTGGGCGAACTTCTTGGCTGCGCTTGCCGCTCGTTTGTCGGCCAAACGTCTTTCTAGCTCATCCCACAACGGTTCAATAATATTTAAGTCAAGCGACTGACTTGGCCATTTCATAAGAGTCACACGATGGCGTCGGAACCATTCTTGCATATCACGCGCGCGATGCTTCGGATCATTATCCTGCTGGTAGATGAAGCCAAGACCGTGAAGACGCTTTCCATATGGAAGCATAACATTTTTGAGGATGTCTATATACATTTTTCGATCCATGATACCATGAATTCTGTGAAGAGGGCCCATTCCTTTTGCTGAGAAAGTACCCCACACCAAGACTGAACCGCCACCATGCTTCATAGTCGGCAGTTGATACTTTGGATTGAAACGTTTGCCTTTAGGGCGACGAATCCATTTTATGCCACCACTATCAACAACATAAACTTACTTTCATCGCTCCAGATGACATTAGACCATTGATGAGATGTCCAATTTTTATGCTCTTTAGCCCACTCCACTCGCGCCTTCCAATTTTTGGCAGAAATGAATGGTTTCTTCACAGATTGCCGTCCATTCAGTCCTGCGGCTTGTAGGCGACGACGTATGGTCCGTATGGATGGATTAGGCTGACCAGGAGTCGCTATTTCCTTCGCAATATCCGGCGCTGTAAGACGTGGATCGCTGTGGGATACGTGTAGAATGTTGCGATCGACAAGGGAAGTAGTGCAACGTGGTCGGCCGCTTTTCTTCTTCTCAACATAGCCTCCTTGGAGGTTCCACGTTTAAGAATTTTATTCACCGTTGATCTGGCGATGTGAAACTGTTGCGCGAGCTCCTTAATGCGTCCGCCCTTGCTTCCGGCCCTCTATAATTGCTTTTTGTTGTCGTTCGTCCAAATTTAGAGCACCTTTTGTCTTCGCCATATTACAAAATAATAAATAACGCAAAATTTTACGGTTTCAACTACAGATACAACGGCAGAATAAGCGAGAAAAAATAAATAAATTCAAAAAATAGCTTGAAGCACATGATATTTCTTTTAAAAACTCACCACACATCATGTACAAGATCTAACCTACATCAAATATATACTGTTAAATTTTGAGCGCATTTGATTTATTTTTATAAAAGTTATACTGAAAAAACATAAAGGTGATATATTTTTGGCCGGTACTGTATTTAGCTTATTGCTTATATTATTATTTTAAGGTTAAGGGGTAATTGTTTTAGTTTTAGTTATAATTTAACCTTAGACTCCTATTATTTTAATAAAATATAATATTACTCGTACCATCGAAAATTATAAATTCAATTTTTATTACATGTTTTAATATTATTTTTAAGGTTTTAACAGCATTACAATTTTTTGCTTCGGGAGGCTATCAAACTGGTGTTGGATTCAATGTATGTACAGCTATAAGTCAATCATCAGTTAGCAGGGGGCCAATTTTGTAACTAGAAAGCGATAGCGAATACAATTCATACTGAATAAGATAATCCCCACTACTTTTTGTCAGTCATGTTATCTTTTTCTACTGAATACGTATTCAGCTGGTCCGAACCTCATGAATACGGTATTCGCTTATGAATAAGCGTAGTTATCGGCTCATTTATTTTATCTAGTATGTAGTTTGTTATTGATTGTATTATTATTTAATTTTTAGTACCTTTTATTTATTATTATTTTTTATTTATTTTGGTATATTACAAATTAATTAAAATATTCATCGTATCTAAAAACATGTGTATGATGCATAAAGGAAATATAATCACAAAATAAGTATGATACAACTTCAAATAACACTACTTTTCAAATGAACTAAAATTTTCTCTACGCGAGAAATTTGAACAAATGTCAGACTAGACTGAATATGTATAGAGTACACCAAGAAGGGTGTACACAATACGATAGAAATCAGTCATATGAATAGGAAATAAGATGGCGCTTATTCAGTGACCCGCCATATTGCATTCGTATACGCTGTCGCTTTCTAATTACAAAATTGGCCACCAGAAGTCAGTTCAGCTCTAAACGAATACAATATTTTCCAAAGATGGATAAAATATCCTAACACTCTTCAGGAATTGCAAGACGTGACGAAAGGGTAAAGTTGCACTTCACTCTCTTCTGAAGTCGTATGTTCCCATAATTTGATAGTGATGTTCTTGTAGATTTTATGAACAATATAATTTTCCGGGAGTTGTTGGGTGTATCGACAGCACTCATGTGGCGCTCATTGCTCCATCAGTTGACGAACAAATTTATGTGAACCGAAAGGGATACCACTCCATTAATGTTCAATTGGTAATTCAATTCTCATTAAAAATTTACATTTTATAACATTTTTAATAATTTGTACCTATTCATATATGTATGCAAGTCTGCGACTCGACTATGAAAATTTTACATGCTAGTGCTCGATATCCTGGCAGCACAAATGATCAATTTATTTGGAACAATAGTTATTTAAAAGATTTCTTTTGCGATCTTCGTAATCAAGGACATACAAATTATTTTTTACTAGGTTAATTTCGGCATCAATACTTTTCTCATATGGTATAAATCAAATGTTTTAGGCGATTCTGGGTATGCGCTACGGTCTTATATGATGATGCCAATTATACATCCAGAGCCACAACTCCATACACCGGAGTAACGTTACAACAAGCGACAAATGAATACACGTGTACTAATAGAACGATGCAATGGATTGTTGAAAATGAGATTTAGGTGTCTTTTGAAACACATAGTGGGTGATATGAATAAAAATGAGTACAGTAGAGCGTCAATAGTCCAGACGTCAAAAATCCGGACGATCGATAATCCGGATTCGATTCTGGCGAAAAAAAATTTTGCTTGTAAAGAACAATGTTTGTATACAGCAACAAAAACGACTAAAACATGTAATTTTTTATTAATAATGAATAGTTTCATTTATTCGCTCCTCTTCTCTAAACATCACAGTAATTCATGACCGATTGCAGCTAATATTTTGCGTTGAAGACCCCCAAAAAATATTTTATAGGTTCATTTCGAAAATCCGGACACGTCAAAAATCCGAATGGGCTCCGGTCCCAATTAATCCGGATTATTGACGCTCTACTGTATATACTTTATTCTCCAAATATTGAAGTAAATACTCCAAGTCGTAAGAATAAAATCAGGAGAATATACTCGTAGCGAGTATATACTTCGATGTACAATTTTTGAGGAGTATATGCTCCACTGTCGAATGAATAAAAAGAGCTTAAGCTCTGTTAAAGTGAGTTTCTACTCGATATATTCGGAGTCTGGTTCTTAGCAGACTCCAGTTGTAGATTGTAGCTTGAAAATACAGTTATGGCTGAATTTATGTTCAATTTACGGTCAAAAAAATATTACAAACCCAGAAGAACTACTTGCAGCCGCCATTTTAAAACCATAACAGATTTTCTGAGGATAATGTGCAGTGGTTAACGAATTATTTTCTGAATGAAGAATCAGGAGAAACCAGAGGTGGCGCGATAAGTAAATTGGATAAAATGAAAATATTTTTGAGGTATGAAGGAGATCCAGGTTTTCATACTGGAGTAGGAGAGGTTGTGGGCGTTCATCAAACTTCGGTATCAAAAGTTGTGACAGAAGTAGTGGAACAGATCATTGAAAAAAATAGTGGATTAAATTTCCTCAGAGCGCTGCAGATATTATTAGCTAAGCAAAATTGGCAATCACGTTACTATTTTCCATGTGCCGTTGGCGTCATTGATTGTACACACGTAAAAATAAAAAAGTATCGATCCACGGAGATGAATATATTAATCAAAAAGGATATCGTAGTATCAATGTACAAGCAATATGTGACGCGAATGAGCGGTTTACAAGTTTAGATGCCTCATGGCCCGGTTCTGTTCATGATTCAAGGATATGGGGCAATTCGGAAATTTATAATATAACAAGACATAACTTTGAAAACAGCCATGCATTACTTTTAGGAGATGAAGGATATGCTATAGCTCTATGGTTGATGGTTCCGTTTAGAAACCCTAATACACCTGAAGAGCATGCTTATAATAACTTATTAACCAAAGAACGAGTAATAATTGAAAGATGCTTTGGTCGACTAAAGCAACGATTTCCAATAATAATTTACTACTTGTTATATGAGAGCCAAAATTTGCCTCATATTGTTTTCTAATTGCATCAAGAGCAAGTGATTTTGATTTTCTTGCAGTTGGTGTTTGTGATTTTGAAAATATGGGAAAATCACGCAAAATCGTGACAAATGCCATTTGAGAAACATTTCTATTTCTTCTATGGTTTCTTCGTCGGTATCACTCATATTTTTGTAAGCACTTCACAATTATTTCTTTTCTACTAAACCGCAGTACATATCATCATCTAAAAATTGGTTAGACGCTCTTGTTTGTACACACGAGTATATACTCGGTTTAAGAGAAGCATTTACTCCTTGTGCACAAACCTTTTTTATTCATATGGACTGGAGTATCAACTCCTACTTTATGCTCATACTCAAGAGTATATACTTTGAGTATATACTCTTACTTTATTCATATGACCCAGTGTTGCAATACAAACCAGAAATGCTTTGCAAAATTATTAATGTATGTTTAGTATTGCATAACATGTGCATTATCAACTATGTTGCTGAAACTCAAGGCGATAATGACGACATTGCATTTGACTTAAGCGTAAATCGTGGCAATCATGAAAATGAGCAACCAATACGGAGAGTCAACCCCGAACTTACCGAAGCATGCCACACGTTATAATCCTACAGTTCACAATTCCCAGAGTTTATAAATGCCAGAGCTCACAATCCCACAATTTATAAAGTTACCCCCACCACCAATGACGTAATGTTCAGAATGCATAATCCCATAAGTGATAAAATGGGATAAATTGAGACAGGATGAATAGATTTTCAGGGTTTAAAACTGTAAACCGAATGTACCTATTTCACCTATTAGACTACAGATGGCGCTGGTGAAAAATTAAAGAGCTCTTTAATTGGTAATAGTTAAACTCTGTTTCACCTAGTCAATTCAGTAGATGGTGCTCGTATTAGCGCCAGTTTTAAAGAGCCAACATTAAAAAATAGCGTTATCAACTGACATTTTATTAAAATATCATGTCATCGAAACTTTGTATATATAGTCAATAGGTATGAAATATAATAGTATATTACGTAATGAGAGATATAAGAAGCAGATTACGTACGAATAAAATGATTGACACACGAGACGCGTAGCGTCGAGTTTGTAATTTTACGAGTGAGTTATTGCTTTACATCTCGAATTATGTACTATACGTTTTCTACGACCAATCATTAATATGTCTAAATTGAAGCAAAATTCAGATACATAGTTATAAATTAATTATTTTTTTTATTGCATTACTTACAAATTACAAATAATATTATCAACTAATTTTGTTTATAATAATAATTATTACCTCAGTATATGTATTTGTAATCACACAAAAAAGCAGCAGTTCGAAACGTCAAAAAGTTTGGTGGGTTTTATTTACAAAAATAAAACTGCGCAACAATTGCCTAATCCGTAAGAAAATACCAACCGAATGGAAAACGTGCTACATCTCCTCAATATTCAAAAAAGGGGACAGAAAAGATCCTAGTAATTACAGGGGATTAAGTGTCATGAGTACTGTTAGCAGACTGTGGGGCAAAGTAATACAAAAAGGCTTAGATATGAAGTGAACTAACAGATATCAGAAGACCAAAGTGTATTCATGCCTGGCCGGTCATGCACTGACAATTTGTTTACATTGCAACAGTTGATAGAAAAAAAGAATACTAAAAATGAGGAGCTACACATGGCTTTTATAGATTTAAAGAAAGCGTATGATACCATTCCTCGGAATAGTCTATGGAAAACTCTCAAAGAAATGAACATAAGCAATTACTTGAATGAAATAATACAAAAATTATATGAAAACAATTTAGCTTACATAAAACAGAATGGATGCCTTTCAAATCCTATACATACGTCTAAAGGCCTGAGACAAGGCTGTAGCCTATCCCCACTTCTTTTCATTATATAATGTAGAATATGGAGAAAATGGAAGTGATCCTGCCAAGGTATGGGAATCCCAGTCAATGACACACACCTCCTTACTTTACAATTTGCGGATGATCAAGTTGTAATCGCTCAAGACGCTTATGATTTCGAATTCATGTTAACAAGATTATATGACGAATACCAAAAATGGGGGCTTCAAGTCAGTCTTGAAAAAACTGAATACCTAGTCACCAATTCAGACACTAAATTCGATGTGTTATTGAAGAACAATACGACGGTGAAAACAAGTGGACAACTATAAGTACTTGGGTACAATAGTAGATAAAAATGGCATAGGCCATCAAGAAATAAAGAGCAGAGTACAGAAAGCAAAAAAAAAGTGGGAGCCCTAAACGGAGTATGGTGGAATAAAAACATAAGTCGAGAAAATAAGAAACGTATAGGACAAACGATGGTGGAAACAGTTATGAGTTACGGCAGCGAAGTATGGCCCTTGAAAGAGGATGATAAACGGAAAATATTAACCATAGAAATGGATTATCTCCAAAGAAGTGCAGGAGTGTCTAGAATGGACAGAGTCAGAAATGTAACAGGAATGCAAGCAGTATTTTTATATCACCCCGCTAGCTACCAAAAGTTGTAACACAATTACAAACTATATTTATATATCACTTCGGTAACTACTAAAAGTTGTACCAGGTACGGTAGGGACAACAGAAATAAGTGATCGAGATGGGTAGCGTTTAACACTGCTTAGTCCTGCACAATAGGAAAATTTATTTGACCCGAGAGTAAAACACTAATTTAATTAATGTAAAAACTATTAAGGTCAAAGGTAGCGGAATAGCTGCCACCACTATCCGTATTTTAAAAGTCCTCGGATAGAAGGACGCGGCCAAAACGGGTTAAAGAGAACAATCAATTAAAATTTGAGTAGTGTCACTAAGTAATTCAATTGATACTCACGCGTTAATCTACGGGTCACTATGACACACGCTGGAAATGGGTATGAGGCAGAATAAACACGTATTTCCAACAATAACAAAATTATATAATCTTTAATAATTCCCCGCGAACAAATAAAATTATATAAGCCAAATAAAACTACAACGCGATCAATTGCATCTATATAAACTCTAAGTTCTTAATCTCTAATTCACAAAATCAATCTCAAGCCTTTTACATCGATCTACAAATATTTCAAAGTCGATTCACAAAGAATAATAACAAAATCAAATACAATTACTTACATGAGTAAACACACAGTTATACCAAATCACACCACGATGAGAGAGCCCACAGTACAATTTAATTGGTTATTTCACACAGAAATACCAAGCTCAGTCTAAGACACACAGTCATAGACATGAACAACAAAAACAATCAGACAACAAGTCTCCACGAAGTAAGACAGCAAAACAACAAGAAGCAACAACCAAAACAAGGAAGAGTCAGAGTCAAAACTCTGACTTTATACTCTGCAAGGGTAGAAACCAGTGATTCTCAAACCCCTTAATTTTGGCTCATCTCATCTATAAAACTCGAGACAGTTTACAGTTTCTTACGAAAACTTATTATTGTTCACTGGACACCAAGTAACGGACGAATACTTCTAAGAACTCAACAGCTCCGCACAAAGCTCTATCCTAGAGACTTTTTGTAACATCCGTCCAGAAACATAATTTTACCCTGTCTCATAAATACTTCAACCTAAGAAAACACAAAACTACAAGTTTTAACGGAAAAATTCCTACGAAACAAATACGGAATAGTCGCTACGCCGGATTATTACAGAAATGAGGATATACGAAATCGCATGTCGGCTCAAAAAACAGCAATAGATAGAATTGAGAAAAGAAGTTTAAAATGGTTTGGGCATCTTTTAAGAATGGAAGAGACGAAATGGCCAAAAAGAATTATCAACTGGCAACCACCAGGAACAAACCGAAGAGGACGACCAAGGAGATCATGGAACGAGGGAATTCGAAGAGCCATGAGAGATCGAGATTTAGAAGAGGAGGTAGCATACGACAGAGAGGCCTGGAGACGAAGAGTGGGAAAACAACATTCAGTTGTATAATTATGGCACTGTATTTATAATTTATAAATACTGTACTTAATTAATCCCATAAATATATATAGATCCTATATCATTTTTTATTTTTGTAAGAACTGGATGAACTAAGAATTTTAATGTAAACGCGACTTAAAATTTTCACGTAATTAACGAAATATGAATTTTTAAAGATCAGAATGGGGTTATTTAAAAAACTCATTATTTTTTTTATAAAATCGTGAAATTCGTCTCATTTCATAAATATAGTAATATAAAATAACATGAAATATGCGACTTTTCATTCATAAATTTGCTAATAAACTTTCGCGGTTGTAAAATTCGTGACGTCACGGTTTGTTACACAAAGACATTCCTCTCACACATTTACGGCCCACGTGGTTTCCGTTTGCTGTTGTAAACAAACTAATCTAAAATTGTGACAGGTGACAGCAGAGTTAAGAGTAAAGGTATGTAAATAAAACATTTATTAAAATAAATATCAAAAGTTGTATGAAATATCTTTTTAGTTAACAATATGTTGCTGTCACAAAATCAAACTTACAAGTGATAATTCAAACAACCATAGTTCCAAACAAAAACGGTAGAGCTTTACTGCCGTATCCGCTAAGCCGTGACGTCAGCGTCCAAATATTTGAAATTAAAAACAACTTTTAAAAAATCATATCTCTGATTCTAAAAACTTGTAAGGTGTAAAACATACACTTACATATGGTGAAAATGATTAGGCAGAAGACTCACGTCATCAATCTGATAAAAACCTTATAAAAAGAAATATGACTTGTAGTATACTTTTTTTCTTCGTATTTTTATAATAAATAACACCCAATAATTTCTACAAGTTATATTTCATTTTATAAGGTTTTTTCAGGTTGATGGCGTGAGTCTTCTAACTAATCATTTTCACTATATAAACAGGATTGCAGTCCAACCTTTACGTAAGGAAGGTATTGTCTTTGGTAAAAAAAAATCAATGATGAGTTTTTAGTGAATAAGCACGTTTTAGGGTCAAATAATACGATTTTACCATTTTTACGATGTATGTGTGTGTGTGTGTGTGTGTGTGTGTGTGTGTGTGTGTGTGTGTGTGTGTGTGTGTGTGTGTGTGTGTATGTGTGTGTATGTGTGACGAAAGTTTCGGGTCGCATAACTTCAATACCACGATTTCAAAAATTATATTTTTTTCGTATCCCTCAAGTTTACATCCAGAAGAACAAGTGATTAGATTTTGGTTATAATTGGTGAACCGAAAGTAGCCTCAATTGAAGATTTAACAGTTAAATATGATTTATTGACAATTAACGTTATTATAACTTAAAGAATATATTATTCTCTATATGATTTGATTCCATTTTATATTTCATTTTCAATAGATATAGAATTAAAGAATTATAAATAAATTAAATTTCATAAATCAGCCAGTTATGCTATCCATGAAAATTGCTAATATATTTAAATAATTAAAATTGGCAGATGTCAGTATAAATAAATAAAAGTGAATGTGTCAGAGATGAGGATGTTGAAGTAGATGTTGGGGAAGGCACGGAAAGATACGGTAAGGAAATAACTCTAGTGTTACAAGTTTCTAGAAAGATACAAGAGAGACGATTATATTGGATTGAACATGTCATGAGAAGAGATGAAGAACGTATTAGAAGAAGAATGAATAGCTTAGTAATACAAGGTAGAACAAACAGAGGAAGACCAGAGATAAAATGGAAGGACTGTATTGCGGAAGACTTGAGAGAAAAGGAACTGAAAGAAAATAAAAAATAGCGACCCTAACGATTGGGAAATGCTAAAAAAGAAGAAGTCAGTGTCAAGTGCAATTTGCATAGTTTGTTTATGAAATAATTTCACTGGAAATTTAGAATCTTTGTAAGAAAAATTATGTATGGAATTTATACATTGACACAGGATTGACGGAAGGTATTGTGCTGGCCTCAACAGATATTTTTTTATTAAATATGAAGCCAACGTTTCGCTGCCACTTACAGCTTCATCAGGACAAAAGACGTTAAAAATAAATAAATAAACAAATATAAATATATTTGTTCAAACATAATGTTATCATACATTATATTCATGAAGAAATTATTATCAAGCATAAATATTGTGATTGTCAGTACGACGGAACAGTTAGGAAAACTCATGTAAGTTAACTATTTTTTTTATATTTAAACCAATGTAATTCAATATATTATTGTATTTTTTTCTTCTGTAAATGTAGCCCTTGAGGAAGACACATGTGGTGTCGAAACTAGTCGAGAATGAAATAAAGTCTGAATTCCAAAAATATCGTTTATCTTTCATTATCCATCCCAGATCATGTATAAACATGTAGAAGTTTAAACAATCAGTCGTTTTACCAGTATCATGGAAAATTGAAAGTTAATTTGGTTTGCAGATATTCTTTGTTAAAGTGCGCTTTTGTGAAGATCGAGGTTCGACTAGTTAAATAAAGTTGGGATTGCCACTTGCTAACGCAATTACTTTATTTATGTCCACGACAGTTACAACAATAATATTGAATCAAAAAACAAAACATATAAGAATGAATTTAGATGGCGGTACTAGGTGACAGTGCTGCCAGGTGGTCTGGCGTGGCGGGAGAATTTGAACTGGTGGGATTGCATCTCTCAACATTCTTTAATGCTTCACTATTGAAAAAAAAAGTTTAAATAAAGACGTTTAATAATTGATTACAACAAAAACTGTTTGATTGATACAAAGAAAATGATTGATTACAACAATGTATTTCATTAATTTTAAA
Source organism: Harpalus rufipes (assembly GCA_951394225.1). NCBI lineage: Eukaryota > Metazoa > Arthropoda > Insecta > Coleoptera > Carabidae > Harpalus > Harpalus rufipes. The sequence continues at coordinate 20,695,075 of OX596282.1, read as the reverse complement.
CACACTCGGTAAAAATGTAGGTTTTTGTACTTTTAACATCTTTTAGGGTTATTTTTTGTAATAAATAAAATTTTATTCAAATTTTAAAACTTATTTTCTTGGGAGCACAGACAACATTCGAATATATTTATATTGACTTGGTCAAATTACGTTTTATACATCTTACGAATAGTCAAAATTCGAATTATTTTACATTGACTTATTCATGTCACAACTTATGCAATTTTCAACACTGCAAAGCTCGAAAAATATTACCTCTTCTTATTCAAATCTCGAAATTTTTTATCCTGTGTAATGCAAATCTCAACCTGTGCAAATCTCTACCACGCTGAAGTTTGTGCGCTTTAAAGAACAATGTCCGTTCACCATTACTCCATTCCAATGTTGTTAGTAACTTTTGTTTTACGTGGTATTTAAATTATTTATAACATTTCAAACAATCTTGAAAAACCGTAACAACTAAAACTAATAAATTTAAATACATTAATGTTAAAAATAATATTTTCTCCATATGTTATAAATATTGGAAGCTGGAAGATGTATTTTGAATGAAAAAGCTTTGGTACAGAATATTTGTTATATTTTATTTTAGGATCAATATAACAATTCAATTATATTACATCAATGTTAAGGTAAGTAAGTAGTTATAAATGTAAAAGTAAAATTAACTAATACAGTAGAATGGGTGGTATTGTTGAAAACAAATGTTAAATTTATAACATATTAATATTTAATATGATTTTACAGTACTATATGTACACCCTAGAAGCAGTTATTAAGATAAATTACGTTTATAACCTTATTTTATATTCAAAACAAAATAATCTGGTTTGATTAAAAGATAAATATTACGAAAATTATTAAATGTTTCAGGTCAGTCTTCTTTGTTGGATATAATTGTTTAAATGCCATTATATATGTTGGAAATTGCACACAACATTGGGATATGGATGTGTACAGTGGAATCTTATTGGATATCTTCATCTATTTCATAAGTACAGAAGAACGTGTGTTCTGCCAGTTTTCTCTTGAAAAGCTAAGTATGGGAATTCTTTATCTTCTTTTCTTCTTTATCATACCAAATGTTAGCTTTATACGTTTAGTGATTCCGGAAGTCTAAACAGAAGATGAATACTGGATTTAACAGCTAAAACTTATGCATACCTATATTAACTCAACACAACTATGTATTTAAAACAATAATACGACTATAAATAAAGTGTTATTTCTATATTTGTTATATAATGTAAATGTAAAAATGGGGAGTAGCAGCAAAAACCTAGATATTTCAAAATATGGTAAGCTAATTGTTTATCTTTAGAATGAATCCAGAACCCACAAACTGAAAAAAAGCCAAAAGTCCTTAAAAAAGAACATTTTATGAAAGAGGCACTCAATGAAGAATAGTTGATGAAAGTAATAGTTCTCTATTATTGTGTGATTTGGTACTTATTTACAATCTTTATAGGTTACACTAATAATGGAAGTGGCTGGCCGATGTAACGAGTTGACGAACCTAAACATTGATCACTGAAGATTTTATATACGAGGGTTATTCAATAAGTAAAGAGACAAATTCTATAATTTTAAAACTATTCAATGAATGTGTACAATCTTTTCAGGGGTGTTAGTTGGCAACCTTGGGATATGCTCTGATCAGCTGTTTCATCATTTTATGTCAACATAACCTCAAAATTTTCAGTTCACCATGGCAAGTCCACTAGAAGATTGCACCTTAGAAGAGCAGCGAAGTTTGATTGAAGGAGACGCTTTTTTTAAAAAATAGTGACCTGCGACGAGGTCTGGATCCATCACTACGACCCTGAGACCAAAAGGCAGAGTATGGAGTGGAAACACACTGGCTCTCCAGTTCGCAAAAAATTCAAGGTTCAACCTTCCGCCGGTAAAGTGATGCTGACCATCTTTTGGGACTCACAGGGTCCAGTCTATTGCGATTTCCTTGAAGATCAGCGAACTATCAATAGCCAATACTACTCTGAGATGCTAGAACACAAAGTTAGACCAGCTATCAGGAGCAAACGCCGTGGACTCTTGTCAAAAGGAGTCATTCTTCAGCACGATAACGCCCGCCCTCATACAGCCCAGCTGACCCGTGATAAGCTTCAAGAATTGGGTTGGGAGGTCTTACTTCATCCTGCCTACAGTCCCGACCTCGCCCCATCTGATTTTTACCTGTTTGGACCACTCAAAGACGCCCTACGTGGAAAAAGATTTGCTAACAATGAGGAAGTTAAGGAAGCGGTGCAAAAGTGGCTTCGGGGTAAATCGAAAGAATTCTTCGCCAAGGGAATTAGGAAGGTGCAAGAAAAATGGGACAAGTGCATAACTGTGGGGGGTGATTATGTTGAAAAATAGCCTTAATTTTGAAAGATTGAAATAAACCGTTTTTGAGCTATAGCCATTTGTCTCTTTACTTATTGAATGACCCTCGTAGATCATATCTGTATGTTTCTACACCAGATGCGGAGATAAATGTTTCTCGCAGTTTCATTATTATTATGGAAGAAGGATTCTCTGTAAAGTTGTTAATATCTGCAGGAAGTACATGTTTTTATGCTCTATTACCACGGGAGATTGGAATTCACATTGTCGAGAATACCGACGAAGATTGCTTCTTTATTTATTACCGGATGTAGAGTCCTACACTGGTCACAGTATAAAACGTTCTTTGGCAATTTTATTGGAAAATGCGACTGATAATATTAAGACCATCAAACACTACGGTGGATGGGATGGAAATCGTCCACTGTCACGGAAGGCTATATTGATGGAATCCGTATTAAATCAAATGAATGTTGCAAAGAGTATCCAAGGGAGAGTTTTTAGAATACAGAAGAATTCCACTTTTGCTTTTGTTGATAATCCATCTCAAAGTATTTTTTGCGTTAATCTTAATAAACAGAAGAATGTTGCAACATAAGTGTAATAAAATTGGCAAAGTTGAATTTGATGAAGTGAGTAAGATTATGGGGTGTATTCTGTATCATATGTTAATTTTAACATCCTGTTTATTTTTTTTACCAATAACACTAGAAGACACAGAATATAAAATTAAAATGATAGGTAATAAATTACGTTCTTTTGCTTATAAATTTTAATAGGCTGTTAAAATTAATATTAGCATATAGTCCATTCGCTTAGGCGAGAGAATGTGGAACCAATTCTTGAACAGAGACAAATTCTATTGATCAAAAGAGGATAATTTTGGAGCTGAATCAATAAAAAGACTTGTTTCTGTTTAAGAATTAGTTCTACATTCTCTCGTCTCGGCGAATGGGGTATAGTAGAATACAGAATACACCCCAATGTCTATTAATATCAATGTTAATGTAAATATTAATGTGATTTAATAAATTCATGCAAAATTTTATTTATTTGAATTTCCCTGACAGAATGGAGTACATGTTATTTCAGTTTTCTCTGAGCATTGTTTGCTATTTTGACAAGTTATGCTTCTGTTCCATTTAACGCATTCAACAGATGGCGTTCGCATCAGCGCCAGCTTTAAGTAGCTGAAATTACATTGGGTAAACTAGTCTCTCAGCCAATCAGAGAAGTCAAAACTAAGCCCTATTCTCTGCAATTCTAAATGCGTAAGATAGTACCAGGTATAGTAAATATGCAAATGCTCGGTTCGCTAACCTTGTGTTATACAGGATGAGTCATCGAAATCGCCGTCTTCGATATCTCCCTTTTCGTTAGAAATATAGTATAAGTTTATTAACAGAATTTTTTCGTCTACTCAAGGAGCATAACGTAAAATTATTTTCACATATACAGGGTGTTGCATTACGGTTCGGTGAGAATTGTTTCTCTTTTTTTAAATGGAACACCCTATATATTTTGAATTGTATTTAAATTTACCTATACGAACATATGAATTTTGTTTTAGTTTTCCACGGCGTTGTCAAGTTATTCCGTTTTTTCTCTAAAAAAGACCGAATACACGCATTGCTTTATAAAGGCTTACTGAAATTTTAATAGTAAAAATTAAGAATTTTCTTTTCTGTATAACTGTAATTATATGTTCTGACATATTTTTTTTTTAATGTAATTATACAGGCTGTTCAATAAAGCGAATCAAATGTGCTCAATTTCAAATGACTATAACTCGTCATTTTCAAATGGAACACCCTATATTTTATTATTTAGTTGTTATATGGAAGAGAAACATAAGAGCAACGTAGATGTCAAGTCTGGTCTCTTTCACATCAGTCGAAATGGCCAGTCCGCAAAATTCACCAGGAGTAAAGTAACCTTCTGAAGACGATTTCGGGTTTTATTTAAATAGTACAGGGAAGAGAAACATAAGAGGAACGTAGATTTCAAATCTGGTATCTTTCACATCAGTCGAAATGGCCAGTCCGCAAAATTCACCAAGAGTAAAGTAACCTTCTGAAGACGATTTCGGGTTTTATTTAAATAGTAAAGGGAAGAGAAACATAAGAGGAACGTAGATTTCAAATCTGGTGTCTTTCACATCAGTCGAAATGGCCAGTCCGCAAAATTCACCAAGAGTAAAGTAACCTTCTGAAGACGATTTCGGGTTTTATTTAAATAGTAAAGGGAAGAGAAACATAAGAGGAACGTAGATTTCAAATCTGGTGTCTTTCACATCAGTCGAAATGGCCAGTCCGCAAAATTCACCAAGAGTAAAGTAACTTTTTGAAGATGATTTCGAGTTTTAATTAAATAACATAGGGAAGAGAAACATAAGAGGAACGTAGATTTCAAATCTGGTGTCTTTCACATCAGTCGAAATGGCCAGTCCGCAAAATTCACCAAGAGTAAAGTAACCTTCTGAAGATGATTTCGAGTTTTAATTAAATAGTATGAGGAAGAGAAACATAAGAGCAACGTAGATTTCAAGTCTGGTGTCTTTCGCTTCAGTTGAAATGGCCAGTCCGCAAAATTCACCAAGAGTAAAGTAACCTTCTGAAGATGATTTCGAGTTTGAATTAAATTGTATAGGGAAGATAAACATAAGAGCAACGTAGATTTCAAATCTGGTGTCTCTCATATCAGTCGAAATGGCCAGTCCGCTTTTTTTTTGTGGTCCGCAAAATAGAACTTCCCTTGCCAGTATAATACATCTCGTCAATTCCATTTTATTTTACATTAATATCGTATATATGCATAATATTAATAACACAAATAAATTTTAAACAACTCAGTTTTATTACAATATGAACTATTTTTGATTTGTAATCTACGTACACATAATTTAGTACATGATAAGGTAACATACAATATTCGGTACATTGTTGTTCTTTTAATATACTAGTATAAGTAATTTGTTTATTTATTTTCATAAAAAAAGTAAATATTGTACAATATCGTATCATGTGTCTGTATTACTGCTTATGGTAGGTACATGTTTCATAAACCAGCTATAATTATCAAATAACTAATATATTTATTTTATTTTAAAGGTGATTTTATTTTTCCCATACATTTCATTTCATCTTCATAAATGTTTCACATTTAGCCCTTCCATGGCCTTTCTATAATTATATTATAAAATGTTTATTGTTTTTATATACCTTCAATTAAATAGTATTAATATTATATTATTATTGACGATTGTGCTAAATTTATATCAAAAATATGCACACATAATTTGTGAATAAATAAATTTATTTGGCATATATAAAATATGTATTTAATCATTTTTAAAATATTGTAACCCCAAATATATTAACATTTTCATTTGTTTGTAATTCAAATATAATTATAAAATCAAATATTACTAAACACTACCGGAATAAAGCGGTAGTGAACAAACCAGAAATGACTAAATCAATGCGCAACCGACTTCATAGTGGTAGAGATTTGCACAAGTCGAGAATTGTATAAGACAGTATAATTTTTTCCGAGATTTGAATATTCGAAAAACGCATAAGTCGTTATTTGAATAAGGCGATGTTAAATTTTTTGATTTTTATCCAATACGATGTTTTATAAATTGATATGTGAATAAAGTGATATTTGAATTTTCGTACACTCTGACCCTACCCGCAATTTTAATATACCAGAAGTGAGGTTAATCACAGCACACAAATACTGTGTAAATTAAAACTGTAAATTTACCGTTTTCTTTGTCGTTATAAATAAATATATTCTTGAAGAACATATAAATTGTATTATTTTTTCACTACTTATTTATCCTTTCTTCCAGTTTATTATGACTATACTTCAAAATATTGGACCCCTTTCTTTTCCATAATCCTCACAACCTTCTTCATTGTTTTAGAATACTTTTACTGAAATAAGTAATGTATTGAATGTTAAATATTTATAAACAAAAATATTAATTGAAATTCAGAATGGATGACAACTTACCAACAAAAAGTTTTTAAAATTCATAAAACAGGTTGTTAAATTGATATTCTTTTATTTTATATAGTATATTAATTATTGTTAAAGAGAAATGTTTATATCAATTATTAATAACTCATTTTTAAAATTATTATTTCATACTGTTGAAAATAAATAAAAGTTACTAGACAATATCATAATGAAATCTTGGTGAACAAACCATTAGAGATTGTCAGCCATCTTTGTCGAACGGTGCATATGTCAAGATTTGAGCATTTTGGTACGCGCCAACTTCATGGACTAGATTTGCGGATTCGAGAAATGCATAAGTCGTTATTTGAAGAAGGCTATGTAATTTCATGGACTAGATTTGCGGAGTCGTAAAATGCATAAGTCGTGATTTGTAGAAGGCTATATAACTTCATGGGCTAGATTTGCGTAGTCGAAACATGCATAAGTCGTGAGTTGAAGAAGGCTATGCAGGAGTATTCGTATGTTGAGACCCTACCCCCACCTAAAAATATTTATATAAAACAAAAATATTAGCTTATTTAAGACAAAATAAGTAGTATTTGTTATTTATATCTTGTCTAGTTATACTATTTTGTTATCAATAACTAAGATTTTTTCAATATTTATTGTTGACATCAATTGTTAACAATTAAGGAAAAAAATGTTTTTCTTCAAGTGTACAATAATAATCATATTATGCTACTATACAAACACTATAGAAGATATTCATTTTATTACTAGTACAACAATGTTGTTCATTATTGTACTAGTAAAAAAATGTTAGCTTCTTAGTTCACCGCTGGCGGCAGCAGTCGTCACAGCAACACAAACCATATTGAAAATTGTTATTTGACAATTGTATCGTTTGTGTTTTGTAGTGTGCACAGCCAACTATGGCCGAAATTGCAAATTCTACAATTAAAACAATTCCAGAAAAATACAAAAAATCCCCAATTTTCTTTCAAACACTTGAAGAAAAAATAGTATATGTTATTCGGAGCAGAACGTCCTTTTTGTGTTTTACCCAGCTTGCCTAGCCTCGGCCGCAATAGCTGGGTGCAACACAAAAAGACCGCTTTCTACTCCTAATAACATAATATACTATTATTTGTGCATTGTAGGACATTGACATTAGATAAATAAATTACATTTTTTTTCAATGCTTTATTATTTATTTCTGCTATAGATTATGCACGCATATTGCGTTTTTGGAAGATTCTAGAATCAGTCTAGAATTTATCGGTATGTTGCGAGAGCTTTAGCAGTACCAAAAACTACAGTATACACAACTGGTTTTTGGAGACAGGAATTTGGTTGAAGATCAGAAAAGGTGTACAATAACTAGAGACAACCATTTTGTTGTAATTATTATTATTGTAATATGGAATAAAGGACTGTGTTGTTTACTTTTTCATCTAATTATTATTATTATTATTTGCTAATAAACACCCCCAAGTGATGTAGCTTTTTGAGACGAATTTGAGGCCATTGCACATTGCATGTCGCAAGTGGTCAGGAGAGGAGACAGTCTGGAGAAAGTGAAATGAAAGATATACAGCTGCTATCCAAAAGCCAGCTACGAAGAAGGTGGAGTTATGGTTTGAGCGGAGATATCTTTTAATGATCACACAGATCTCATCTTCATAACAACTTAACGGTATTTTGAAGAAATATTCCAGGAGGTTGTAATTCCGTTTGTTGCATATATTGGTGACAATTTTCAGCTAATGCAGTAATGCGGAGTAATACATGTTGCGAGAATTGTTACGCTATATTTGAACGATGTGTGAATTTCAACTCTGGAGTGGCCAGTAGATATACAGTCCAGACTTATATCCCATTGAACTTCTGTGGAAAGTTACAAAAAAGGTATATCGACGTGTAAACCTGTCTTAAAAAATTACAAGAACTAAAACGAGCCCATCTTGAGGAATAACAATATTTGTTAAATACATTCTCCCAAACAAATTTAAAATTTAAACTTAACAAGCAGGCATTTTTAAAATAAAATACTAAAACAAAAATAGAAATATAAAATTTGATATTTGTATAAATATTGCAAACAAGACACTATCCTCGTCGATATGTGAAGATATGAACGTTATTAAAGTCCTTAGAAATAATATATTTACACACTAAACAGAGTAATTTAACTACTATATCAAAAAATACAAATATTATGAAAATATAAAAGCACAACAATAAAACCTTGAAATAATTTGCCGAATATGGCTGCCAATACAAACGTCAAATGGCGCTGCTGGCTTCACGCTTTTAAAAGGGGGAGCCCCTGTGTTGTCAGTACTTCATATATCTTTACTTTAGGAATTATTCATTAGCCATCTATTATCATCAAATGAAACTAAGTGTTGTGCCATCTTGTGACGACTAGCGAAAATCGACCATTCAAGTTGGTCCGCCATTTTAGGAATTTTTCAAAGTCATGTTTTATAAAAGTCACACTTTTAAAAAGCAGTGTTTTAAATTAGATATTTTTAATGCTACCCGTATGTCTAATAGCGTCATCTTTGTCTTACTAAAGCATTTAGAAAAAGATAGTTGTACGAAATTTGAATATGATATTTGATAGCAGTGGTGCTTAATATTTTTGCATGCTCGTTCGCAACCCAAATTCAGGCGATATTAATGAAGTTACCCCACAGATCTACATATAAATTGACAGATAGCTTATCCCATGTATATTTTCTGTGCCGACGTGGGTGTAACCGCCATATTGAGTCGGGGCAGCAGGCGGGAAATTTAAATGTAGTAATATTCGAATCTTAGTAATTTAAAAATTTATTACTTGAAAGAAAATTATATTTATTAAATGTAAACATTTTTTTCATAAAATAATGTGATAATGGGAGTAATTAATAGATAAATGAAACAATATTTAATGTAACAAATAGATTTTATTGGTAGCAAAATAGTAGCAGAAATTTGTCTTAAAATTGTATAATACTTGCAGTTGTATGAAATAGGAGTCTAGTTTTAACTCATAATTCGCCTTTTATAGATTCTGTACCATATGTAATGTTAATGGTCAGGTAGCATGTAGAAATTCATAGGGTTTGTATTTTTCGTGTGTTTTCCTTTCCGAGCTTGTGCCACTGATTCCATTTAGAATCTTCTTCGATTATTGCGAATATAATAGAAAAATATGCTAACATCATCCATCGAAGTTCTCTTTAATTGCAATTTCCTTGTGTGGTGCATCTTGTAATATTTAACTAATATTATAAAATATAATATAAAACTAAATATGATAAAATCATTTACAGAAATCACACATATTATGAGAAAAATTATATTTTTTGCTACAATACCTTCCCGGTATTTTAACTTTTTTGAATTAGTCACATCACATATAGCATTTTAAACAGTTTCTTTATTTATTTCATTATACTATGATGTATACTATTCAAAATAAAGTTGTAAATTGTATCACCTTCTCGAAATGTCAAAATTTAGTCGGTATGCAAAAGTTACAAAGCGTTAGAGGCGCTGACGCTCGTGCATATCGCCTATAGACCTAGCAAAAAATTGACTGTAATATTTTAAATTTAAACTGAGATTTTAATTTTTTAAATTTTTTGAATATTTGATTTCATTAACAAAATATTCTCGATCTGAACGGGAACACATGTATCGTCCTAATGTTCATACATCGCCACGTTCATTTCTTGTAGTTACCGTGGTTCAATTTCGGAATATACTGTTAATAAAAATATGTTGCTTTTTCGATAATTACGTCGCATCTGGCAACACTGATTGTAATCGCTGATTCACGGTAGCATAAAGCTTAATGTACACAATTTTCCTATTTAGTGCATTGAATCCACAAACAAAATTTAATATCTTGTTTGATTGTGAATTTAACTATAAATATTCTGTCTCATTCCTTTTGCAAATATATTATTTATTTTATTGATCATTTGAAATTTACATAAAATTATTTTGCAAATTATGCGTCTGTAAATCAAACTTTATACTTCAGTGCCATCTATGATACAAATTGTAGTACAAACATCAAACATGTTATAACCTCTGTGCCTCTACAGTCAATAATTTATTATAATAACAGCAACAGATTATGTGTAAAATTTGGTAAGTTTTAAATATATATTACAAATGGTATATTTTATTAATGCTGGCTCATATATTTCCTGATATTCTTTGCGAACAATAATGCGTCTAAAAACCCCGTTGTTTTTAAAGTATTATAAATTATCCAAACATCATTTCTTCTATCGCACTTTCGTCGTGAACTGCTTTGTTTAACTTCTGTTTAGGAAGACATAGGATGTCTTATAAAAGTGAAGTTCTTGCAGAAGTTTTTTATGCTTAGAAAACGACCTATATTGTAAGTATATTAAAATGTAATAGTAATATTGAATAAGTTCAGCCACTGAGGTATTCCTTACGGAAGTTGCAATAAAATGCTAATGACCACCCATAAACCATCCCTACAACCCTTGACAGATAAGATTTTACTTGTGTAACTATTAAAATTTTGCTTTAAATTCGGTCTTTTAATTAATGCTACCAAGTTCATATTGTACACGCTTACTTCTGTAATTGATGAGATTATGCTATCACCTGCAAACTATCCCTACAACCCCTGACAAACTTTTTTTGTGTAACTATTCAAATTTTGCTATAAATTCGGTGTTTTATTTAATAAATCATCCCTACAACTCCTGACAAATAGACTTCTGTAACTATTACAATTTTGTTTTAATTAATAAACCATCCCTACAACTCCTGGCAGATAGACTTTACTTGTGTAACTATTACAATTGTTTTAATTCGGTGTTTTAATTAATAAACCATTCATACAACTTCTGACAGATAGACTTTACTTATGTAACTATTACAATTTTGCTTTAACTTCATATTGTACACGATTATTTCGGTAATTCATGTGATTATGCTACCATCCATACAACTCCTGACACACACTTTACTTGTGTAACTATTAAAATGTATTAAATTCAGTCTTTTAATTAATGCTACTAAGTTTATATTGTTGACTACGCTTACTTTTATAGTTGATGTGATTATGCTACCACCCATAAACCATTCCTACAATCCCTAACAGATAGTCTTTACTTATGTAACTATTACAGTTTTGCTTTATATTCGGTGTTTTAATTAATGCTACCAACTTCTTGGTTCACGAAAGATGACTATTCAAAGTGACCTGTTCGAAGAAAGAACAACACTATATACAGCAGTAGCTTAGCAACATTTCATTTTAGAACGAGAATAGTATATTATGTTATTAGGAGTAGAAAGCGGTCTTTTTGTGTTGAACCCAGGCGCAAGAAAACTGGAGATTTTTTAAATATTTTTCTAAAATTGTTTTAATAGCGTTTGCAATTTCAGCCATAGGTAGCTATGTACACCACAAAACACAAACGATACAACTGTCAAATAACAATTTTTCAATATGGTCTGTGTTGCTGTGACGACTGCTGCCGCCAGCGGTGAACTAAGAAGCTAACATTTTTTTACTAGTACAAAAATGACCAACATTGTTGTACTAGTTATAAAATGAATATCTTCTATAGTGTGTGTATAGTAGCATAATATGAATATTATTGTACACTTGAAGAAAATAGTTATTTGTATATCAAGTGCTGAAAGTCTATCTTTGTCGAACCAAAACGAAACTTGCAGCCTGAGCGAAGCGAAGGTTGCAATCGATTGTGTTCGACAAAGGACTTTCAACACGTGTTATACACACTATTTTTTCTACTCCTGCAAGATAAAAAATAAGGAAATAAAGAATTATTTTTAAAAAATAATTTGACATTTATTTTCAATTTTTGTATTTGTGATGCGTATCTATGACAACAACAAACATTGTATACAACGTTTGTAAGTAAAATTCGTTGCTAGGATACCGAAGCGTGCTGCAAAGAGTTACTTTCAACATGAAAAACAAACCAGAAAATTGTATTTTCAGAGCAGGAATAGAAAAAGATTATTTTGCGTATGTCAACGTAATTTATGTTGTGTGACAGTTATACGTAAATGGTGACATTACTTTCTAACACACTATAAATAATGACATATGTCGTGGAATTTTAGATATCTAATTATCTACTACACTGCCCTGTAATGTTTACCCAGTGACGTTGACATTTAAATCAAATTATTATTATTCCATGGTTTATGTCACGTCTGTGTTTTCGTGTTTCGAAAAAACATAGGCGAAGAACATAAATCTTTGAGAAAGATATTATTTAAAAAGAAACATAATTTTGGAATATATTACACTTTTTTAAATTTAAAATGTATCCATAAATATTTTATGTTGCACGCCTATGCATATGAAATCGAGTACGAAATGCAGTGATCTTATCTACAAGAAATATTGTATCAGACGGTTTATAAATGACCTTGAATAGCCATCTTTAGTGAACCAAACTATATCACCCATAAACCATCTCTACAACCCCTGACATAGATTTTTCTTGTGTAACTATTAAAATTTTGCTTTAAATTCGGTTTCCTAATTAATGCTACCAAGTTGCATAATCAGAGTGAACCTAGCGGCCTATTCGCAGCGGCCGATTCGATTTAAAGCAAGTGTTGCATAGCCCAGACAGTAAATGTACTACGGACATCAAAAGTATTGTTATTTTATGAAAAACAAAAAATTAACAAAAAAAATAATATTTTTTCTGTTTTTAACATATTCTTATATATATTTTATCAAAAAAGTGGTTCATATACCAACAAATATTGTAAATAATATATTTTATTTTGGATAATTAGCAATATTACCCTGATTCATTTAAATATTTATCTACAAGATAATGAGTAATGAATTTGAAGGGGTAGCCATATCACGTACATATTTGGTGGGGTAGTTACCATAGCTCCTCTGAGTAATATAATGTATATTTTGTTTAAATAATAAAAGGATGAATATATATTTTTACCTTCCGTCACCTTTAGGTAAGGAAGGTATTGCTTTGGTCAAAAAAATCAATGATGAGTTTTTACTGAATAAGCACGTTTTAGGGTCCATATAATACGATTTTACCATTTTTACGATGATGTCTGTATGTATGTGTGTCTGTGTGTCCGTGTGTCCGTGTGTCTGTGTGTGTGTGTGTGACAAAAGTTCCGGATTCCATAACTTCAATACCACGATTCCAAAAATTATATTTTTTTCGTATTCCTCAAGTTTACATCCAGAAGAACAACTGATTAGATTTTGGTTATAATTGGTCAAGCGGAAGTAGTCTTATTTGAAGATTTAACAGTTAAATTTGATTTATTGACATTTAACGTTATTATAACTTAAAGAATATATTCTCTATACGATTTGATTACAATTTATACTTCATATTCAATAGATACAGAGTTAAAGAATTTTAAAGAAATTAAATTTTATAATTCAGCCAGCTATGCCAAACTTGGGAACTAGTAATATATTCATATAATTCAAATTGACAGATGTCAGTATCAATAAAAAGTAAATTAATGTGGCAGATATGAGGATGTTGAAGTAGATATTGGGGAATACACGGAAAGATATGGTAAGAAAATAACTCTAGTGTTACAAGTTTTTAGAAAGATACAAGAAAGACGATTACATTGGTTTGAACATGTCATGAGGAGAAATGAAGAATTATATTGAAACAAGAATGAATATTTTAGTAATAGGACGTTAAAGAAACAGAGGAAGACCAAAGATAAGATGGAAGGACTGTATTGCGGAAGATTTGAGAGAAAAGGAACTGAATGAGAACGACATGCTAAAATAGCGACCCCTAACGAATGGGAAAAGCTAAAGAAGAAGAAGATGCCAGGTCAAGTGCAATTTGAATAGTTTGTTTATGAAATAATTTTACGGGAAATTTAGAATCTTTTGTAAGAAAAATTATGGAATTTATACATTATACACGAGAATGACGGAAGGTATTGTGCTGGCCACAACAGATTTTTGAGTTTAGAGTGTTAAAATATTATTGGCACATATAACATCCGCTATCAATTTAAGAACAAGCCGTATCACAACTATATTTGGTAGGGTACTTAAGACAACCCCATTGAGTAATTTAATGTACATTTTGTGTAAATATTCAAGGGATAAGATATAAATTATTGAGAGTTTAGAATATCAAAATATTATTTGAATATGTAACATCCCCTATCAATTTAAGGAAAAGCCATATCACAACCATATTTGGTACGGTACTTAAGACAACCCCCCTGAGTAATTTAATGTACATTTTGTTTAAATATTCAGGGGATGAGATATACATTTTTGAGAGTTTAGAATATTAAAATATTATTTGAATATGTAACATCCAATATCAATTTAAGGAGAAGCCGTATCACAATTATATTTGGTAGGGTACTTAAGACAACCCCCCTGAGTAATTTAATGTACATTTTGTTTAAATATTCAGGGATGAGATATACATTTTTAAGAGTTTAGAATATCAAAATATTATTTGAATATGTAACATCCCCTATCAATTTAAGGAGAAGCCGTATAACAACCATATTTGGTAGGGTACTTAAGACAACTCCCCCGAGTAATTTAATGTACATTTTGTTTAATATTCAGGGGATGAGATATACATTTTTGAGAGTTAAGAATATCAAAATATTTGAATATGTAACATCCCCTATCAATTTAAGGAGAAGCCGTATCACAACCATATTTGGTAGGGTACTTAGGACGACCCCCCCTGAGTAATTTAATGTACATTTTGTTTAAATATTCAGGGGATGAGATATACATTTTTAAGAGTTTAGAATATCAAAATATTATTTGAATATGTAACATCCCCTACCAATTTAAGAACAAGCCGTATCACAACTATATTTGGTAGGGTACTTAAGACAACCCCCCTGAGTAATTTAATGTACATTTTGTTTAAATATTCAGGGGATGAGATATAAATTTTTGAGAGTTTAGAATATCAAAATATTATTTGAATATGTAACATCCCCTATCAATTTAAGGAAAAGCCATATCACAACCATATTTGGTACGGTACTTAAGACAACCCCCCTGAGTAATTTAATGTACATTTTGTTTAAATATTCAGGGGATGAGATATACATTTTTAAGAGTTTAGAATATCAAAATATTATTTGCATATGTAACATCCCCTATCAATTTAAGGAGAAGCCGTATCACAACCATATTTGGTAGGGTACTTAGGACGACCCCCCTGAGTAATTTAATGTACATTTTGTTTAAATATTCAGGGGATGAGATATACATTTTTAAGAGTTTAGAATATCAAAATATTATTTGAATATGTAACATCCCCTATCAATTTAAGGAGAAGCCGTATAACAACCATATTTGGTAGGGTACTTAAGACAACTCCCCCGAGTAATTTAATGTACATTTTGTTTAATATTCAGGGGATGAGATATACATTTTTGAGAGTTAAGAATATCAAAATATTTGAATATGTAACATCCCCTATCAATTTAAGGAGAAGCCGTATCACAACCATATTTGGTAGGGTACTTAGGACGACCCCCCCTGAGTAATTTAATGTACATTTTGTTTAAATATTCAGGGGATGAGATATACATTTTTAAGAGTTTAGAATATCAAAATATTATTTGAATATGTAACATCCCCTATCAATTTAAGGAGAAGCCGTATCACAACTATATTTAGTAGGGTACTTAAAACAATCCCCTCGAATAATTTAATGTACATTTTGTTTAAATATTCAGGGGATGAGATATACATTTATATCTTATCCCCTGAATATTTAAATAAAATGTACATTAAATTACTCAGGGGGGTTGTCTTAAGTACCATACAAAATATGGCTGTGATACGGCTTCTTCTTATATTGATAGGGGATGTTACATATTCAATTAATATTTTGATATTCTAAACTCTCAAAATTGTATATCTCATCCCCTGAATATTTAAACAAATTTACAATAAATTACTCAAGGGCGTTGTCTTAAGTACCCTACAAAATATGGTTGTGATACGGGTTCTCCTTAAAATGATAGGGGATGTTACATATTCAAATAATATTTTAATGATCTAAACGCTCTAAAATTTATATCTTATCCCCTGAATATTTAAACAAAATGTACATTAAATTACTCAGAGGGGTTGTCTTAAGTACAATACAAAATATGGTTGTGATACGGCTTCTCCTTAAATTGATAGGGGATGTTACATATTCAAATAATATTTTGATATTTTATACTCTCAAAAATTTATATCTCATCCCCTGAATATTTAAACAAAATGTACATTAAATTATTCAGGGGGGTTGCCTTAACTATCGTACCAAATATGGTTGTGATACGGCTTCTCCTTATATTGATAGGGGATGTTACATATTCACATAATATTTTGATATTATAAACTCTCAAAAATGTATATCTCATCCCATGAATATTTAAACAAAATGTAAATTAAATTACTCAGGGGGGTTGCCTTAGGTACCCTACAAAATATGGTTGTGATACGGCTTCTCCTTAAATTGATAGGGGATGTTATATGTTCCAATAATATTTTGATATTCTAAACTCTTAAAAATTAATATCTTATCCCCTGAATATTTAAACAAAATGTACATTATATTACTCAGGGGCGTTGACTTAAGTACCCTACCAAATATAATTGTGATACGGCTTCTTCTTAAATTGATAGGGGATGTTACATATTCAAATAATATTTTGATATTCTAAACTCTCAAAAAATTATATCTTATCCCCTAAATATTTACACAAAATGTACATTAAATTACTCAATGGGGTTGTCTTAAGTACCCTACCAAATATAGTTGTGATACGGCTTGTTCTTAAATTAGTAGCGGAGGTTATATGTGCTAATAATATTTAACACTAAACTCAAAAAATTATATTCATCCTTTTATTATTTAAACAAAATTTACATCATATTACTCAGAGGAGCTATGGTAACTACCCCACCAAATATGTACGTGATACGGTTACCCCTTCAAATTCATTTCTCATTATCTATTTAAATGAATCAACAAACTATTCACATCTCTTTCATCTACTCGAACTATTCCGAAGTTTGCCGAGCATGCACGAACATACGAAAAACATAGCAAAAATTAAAACTTTCGTCAATTCCCTATGCTATGCTATGCTGTGCTATGTTATGCTGTGTTTTCTATGTCAGTTATAAATGCATATACGAAAGTCCATATGTTCAAATTCAAATATGAGCTGTGCTGTGCTATGCTATGTTGTTGTGTTTTCTATGTTTATTATAAATCCACCTTTATACTTTCAGAATTAATAGCATGATATTGCGAAAAAGGATTTGATGTTTGTATTTTACGATATTTATTCCAGATTATAATGTTGGTATAAAATACACATTCTATTTCATCCAGCTATATTAACATTGGTCGCATTCATAAGACGTAACAGTTGTGGAACAGTTACCGATATATCTTACAAATTCAACGCTACTTTTATGCTACCGTCAGAACGGTCGGCCATGTTTTGTAGCGCTTTTAAAATACGCTACTTTTGGGAGCACAGATAATATAATACCTACCTATAGATGGTGAACTGCAATGTTAAGGGCTTGAATAGTATTAGTACGCCCTCTCTTGATAGAAAGAAGTACCAAAAGCAATTTTAATTTGGTGCTGGTAATATAGAGTACATAATTAAAAATAAAAGGAAATTTAAAAATAAAATTTTAATCGTAGAAATAGACTATTTAGGCCTTAAGGATCAAGGATAAATTATAAAATTAATCCTTGATCCTTAAGGCCTAAATAATCTATTTCTACGATTAAAATAAATATATATATATATATGGGATCACAAATAATTCTTATCAACGTTTATAATATAACACTAAAAAAATTAAAACTATTACTATTTATTTATTTAATATATTTTTATATTTACACAATTTATCATGTTGAATTTTAGCCTTATTTGCTAATACATCCTCACTTTCCCCAATCTTTTTCTTTCCAACTAATATATTATTAATTTCTTTCACGTAGTGATGTGTTATTAACAAAGTACATTTCTGTATTATCGTATTTACTACAATTTCTTTATGAGTTTCACAACTTATGAAGTCAAAATTTACTTCTTCTTTTATATATTTCCTTAAATTATATAATATTTTCTTCTTGTGGCAATTTGCTTTTAAGAAATAAATCATCGGTTTTCCGTCAGTTCCTGTTCTCTTGAAGTTGTTCAAAGAATCGAACAAGTTGTCTAAAAAGGCAATCAATCGAGCTGTTTCGGTGGCATTTTCGCTGATTCCTGCAAAAGAGAAACATACTATTAACATCGATTGACCCAAAATAAAATTTGACAAATAAAAAATGTTGTATGAAGTATGAAGGCGCATGCAATAAATAAATAAACAAATAAATACATAACATACCTTTGGTTTTCGCCACTTGGTTCATTGAAGCTGCTACTCGCTGGCTGAGGACCTGGGTGCAATATTTCACTTTCATTTTATGCCCTGAATTGGGTAAATGAACATGACGCTCCGTCAATTTAGGGCATAGCCTTAAATTACCAACGTCTTCTTCTTGATCATATTTGTATAATTCGAGAATATGCTGCCACTGTCCGGTAATTTTCTCGCCGTTTATATTACACGTGATATTTTTTTTTTGGAAATTATTTCTCAGGCCCTTCATCATGTGGGGCACATCAAATATAGGCACCACAATTTGCCCGTTCACCTCAAAGTGCCGATGTTTCGGCTCCTCGCCTTTACGCCTGTACACGTCTCTCGTTTCTTGTACGAGGCCATTAATCGCACTCATATTGCATGATGCCTGATCACACACAGTACACACAACTGTTAGACCAGCGTCTTGTAGAGCAGCGATTATATTCTTAACTTGCGTCTTTAGAGCATCTGTGCTGGCACCACTTTTATTAAAGGTGAAAGCAACTGGCTGCTTCCACTGTTTCATGATGCCTCGCACCATAAAAACCAAGGCGTGGTTCGCAAAATCCCCGGTTCTCACAACTCCATCATCTACGAAACCTTCGATTTTATCCAACCCCTGATTATATTGCAGATTCGCTGAAATGCTCATTTCATCGAACATCAAGCAACATAATCGATGTAGTGGAGCCAGTCTCCGAACTTGATGCTTGAGGGCGGCGAACAATTGCTTATTGACGCCAGTATCCAGTTGTACTTGCGCCAAAAATTTTTGCAATGTCTTCCTTGTTGGCAGAGTAAACATTTTCTGCAACATGCCATACCCCTTTGCGCTCTGCTTCAAGAGGGACAAACACAGAATTTTTTCTTGTCGCGTGTACCTACGCGCATTCTTCTTCCTCTCGGTTTCCCTCATTTGTAGTTCAAAAAACATTTGAGCTGTCGGAGTTAACGTTGACATTTTCTGAAATTCTCTCGTCTCAGAAAAGTGCTCGGCTGCCTCTAAACGGCTTTTGAAGGACTTGGTTGTCATTTTGGAGCGAACGGCAAGTTTTTTCCAATGTACAGCAGCCCTGTACAATGTTTTTGCCTTCGGCGTTAACTCTTCTTGTCTCCTGACAGAAACGCTTCTCAGGAAACCTGCGCGACATTCTGTAAAATAAAACATAGGAATTAGAATCGTTGGCAAAACATGAATGTAAGTTAATTTAGTGTATTTTGCATGGTCGCCCGGTGCAGAATTTATGTGATCCAGGAGAAAAAGTTTCCAAATACAGTTACGAATGTGTGGAATTAATTGCGTATTTCAAATGCATATATTTACCATTGCTTGTGATCGGCGAGGAAACTCGTCTATTAGCATCAAAAGATGATAATGGTGTATCAGCAACAGAAGATGATAATGGTGTATCAGCAACAGAAGATGATACTGGCTGCGGTACTGCAATAAAACAATATGAGTAAAAAATACAACAATTTGTATTAAAAAATAATGTATTACCTCCTTCCATCTGCTGCGAAAATGAAGCATTTACTGGACTAGCCTGGGAGGAACTCGGGCTTTCTGCAACAAAAAGAAAATACAATTATCAATTACCTATATGTAAAGGACATGATTTATTTTTGTGTTTGTTGTATGAAATAAATAAATCAAAATTCTTTGTTTATAGTACTGAAAATAAATTTACTTGAAATTTCTAATATACAGGGTGTCCCATAACTTCAGGTACATATTAGAAGGGCATATAGTTCTTAATGTCCTGATTACGGAACAAAAAGAATTTTTTTCAAAATTCCTATTATTAAGGGTAGTTCACTTAAGAAGAACATTTTTTGTACCCCTGGATACTATAATATTTGGAATAGTGAAATTAGTTATAACTATTACATAAAATAATTTAACAATGAAACCTAATGAAATGATTGTATTATGCAAACATTTCTTATTAATTAGATATAACACAACGTAATATTAAATATTAAAACTACCTATTCAACCAGTGCCCCAAAACTGTTTCCTTCAAAAACCTCAAAAACTAATGTTTGAATTTTGAAAAAATTCTATTTGTTCCGTAATCAGGACATTAAGGACTATATGCCCTTCTAATATGTACCTGAAGTTATGGGACACCCTGTATAAAAACTTTAATATACCTGATGATTGGAGAGTAGGCAAAGCATTGCAGTGCAGTCTTGGATTTCCAGGACTCTTGTACTTGGAATCGAAATGGGCGGAACATACACGTCTGTTGGTGTACACTTTGTACATATCCATCGAACGTAACTCCTCCATGTCCAAGATATCTACCCACCTGGTGAAACGCTCCAACTCCTTCTCCGGGTTAGGAAAGCGATGCTGGTGTACACCTGTACAAAGAAAAGAAATGGTTGACAATAACATATTAATTTATAATAAGAACAATAAATATTCACTGTATTTACAACAAATAATTAAAATTACTTACCGGTAGCCTGACAACCCATAATACAACACTTCACTAAAGGCATGCTGTTTGTATTGAAAAATACAGTTTTTATTATCTGGAGAACAAACGGAACAAACGTAAACGTTGAACGAAAGTCAAACAGAAAATGGACGAAATGGACTGATTCACAGGACTGATTCGTACTTCACCATTTGCCTAAGTTGTTGTCTAAGTATTCGTAAGTATTCGTGCGGCATCGACAAGTGTCGGTTCCAAGTCGTAACTTAGTGCGACATCTCTATGTAGAAAGAAAAACTAAAAACGGAGGTACAGCTTCTTCCATTTGAGTTTCCACAGCCTGTTTGGGAGCGTATGCTACTTGGCTACTAAGGCGGGTTATGTGTGTTTTGACATGTGACAAGTATCCATATTTATTATCTAAAAACCAATAAAAACTAATTTCCAATTATCCTAACTAATAAAAATATAAAACAGACAATAATTGTAATCTAACCTCACTTTTTTGAACTAAGTTGGACGGGTTGGACTGAATGTAACTATGAATGTAGCATGTACATTTATAAGTTCCCAACAGTTGAAGTAGCGTAGCGGTAACTGTGTGATCTTATGAATGCGACCATTGGAATTTTTCCCGTGATTCTATGACTACTACTGTAGTTAAAATTAAAAGAAACACAATATATATATATATATATATATATATATATATATATATATATATATATATATATATATATATATATATATATATATATATATATAATACACTCGCCACTAAATGTCAAAATCAAAACAAAATTTGAGGTTAACTTGTGTCATGTAGCAGTCGACAGAGCATACCGGTAATACCGGACAAATTTTATTCGTTCGCTTACCGTTAATATATATAATAATAATTTATTTGTCATAAGAATTACATGAAATGCATTTGGCTTGTTAATACAAAATATTATATACAGATGTTTATTTTATTTTGTCCACTATTGCTATCTCCAGAACTATAAGAGCTACGAGGTCGGTTTAATTAGCAAACAATTTGTATTTTACAAGAATATTTTAATGAGCATAAAATATTTTTTTTCAACCAGTGGTTCACAAACTGTGGATACCAACTTTGTTATTTTAAATACAACTATATTTTTTTTATTTGCTTATTCGATAGGGAATTTTATTCAGAATACAATATTTGTACACCTTTAGATATCAAATCTTATGAGAAAAATGCATGTTTAGATTTATATTAGTTTTATTTTAAAATGGCTAAAATAAGTGTGCCATGGTCGATACAAATGAATGTGAAAAACAATTACTTTGAAACAAAAACACAACAAATAAATTTACAAATACTGCTCAAATTGTCCTCCATTTACGTTAATACATAATTTTATTCTTCGAAACAAATTACTTCTTATTGATCTCAATGTCCGGCCAGCAATATTATTTAAAACATTTTCAATGCTGTTTTTTAGATGCTGTAAGTCTGGATACACATTATTATAAACATTATCCTTTAAGTAGCCCCATAAAAAAAATGTAATGGATTTAAATCCGGTGACTTGGCGGGCCAAGCAATAGGGCCGTTAGTACCAATCCACTGATTCGGAAACATTTCATTTAAATATTGCGTTACTCTTTGCGCACTGTGGGCAGGTGCACCGTCTTGTTGATAATATAATTCTCTTAATTTAGTGGCACATAATCTAGCATATTTGCTAACATGTCTCTTAAAAATTGCAAATACCGATCACCTGTGAGAGTACCTTCATACATATAAAAAAATATTTTATCCTCGATTTTATCTTTCAAAATAGCACACCAAATGTTAAAATTCTCTCTCACGCACAATTATAGGATTCTCAGTACTGCAGTAATGATTATTTCTTGCAATAAACATGCCATTATTTGAAATATTTGATTCATCTGTCCAGATAATAAATTTTAAAAACTCTCTTCCTTCATTTAACAACAAATGACAAAACTCAAGAGGTCTTTCATGGTCTCCAAGATGTAAATATTGAACTTTTTTAAGTTTAAACGCTCTATATTTATTTCTTTTTAGAATTCAATCGTCATTCATTTTACGGAATATAAAATTATTTGAAATAATTGTAGTTCATTTTCATACTATAACGTTGGCACTACTGAGAAATGACCATGTTGTATTAAATAATTCTATATTACGTAAAAGGAATAAGGATTGACTTAGAAATAATTGTAAATTAATTAATATATACGTTTCTTTAATACTAGCATATATTTTCTTCTTTTTTAAAAAAATAAATAACCAATAATTACTACAAGTTATATTTCTTTTTATCAGGTTGATGACGTGAGTCTTCTGCATGTTTAATATAACATTACATTTGCATATTAATTTTCCATATTATACATATTTAGAAAAATATTATCTATATCAAATAATATACGGGTGCATACTCAACGCCCGAATATTCAAAACCAGAATATTCATGCACAGAATCATTCAAATCCCGAATATTCAAAACCAGAATATTCATGCACAGAATCATTCAACACCCGAATATTCAAAAACCGAATGAAAAAGTTTAGGCTACCTGTCACTAGATGTCACTATGAAAGCTAGTTTAACGCGTGTTCAATGGTGGTGCAACATATGCATTGTCGATAATCTAGTGAACTTTAATTTGGTCAAAAGAAAGTAAGTGGACATACGTCTGCATGGTCTGCATTCAATCCATTCAACTGTCCACAGCAACTGTCAAAAGTGACAGCTACGCTAGTAAATAAGAGAACATATACTAAAAAATAAATTAATAAATATTATATTCCAAATTAATAACATATGTTTGGTGAATGTTTATTTCTTTTAGAACGAGTTAGCCACTATTTGATAAGGTGATTACAACAGGTATCACAAAAATTTGTGTAAGAATACTGCCAAATGAATTTTTTAAACAATATTAGCTTATAATTTATTAATTTTATTTATAAAATGTCTTTTACAAATAGGAGATTTGTGTCATATTATGTAGCAACTTTCTGTTAAATTGATTTAATTGTGGAGCAAAGGAATGTCAGGAATGTAAATAAATAAATTTACTCATTTTTTAAAGCAAACGAACACATTTTATTCAAATATATACGAGCCCAGGTTCATAATAGTTAGCCAGCTTACATTTTCAAGAAATTTTCCACAAAATTCTTTCGTTTACTTCAAATATAGACTAAAAACTGTGGACCAAAAGACGTATGATAATAGCTCGACCGGCATTTAAAAGGTTTGGCTCAAGACATAATGGGACAATAATCCAACAGAAGAATGTGCAGGGCTTGTGAATACAATGCCTAATAAAATTAAAGATTTTATTTATAAAGGCGATATAACCCCTTCCCCCATTATTAATTGGTGGAGTACTTAAATAACATATACAGTTTTTGTAAGTTTAAAATCTATATTTTAAAGTAGAGGATAGAAATATCTCACCATTTTTGTAGGTTTTATAATTTGTTTATAGGAAATGTAAACTGATTGAACTATTATGAGCCTCGGTTTGTATGAAGAGTATAAATGCCAAATTCACCCTACAAAATTGTATGCACCTCTTACAGAAAATACGTTTGTATTTGACATAAATAATTATTTCATAAAGTAACTAAAGTGAACAAAAAAAAACGATGAGGTGCTGCAGATGAAGCAATTGAAGCTATGGAGATGATCCAGCTAAAAAAATCTGTTGTAGCCAGCATAATATGGTCGTCTGTTTTCTGTAAATACCTATTTTGTATAAATTCCACATAGAATGTTTCTTGCAAGCAATAAATATATTTCCAGTAAAATTATTTCTCAAACATAATATTCTGACATCTGCCCATCAATTATATTTACAGAACAGATTCTGTTTCCATAGTGGTGTATAGCAAGATTTATGAGACGTAATTTCTTTATAATAACCAAAATCTAATCAGCTTTTCATTTGGAAGCAAACTCAAGTATATACAAAAATTATAATTGTAGTATTGGAGTTATCGAACCTGAAAATATCAACACACACGCGCACGCACATACGCACACACATACGCACACACACACACACATACATACCCATACACATAATCAGATATAATTGTAAAAATGGTAAAATCGTATTGTGAGGACCCTAAAACGTGCTTATTCATAAGAATCTCTCCATCGATTTTTTTGACCAAAGACAAAAGTTTGTTCGTTCCGCTACCCTGCATCTGCCGCAAACCGCGGAGGTGTAATTTGCTGTTCTATCCAGTGCATGGTTAACTGTAAACTTACTAGATTCTGTTCGTTCCATTTTTCCAGTAACTTGCGGTAAAAGGCCGAGGTAGCTGGTAGTAATAATTTTTACAGTGGCCCATGACTATTAGGAAAAAAGCTGATATTTTTCAATAAGTACATGCTATGTAATGTTAGAATTGAAATAAATAAATAAATGTCATTGTCATATAAAAATAAATATATCATCACGGCATATTACCCATTGCTGGGTGTCCCAATCTGCTTTGTACACAGATGTCGGTAATGATGAAATATTTGTACCATTGCGGGTGCTTACCAGGCGTCACCTCATAGACACTCATTGCTAGCGTGGAGAGCACACCACAGGGTTCATTAATATTCGAAATAATTTTTGGCGTCGGTCGGGATTGAATCCGGGTCCTCAGATTCGCGACCAGGCACACGGCCACGAAATTTATAATAAAGTAAATTTATTTGATAACAATAGTAAACAATTAAAATAGTGGAGAATGGAATACTATATTTTATTGGAAATAGTCACTAAATTGTGCAAACATCGACATTAAAAATTCAGTAATTGGCACTAAAGTAATCCATTATAAGACGATTTCATACAAATATAGTGTTGCCAACCTTATGATAATTATTATATATGTAAGATAATTTGGGCAAGTGTATGATGTACAATACGTAAAATGATAAAAAATATGTGCAAGACGAACGAACTAAATAATTCCGATGAACAAGTTTCAGATAAAACATATAATTTTGAGTGTTCTCTACAATAACTTCAGTGTCGGAGATTAGCAATATTGAATGTCAGACTGACATATATAACCTATAAAAATAAATATTCCTGTCGGTTCTACAATTTTTCGATTTCAAATAAAACTTAATATGCACCTCGGCACTGAAGTTCCTTTTTATTACTCATATGCTTTATTATCCTCGGCTATAAGAACCCCGGCAAATAAATTCCACATTCGTAATAAAAATAGAACTTCAGTGCCTTGATACATAAATAACTACTTACTACTGAGTATCCTTCATAAATATAATAGAACCTGAAGTATTTTCTAAAATAAATAATATGGCGGAAACGGATCGAACAGAAAAATAATTTTTAGCCATTTAAATTATTACCAGGGCGATAGGCAGTAAATTGCAAAATATAGCATAGCGGAACAAACAAACCTATTTTCCTTACCTAAAGGTGACGGAAGGTAATAAATGGAAGTAAAAATTCTTTTCAAAAAAATATTTGGGTGGCCCTGAAAGGGCCGATTTAAATATGTAAAAACACATTTTACATATGTATTGTGGCGGATGTGGCCAGTTTGTGGTTACTGTAAAAAAAAAAGATATATTTGTAAAAAATAATTTAAAATCAAATATACTATAATGGTAATTTTATAATACTAGCGACAGTTCGTGCTCTATGAATTTTTAGATAAAAAATACATTTTAAAAAATCCTTTGAATTGAAATAATATCTGCCCTGCACAATAAGCAACGATCTCTATTCTGCGTCCTAATTACATACACATACAAAGGTGGCCGCATTGGAATCACAGTTGTTCAAATATCAGGACAGGTGTTTTATAAAAAAATAATAATATGAATGAGAAGTTCAATACAATACATCAATATTTGCAAAATTTCTGATGCTTCTCCCTAACTAAAAGTTACTAGAGTTAGTTATAGTATCGTTTATCTGGAAAATGAAATAAAATGTGCTGTCAAAATAAATGCCTAAGGCCTCAGTCTTTAATAATAATAATGTTATCCCGCACTACGAGCACATTTTCATAACAAAAGCGCTTTTACGGAGCGCACTTTCATATTGTATTCTTATGAGGATTGTGCTCCATAAAAGCGATTTTATTAGAAAAATGTGCTCGTATTACGAGCCACGCGCCACAGGTTGATGTTTAAATTTTTTTTGGAAGATATTGGCAAATACAAGTAAAAAAATCTGATGTGGCCAGCACATTACCTTCCGTCAGTTCTATGTACAGAATGTCTGCCGTAAGCGGGCCACCATTCCTAACTTTCTTATTTGAATATATTGGGATATTTCATTAGGAATACGAACCAGGTGGAAAAATTTGGAACTAAAAACAAGGGAGCAATTTTATTTCATTCGTATGTTTTTACATACGCGCGTAGTTTATATAATGGAAAATAGATAATAGAACTAATATTTACAATTAATTAAACTACTATTAACCAATATGTGCTCTCCCTAAGAAAAAACAAATCTGTGATCATAACCTAACAACTACTAACTAAAGTATTTAAAATGAAAAATAATAATTAATCTTCCGCTACAATTAATAAAACAGGATACAAGCCAATATACTCTACCTAAAATAATAATAAACACTGAGAGAACAGTCAAAATACAAGAAGAATCAAAGAGAAACTCTTAACAGCAATGATACGTTTATGGAAGTTACACAAATGTGCTCCCTTGTTGAAAGTTTAACGTTGGTGGTACACAACGCCATCTCTACATAATGAAATATCCCAATAGCAAAAATGTCATATTTGTATTTAAATAAGAAATATAATATTTAAATTTGAAATTGAAATAACTCTTTTGTTTTTAATTTTAAAGGCATAGTGATAATGAACTTTTATATTCAGATAAAAAAATCTTTTAAATGGTATCACTTTCAATTTAGCATTCTATTAAAAAAATGTTATTTTGTTGAATAAGTCGCGTATTTGATGTTCAATTGTTTTGCATTTTTCATCGTTAAATTTTTCATATTGCCTAACTTTGTCCATTTAACCGTCTTTCTATATCTTCAAATAAGAAAGTTTGCAATGGTGGCTCGTTTATGGCAGGCACCTGTACGTATTTTACACCAATTCTATACAGAAAGTTCCTTCTAAAAGATCCTATATTTCCAGTACATTGCCTTCCGTCAGTTCTAGGTATTTTGTACAAATTCCATACAGAAAGTGAAAGTTTCTAACAAAAGTTTACATATTTCCAGTAAAATTATAATACAAACATACTATGTCAATTGCACTTGATACTGACATCTTTGAATCAGAATTTTCTTAATATAGTAGCTGTTTCTATGGTTATAGCATAGCTTGCTGCTTATGACATTTAATTTCTTTATAATTTAAGTCTATATCCACAGAAAACAGCAAGCAAACAGAACGGGCGCTTTGCGGGTAGTATTTACTCCACTAAAATGTGGGTTTTATGAGTGTCGGCCTCTGTGTGCAGCCCACAGAACTATATTTAGTGGCCCAATAATATATTGCAGAGTACATGATAATGAATTAAATAATCAACATGGGCGATTTTATCCGACGGTCAACGAAATGTGCCGAAATAAGACGCGCTCAAATATGTAAAACTGATTCTTGAAACAACTGTAAATTACACAACCTCCCTTCATAATTCACCGAATAACATTGCAGAAAATTGTTAATTGTTCAACCCCTTCCACATACGCCTTTTATATTATATCAGCTGTAGTTTAGTGTTAAGTACTGTAAATCTGACGGTGCTAGTGTATAGTGAAAATAATCATCTTAAATTAAGTAAAAACAGAGAAAAAATAAAAATATAGCAAAATGAGTCGGCCAAAGAAATGTATCTATTTCAATTGCTCTTCTGTTGAAGACAATTTAAAATATTATAGTTTGCCAAAAGATGAAGAAAGAAGGAAGCAATGGCTTATAAACAGCGGAAATAATAATTTATTAATGCTGCCATTCTCCACTTTGAAACATAAATATATATGCGAACATCATTTTAATGAAAATGAACAGTGTTTTTCAAATCAAACATCGAAAACATTTCTGAAGAGCGCTATTCCAACAGAAATTAGTGAGGTATAATTTTCATTTTTTTAGTTAATATAAAATATAATAAATATAATGGGCGCACTTGGTTTTAAATGTCGACTTAACTTTTTCGATTGTGAATAAATATTTCAGCCAGTCGCAACATTTTTATTTTTGCAGTACAGTAACAATTAGGTATTTGTTAAATCTAGAAAGTAATTGAGTAAAAAATGTCTGTATCCCACCAAAAACCCTTTTTAAGCGGTCAGTTTCGGTGCCAATTTCAACACCTAGTATAGAATATATTTTAGTTTTTAAGCCAGCACTGGTTCTACGTTCGTTATAATTATTTAATTACTCATTCTCATTATTGTAATATAATTTTCTTTATTGCAATCAAGAACTTCATTGATGTATTCCAATTTTCTTTATTGTAATCAATAACTTCTTTTCTTCTTTGTTGTAATCAAAATAGTTAGTTGCGTATATAGAGAGGAAAGTGATAAAGAAGACGAAAACAAGCGACAAAGATACTTTATGCTCGTAATACACACAAATTATATTTTTCTACGCCCTTTCAAAAATGTTTATTAAAAAGATGTTAAAACACATTCTTCAGATTTTACTCTGAATGACTTCATTTTTAGTTAGTTGAGTTAGACCATTTCCTAAGTATTTTTTGTGTTGTACACTACCAGTAAGGCCGTTTCTAAAGGTGGTGCAAAAGGTTACCGTGCATCTGGGTCACCAAACCCAACTCGTTTATTACCTATAGGTAAAAATTTTGATGTCGACAACAAACGTCTTTTTGTTTCTATCAATTTCTCAAATCTATTATTTATATTTAGATTTTTAATATAATTTTGAATTCATTTTTGATGTTTCTACACTTTTAAATGTTTGAGATTCTTCTTGTTTATTAGCAGAATTGACGGTATTTTTGAAGGATAATTATTATGTATGTATATTATGAATTCATAGCTATAAATATATGATTAAAAATAAAATAAAAAATATTTGCGAGCATAATAATTTGTAACACTGGTGCCAAAGATAATTTTTCTAAAATTTTGATAAAGTCTAAATAAAGTCTGTTCTAAGCCATCCACATGGTTTTACTTAAAACTTAATTACATTATTCTGGTTCTCAGATTGCCGCAATCATAAAGAATATTTACTGAGCATAATTTATAAGACAAAGTTGTTCAAAAAATGCAAATGGGAGAGCGATGGAATTCAAAATAGGAACAAAAAATAGTCAAATTGAAAGTGGTATCGCATTCAAATTAAATCAACTAGTACCTATGAAGCAGCAATACTTCGTGGCTTACCTACAACAATATTTCACTTGAATGAAATGTTGGTATTTTTATTTATTTTAAATTTATGTTATAATAAACTAAATAGGTACATGACAATAGTTTTATTTTAAATATGTTGCTTTGCATATCAAAAATATATAAATTATATTTGCAGTTAATTTTGTTATGTATATATCTATATGTATTAATTTTTAATATTAACCAATGTGTATACATATACCTCTTTATTATCTGCCTAAATTGCATAAGAAAATCTCAAATTGCAATTTGTTTTATCCCCAAAAGTATATGTTAATTATATTTTAATGTATCCTTTTCATTATACATATACCCAAAGGATTAATACTTTATGTTGAATTCATAAATTAATTAAAATTATTGCATTAGAATTTATATATTTATTAATATTAAGTGCTAAGAAATACTCGAAATCTGTCATACAGCATATATTCAAAACCGACGTTTCGGTACACACGTGTACGTTTTTCTTTTTCAGGGTAAGATTACAGATTTTTACACACAATCATGTACACATAAATACATTCGATTAAACATTTTTCAAACATTTACAAAAAAACACATATCTATCTGTTTCGATTTCAAATTCCATATCTAATTTTTGCAGTTACAAAGGAAAAGAACTAAATTTTGCTTCCTAATTTATGTGCAGACTTTTATGATTTCTTCAAAATTTATTTAATGATTTTTTTTTTCTAAAATAATTTAGGGAGTAACACACGTAAACTATTTTCTTATAAATAAAATTTGTGTAATTGAAATAATTGTTGTGCGTGCTACAAAAATTATTAGGATCAACAACTTACTCCTTGCTCTATTGTCTTATTTCATCGCCCTT
The DNA here is from genome assembly GCA_951394225.1 of Harpalus rufipes. Classification (NCBI taxonomy): domain Eukaryota; kingdom Metazoa; phylum Arthropoda; class Insecta; order Coleoptera; family Carabidae; genus Harpalus; species Harpalus rufipes. The sequence goes on along the minus strand of OX596282.1, from coordinate 20,663,607 downwards.
TAGTAATATTAGAATTCGTTAATTTTCGATAGTTTCCGTTAGTCCTCGCTACCCTTAGTAACGGAAAATAGTTTTGAGCACTGCTTTCTCTTTGCCCCCAAAGAAAAATTATCAAAACTATTTTCTTATGCATATCGATGCGCTTTGTACCATCTTTTGGTAAATGGGCGAATTAGAAAGCGAAGTTCAATTATTACCATTAGGCGCCCGTTCTGTTGCTTGCTGTTTGTCTGTGCTATATCCTATCCATTGAATTTGAATTATAAAATGCAATCAAATCGTATAGAAAATAAAATTTAACAGCGCTTTTTCAAGAAAAACTGCAAAATTCTTCAAATGAGGGGACTTTCGGTTGACGAATTATAACCAAAATCTAATCACGTGTACACATGGATGTAAGGAAGAGAAATACGTAAAAATAGTTTTTTTTTTTTGGAGTTATCGCGGCTGAAATTATCGTCACACACACATACAGACATCATAGTAAAATCGTATTCTAGGGACCCTGAAATGTGCTTAATCATTAAAAACTCACCATTTTTTGAATAAAGACAATACCTTCTTTATCTAAAGGTGACGGAAGGTAAAAACAATGTAATATTATTAACACGCTTGCGAAATGAGAGCGCCGAAGGAAGCAATTTTTTTTATCGTTATTAACTTCCATGTATTATACAATTTTAAGTGGCTCCCCATCAAACCCAAACCATAACAAATACAAGCTATCAGTGTCATGGTGGCCACTGTTTTCAAATTTCACATGGTCAAAGTGCTTAAGTTACCGCTGCCATATATGATTAGCTTTACGTAGTCGTGCCATAAATACTGTCCCTAATACAAGGGAGGCTTATTCTACATAAAAAAAGAAATCTGATAAAAAATGAATGTAATTTTATTGTTACATAACTATTAATTAAAAAAAATACTCAAAATGACCGGCTCGTTCTTTGACACACCATAAGCGGTAGTCCAAAGGATTGAGGTCTGGACTTCCAGAGGGCCAATCTTCATCGATAATAAATTCCGGTAAATTCAGCTCTAACCATCGTTGCGACGACTTCGCTTTGTGTGCGGGCGCTGAATCTTGCTGAAAAATCCAGTGCTTATCAGCGAACAAGGAATCATTCAATGGCTTTACAACTTGCTCTAATATGTCGCTCTGGTAATTTCCTGCTCGCGTTTTTACCCCTTGTTCGCAGAAATGCAACTTCATAACGCCGTCATACGATACCCTCCACCAAACCATCACTGACGCTAGGGGTGACCCCTTTCTACCTTCGGGATTTTCTCTGCAGCTTCCCGAGAGCTATGGGTATACATTCAATCATTTTGGCGATTGAATTTTTCTTCTACAGTGAAAAATTTTTCATCCGTAAAAAGAATTTGCCGATGACTTCCGTTTGCGTGTCGCTGGAATATCTTAGCTCTCGTGGCTCTTATGTGACGTATGGTCGCTGTTAATCGCTGCCCTGTGCTTCTGCGATAAGTTCCAAGTTTAAGATCTTTCAGAATGCGTGACATGGTTCTAGCGGGGAACTTCATTTCCCTACACATGATTTTCTGATTCCGGAGTGGATTTCTCCAAATTCTCTCGCGAACAGATTTGACGGCTGCTGGATCCCTAGTTGTCCATGGCCAACCGCTCCTTGGTCTGTCATCAATTAATAACATATCGTTGTAACGTTCAATGGTCCGGTAAACAAACTTCTTCGTAATTTTCAGAAGTTTTAACAAATTGAAAATCTCTACTGGTGTTTTGTTGCACTTGTATAGCGCAATTACTGCTACACGGTTCTTTTTAATACCCCACTCCATGTTTACTGCATGAACCAAGGAGGAACGCATGAACTATCGGTTTGAAATTAATGATTTACAATATGTTGACAGATGAAAAAAACAAATGCTCAAGGCACCCTTAATTTTATTTTTATATATTTTTTATCGTGTTTTATACTCAGGGACAGAATTTATGGCACGACTACGTATTTGAATAAAGATGTGAGGTGCAACAAAAAAATAGAGCGACTGTATAAAAATATATTTATTTTAAAAAAAATTAACCAGAATAACAACTTATGAAAGAAACTTAAATTAGAGAGAAAATAAAGAATGTTACATATTTAATACTTTAATAATTATTTATACATAATAGATTGTATTCGTCATGGCATTTTGTGCTTTATAGATCTCCATGCATCCGTTATAATTTTAAATAATTACTTGGAATTATTAATATTATACCTTGCAATATTTTTGTCAATGATTTCCAATAGATTTTCAATTGTATTAAAGATCAGGTGACTATTTGCAAGTTATAGACACATATTCAAATCGGCTCATTATTCCTTTTTCTTTCACCATTCTCACACGGTTATAAACAGGACAACACAGTTTCGAAATATGAGTTCAGCATGAAATTCTCTTTCTTATTATGTATTACACGATTTGAGTGAAAGAGTGGGTCACAAATAAAACACACTTCAATTCCAAAGAAATTTTTGTAATATTTTGAACAGATTCATATCGGCAAATTTCAAACCTACTAACCATTCCTCAGCAACAATCGTGCAAATTCATGAAAGGAAAAAAAATCATGTCGAATTCAAACCATGTTATAATGTCTTTAACGGTGTCGTAGTAGTGGATGAAATATGAGAAATTTGCTGATTTGGCATTTTCTAACATTTAGGGAATTGTTACTACATCATGAAATAATATTAAAATAATTTTAGAAGATAGTGTGCTCGACATTTCTGAATATTTTTACATTATCAAAGTTGTTTGAATTTAATTCAAAGCACAAATTGTCTTTAAAAAGAGCGAAAATAAGAGGTGTCAGAGCAGAGCTTTGTACGACGCTAAACCAAAATTAACAACGATTTTATGTGTATTATAAATTGTCATGTAGACAAAGCCCATAATCATTGATGTTTAATAGAACTTTGCAGTATTCACGGCTCTCACGAAACGATTTTTCTACCATAATCTTTGTAATCAAACTATGAATCTGTAATGAGAAAAATAACATTTATTTCGTGTTATTATAATATACATACTTTATAATATTGGCACTTCGTGTAGAAAATGTAACTGTAATTGTTTATTTATTAAACGGTAGAACGGTTTATTATTCAAAAAATGTTTTAAGTTCCACATATTTTCCGTAGACATGCCTGTACTGTACCTATTATCTAGAATTCAGATATTCAATCACATCGTATATAATTATCGATGAAGCTGTCATTTTTGACATTTGAAAACGTATATCTATTATTATTCTCATCGAAATAAATTAAAGTACACTACAATATCGACAATGCATACGTTTCGCAGTGACATCTAGTGACAGGTAGCCTAAACTTTTTCATTCGGTTTTTGAATATTCGGAATTTGAATGATTCTGTGCATGCATATTCTGGTTTTGAATATTCGGGTGTTGAATGATTCTGTAAATGCAAATTCTGGTTTTGAAAATTCTGGTTTTGAATATTCGGGCGTTGAAGACATTCCCCAGCTTCGCTGGCAGTTTGGTTGAAAGAGATAGTTAAAAAAAAATAAAAAAAATGGAGCATTAACGTGATACAAATATTTTATTTTGATTGGTACAGATGTTAATACTAATGCCAAACGCTTCAGATTCATAGTTTAGGCGGGAAATTATAATACACAAATGTGTAAGTAGGGCTGTTTTCAGTAACTTATTAAAAAGTTGTTTTTTGTTGTATTAAAATATATATTTCTAAAAGTTTTCGTAGTATTTATAAATTTAATTTTGTAGGTATTATTATAAAATAAATTAAGACATGAACATGACTACGGACGAATTCAAAATGATTATAAAATTTGCATATTATGCATTGCTGCTGTTGCTAACTGTTAAAGTTTGGAAAATAAAATTATGTTTAAATTTAATAATATATTTTATGATTACCTTCATCAATTAATTATCTATTAACTGATGGGGATACCGGCGATGGTGAATACGAGCTTTCTGACAAATGTTATATGATGTGTTTTGCGAAATTTTTAGAACATACTTTCTGGCTTACCTATAAATTCGCAATCTTTATGGTCTTTCTCCACATGTTTCTCCATTGTTTCCATAAAACATGCTTTAAATGAACATAAAGGACACATACCTATATAAATTCAATTCTTTGTTCATTTTAACTGTTACTCCTGACTGGCTACTAACGTAGAACTGAGTCAATTAGTAGTTCAAATTCCTTGGAACACATCTGGTGACAACATGGTCTAGAATTCTAAGAACTGCCCTTTGCCGGTTTAAATTTTTGTTCGCCAATATCTACGCGGGAATTTTTAACTGACCCGCTACAGAAATGACAGTTCAGATTAAGGCATGCTCAGAATCGAGAGCTCAGCATGCTCGATGACCAAGCGGCGAGCATACAGAGCGAGTTCAATGCCGAACGCTATAGATCACTCTGATGTCAATGCCGAACGCAATCGAGGGCTCTGAGCGCTAAAAATGTTAATGCTGAATATGTATGTCGTAGATATGGGAGGCTTGGGTTGGGATTCATTTTGGACTAATTTAATACTATTACACACATTTACTTTAAACAGACACAATATGATGTATAACGAGTAAAAATAACAATAATTAATAATACGAATAATAATATGAAAATAAATGTTTAAAATAATCAAAAAGTTCAAGAATTAGCGATCCAACCCCAACAATTCGCTTGTCCATTCAACTTGTCCCAAACACTGCATGAAGGAATAATTGTATTCCACTCATTACTCAGAACTTAAAATATGTAGTTATGAGGAACAATCCGCTGGTTCAAATTCTGTTTAAAGTATAAATAAAACTAATATAGCCTACTATAAATGTATAAGGATGATTTGAAACTGATACATAATTTTAAAAAATAAAATGTACGATATATATTTTAAAAGTACGATAATTTTGTACGATACTTTTTTTTAAAATACGATAATTTTCATTGGTTGGTACGATACTTTTATTTTTTTAATCTGGCAACACTGGAGCCAAGTTCACGCAATGTAATTTCAGACTAGTGTCAGTGTACATGACATGTAAGAACATCTCGTGTAATTTTTATGTGCAATGTTAAGTATCATCTTTATCCGATTTGGCAAACAAATAGATAATACTTTATATTTCATACCTACTGACTATAATATACAAAGTTTCAATAACATTATGACACCTTTTTAATATTTTAATAAAATGTCATGTAACAACAGTTCAATACTGCCATTTAAAACTGACGATGATGTGAGCGCCATCTACTGAATTGGTTAAGTAGAACAGAGTATAGTTAGTATATAATTAACAGCTGGCAATCGTTTAAATTCTGTCGGCGGTAAATGTAAGCCACTTCCTTATTGGTTAGTAGTTTTCTGACGTCATCAGGCGACGGAAAAGGCGGCAATTTAAATATTCGTACAACTCCTCATTACTTCAATTCTTTATTATTTCTAAATCTTAGCAATGTTGCTAAAAATTGTAAGCAATATAAACAAATGGAATGCCTGTCATTTTTATATTTAATTATTGATTATGTATATAGCAATGTTGTAGAGAATTGCAATGAATTTACTGTTTGGAAACATTTATGTGATTTCATTAAAAGAAGAACCAGAAAAGAAAGTTATTGATTATGTTTCTGATTTGCAGCCATGGTGGATATCCCTGCAGATATTCTTGCTTCGCTTGTGTGCAGCAAGTGCAAGCAGCTGTTGAACAAGGGACCCGTGTACCAGCAGCATGACGGGGCGGCGGTGTGCGGCCTGTGTCAAGCGCGCGAAGAAGCGCAGCCGGCTTCGCGTTGTCTCGTGTACGAGGCCACGGCGCGCAGCTGCTGCGGTTCCCGTGCCGCTATCAAGAGGAAGGCTGTCCGACCATCGTTCCCTTCGTGGCTGCTGACTCCACGGATTTTACCCACGAAGACCGCTGGTACTCGCAGTGAGTACCAGCGGTACGTGTGCTCGGTGCTCGGCTCCAACCGCTGCGATTGGGCGGGCCGCCGGAACCAGCTGCTCCAGCACAGCGAGGAACAACATCCCGACCGCGTTCTTCCAAATCCCGCCCTAATAACTCCCGACATTCGCCGTTCTGAAACGGCGGATTATATTTTTTCTGGGTTCCGTTTATTGTTCCTTTTGCACACCCGAGTCAGCGTGTCAACAGGGTTAACAGCCATGCTGCACTATGCAGTGCGGCTGTTGGACGACCTACAAAAAGCCGCCAACTATATCTTCACTGTTACAATCAAACGCGGGGACGATATAATAATTCTAATTAAGAATGTTCTCCCTTAAGAACTGTTGGCGTTGCAGGGAGCATTCCGCTCTGACTTTCAGCACTGGTCTGCTGAGCGTGCTTGGCGGCTGGGACGACGCCTCCCTCTCAGTGGAGGTGAAGGCTCGGGGGCCACAGCCAGAAACTCAACAAAAGCAGGCACCTCGGCAGGCACCGACACCACAAAATGTGCAAGTGAAAGAAGAGCGGGATGAATGCAGCAAGTGTAGGGCGAGCACGCCTCGCCTGTACCGGAAGAAGCAGGGGTGGCTGTGCTCCAGACAAGTATACGTGCAGTAACAAGGGCTGCGAATTTCCAGGTGAGAACGCGATTTCAGAGGAACTGAGAGTGAAATTATAAAACCAAATTTTTCAAACAAGTTTTTATAATAAAATACAAACTAACTAAATAACATTAAATGAATAAAAAGCATTGTACATAATATCGTTTACAATTTGGTTTAAAATATTATAAAAAAAATAAATAAAAGGTAGTTTTCTGAAAATAAAATCACCGTCCGTAGATAAAGTGGACAAGAGAAATACAAAGTGTCCAAGAAAACGCGCCCTGTACGGAAATCTCGGTTTTGTTTAAAAGTTGCTCCATTACTAGACCATTTTAAAGATGTATTTGTATAGATCACAAGATATACAGTACGTCCAGGATAACTAACAGGTCTAATGGGGGATCTCGAGAATTATAAGAAATATGAAATGGGTTAATTAGAAAATCGTTACACACCATTCGAAAACCATTTTAGTAGTGTATTGTTACTTGGGAAAAGTGCATAGATCAAATACCGTTGGATTTCGATTTATGATACCAGAGAGAATTTTCATTTTTAAATGGACGCCATATTCTTTCCAAAAATGTATAATTACTTCAGGTTTATTTGTTTCAAAAGGCAAAAATACAACAATTATTAAATTTATAAGATACAAATAAAAAAATACAATTATAGATTTATATTTTGTTTATTTTCATAGCCTATTTCCTAATTTAATTCTTAAAATATAATTCGGTTCAATTGATTTTAATATTTTTATTTGCAAATCACAGTAGGCGTTGATATATTCAATATTACGAAGCAGATTGGCACACCCAGCAATGGGTAATATGCCGTGATGAAATTTTTTTTTTTTTTTTTATTTACATTAAAAAAATGACACCAGTATTACATTGTTGGAACGTGAAAAAATATTTTCTTTTCAATGGTGTAACTTTTTAATATGACGTTCCTATAAAAATTACAACTTTAATATTATGACTCGAAATCCAAGTGTGTTTAAAAAATTGAGCATCACCATTCGAAAGAACATAAAAAAAGTGCTACAAACCAAAATTAATTATTATTTCATACTTTCTTGGAAGTTATTGGTATACACCGCTAAAATGGCCTTAATCTGGAGCAACTTTTGTCTAATTTAACCGACTTGGTATCTCTTAACCATAAGTGAGATTCCATTGGCGAGGCTTGAAAAACGTGCACTCGGTATTCTCGCGAAACATTCTGAATATATTTTTTTTTAATCAATATTGTATTCATTTTCGATGTATTTATGTATGTAGTGATGCAGTTGGTATTGGAGGGTGTGAGTAGAGTGTAAACATTTCCTCTGTCTGCAGGATATCGGCATGGGGAAGAGGGACAAGCATAGCTGGTATTTCTGTCCGCAGTGCACCAGGTGCTATCTGTGCCGTGCGGTCCTGCTGCCCGACACGGCATGGCAGAAACATTTCCAAACATGCAATAAGATCAAAGTGCTTCCGGTCGGCTTCAAGTTCCTCGTTCAGCGCACCACTGGTAGGCAGGGGCAGTGGTTACTAGTCCTGTGCCAATGCTACTACAAACAATACGAGTTCACACTCTATATGTATTCCCCTGTGCCTTGTGACCAGCTCCACCTGCATCGCTGCGAGGTGCGGCTGGAATGCGCAGGGAATAGAATAACACACACACCAAATACAAATTACGACGATAGCCAGGACTGGGCGGTCGACATTAATGATGACAATTTTTTTATAAATTCTAACGTTTATCCTGAGGTAAATTGTTAAATGAAATCGATATCTGATTTTAGTCTCAAATTATTGTGTTTCGTATTTGTTTAACCACTAAAATTAATTTTTTCACGTTATTGTTCACCATTTTTATCCTGTAAAGACATCACGTGCTCTGTGACATACGAGGACTGATGATATTTGATATTTCTATAATACACTGTCATCAGCTCCTCTACATCACATCCGGTAAAATTCAAATTTTCAGGTAATCATCATTATCAGTGCTTTTGTCATTCCTTCCTATTTTACGTTTTCATTTTCCAATTATTTATGTTCAGTTCTTTTACGGCCTGTTCTATCTGATCCCGAAGATAAACGCAACCCTCATATATGCATTTTAATAATTACTTTTGCAGCTGACGATATGGGCCTTGGAAAAACACTTACCATGATTTCATTAATATTAGCAACGAAAGATGATGAAATCAATGATACTGATTCAGATAATTTCAATAGCAATATTAAAAAAAACCGATAAAGGAAGTAAAAAGAACAAGAAACACACTAAGTATGTTTTAATGTCCATAAAAAATCTGATTTTAAGTTTTGAATTTGTTATAGGAGCAAATGGTGGTACACTTGTTGTTTGTCCGCCTACATTAATAAGCCAATGGATTAGTGAAATCGAAAGTAAACTTGAAAGAAATTTGTTATCTACCGAAGTGTATCATGGAAGTAAGAGAAGCAAGTACGTTGCTCGGTAAATATTAAAATTTGTAATTATTATAAAACAAAATTAATTTTACATATTTTACAGTTTAGCAAAATATGATTTAGTAATAACAACTTACAATTTGGTCCAAGGCGAATTAGAAAAACAGGTAATTACATTTATTTTATTAAAAAATTCTAGGCTAAAGATAATTTTTATTTATAGGGGCCATTACACAATATAAAGTGGAAGCGCATTATTTTAGATGAAGCTCACGTATCCGCAACCCTAAATGTCAAACATCTCTGGCAACTTGCGAGTTAAAAGCCAAATCACGTTGGGTTCTTACTGGTACTCCTGTGCATAATACAGAACGTGATCTTTATGTCCTTCTTAAGTTTTTACGATGTTCACCATTTGATGATTTAACTGTAAGTTTCGAAAACTATAAACAAATCCTTATACTTATAATTCACTATAACTAGGGGAAGCTTTCGCTAGTCTTTATTCTAATAGGCATAATTCACTATATGTATATAGTTTCTTTAATCAAGACGATCGATGAAATTTTGCTCACCCATACAGCCATAACAGTAATAACGATAAATGATAATGAAACTTGTATCAAGCTGTAGGAAATTCTTGTCTTCAGGTCCCTAGTAATGGGTAAAATTTCTGTAGGACGCATAGTTTTTGTGTAAAAATTATTAAACATTGAAAATTGGGGAATTGAAACAATGGATCGAAGAATACCTACATGCACAAATTTAAGAAGATAAACGCTGTCATGTGTCACATTTGACATGTGAACGAACCTTTAAATGGAAATATTTGTGTAATGGGCAATTATTTCACACAGGTGCAAAAAGCCTAAAACATTGTATTTAAAAATAAGAAAAGAAAAGTATTGCCAAATATGCCATAAGTAACTAAATAAAAAAACAAATATTCCTAACTAGACCAATGTTAAGCCCGTACACAAGTGTTGCCAAACATGTCATAAGTAACTAAATAAAAAATAAATATTCCTATACTGCATTAATATGAAGTAAGTCACAAAATATAGTAAAATTCAAATATACCTAGATGAAAAGTTATAAATTTTACAGCTTGCTCAGATTTTGTTTTGTACGTAAAGTTGTAAGAAAAATGTCGTGTGCTTGGTATCAATTGAAATGTTTTCTGAAGGGCTGGCATGAAGAATTGTCAAAATTTTCACAGATCGATCGGCTATTGTTTTTTTGCATAAAGTTCTCAAAACCATGTCATGTTTGGTATCAAATAAGAGGTCTTGTTAAAGGCTGTCAGGCACAAGTGTCAAAATTTTGACAGGTTGTCGGCTTTTGTCTGAAATACGAAATAATGAGAATAATGTTAGCGTTAGCACTCCGCGTTTAAAGTATGCCTAGACGGATTGGATGTACATATAGACTAGGGGAAGCTCGGCGAAGCCGAGATTTCGCTAGTATAATACTATTTTATAGATTTGGAAACGATGGATCTTACAAAACTAAGTAGCAGGAGGACAAGATCGTTTAAAATTTTTAATAAAGACAATACTATTAAGAAGAACCAAAAAAATCTTACATGAAAAAGGCGTATTAAAAAATATGCCAGAAAAAATATTTAAAATAATATATGTATCGTTAGAGGAGGAAAAAGAAGCGTTGAAACGCTACTTGTATTTTCTAAAACATTGTTCATTAAATTTTTAAAACAAAAAAATGAAAAAAATCCAGAATTTTCCAATATTAAAGGGGACGATGTCAAACAAAAAAGTATAGTATAATATTCTCTGTTAAATTGGTGAAAATAATTCAATAATTTTAGATAATAATGAGTTGGAGTTTAATAAAATGCGCAAAAAAGACATGCAAATATATGGTAATACCGAAGTGAAATCTCACGAACTTTTAGTTCTTTTATTAAGGCTTCGTCAAATGTGCTGCCATCCTTCACTTATTACTGCGGTTAGTATATAGAAATTAGAGCGCGGAAACGTTTTATTTTTTTATTTTTTGCATGATATTAAGTTTTTATGGGGTCTCGTGGCCGTGTGCCTGAGTGTCTGGTCCCGAATCTAGGGGACCCAGATTCGATCCCGACCGACGCCAAAAATTACATCGCATTTTAATGGCACAAAATTGACCCCTGTGGCGGACTCTCCACGCCAGCAATGAGTGCTCGTGAGGTGACGCCTGGTAAAGCGCCCGCACGGTACAAATATTCCATCATTACCGATATCTGTGTATGAAGCAGATTGGCACACCCAGCAATGGGTAATATGCCGTGATGAAATATTTATTTATTTTATTTATTTATATTAAGTTTTGACAAATCATCACAAATCCGTGTTTCCGCGCATTAATTATGGTTTATTTTATTAAATAGAGGGCTAATGTAACGGTATATAGTAATTTAAACGCATTCTGAATTTTTACCTAATTCTATATACAGGCTGTCCCATTTAAGGTACAAGTGCATTGAGATCTCGAGAACCGTAAAGCTACGACAAAAGTTGCCCCATTAGTGGGCCATTTTAGTAGTGTATCCGTACCTTAAATGGGACATTCTATAAAGCTCTAAAGTAATAAATACTCCATTGTTGTTTTATTATATATATATATATATATATATATATATATATATATATATATATATAAAATAATAGTGTACCCGTTGCAAATATTTACAATAATTTTCTGGGGTAATGGTATTAATTTTTTTTTTCAATGTTTAGTGCTCTTCTACACTGTTTTATTAAGACTATCCCACCGCTTATTTTTTTTTTAAACACAGACAGAACTCTGGTTAATTTTTTAACACAACAGTCAGTAATAAATAGCAAAACTAAAAAGTTTGTGCCCAAACAAACAATTAAGTCCCTTATGATTGTTTTATTTAGATGTTAGATACAGAAGATTGTGCCGCAGAAGTTATAGAAGAAGAAGATGCTGATATTGAAATACTGGATAATTTAAACAATTTAAACCTTGATGAAGAAAACATTGAAAACGATTCAGCAAATAAAACTGAGAAACTGGACGTAATCATCAGAAAAGTATTAAATTGTTCATGTCCAGTTTTTGATGAAGACCGCGCAAATCAAAAATTGCGGACTGTTCAAAAAATTATCCAAGAAAACGTGTTTCCCAATAACGACAAAATTATTATTGTTTCTCAGTGGACCAGCATGCTAAAATTGGTGCAGCGCCATTTAAAAAAATCCAAAATAAAATTTTGGATGGAGACATTCCTCTTCATAAAAGAAACAATATTGTAGTTAATTTTAATAATCCTGATAGTGAAGCAAAGGTACGTTTTTTTTTTTTTTTATTTAATGAATTGAGGAATTACAAAATTGTGCGATACGATAACACTCTAACTGGTGGTCAATCATTAGACGACCACTACTTTATTGTTACTTATTATACTGGTCAAAAAAGATATTTTCTTTTCTTTACATTTGTCTTGTGAAATAGAAATTGCTTGCTCATTTAACAGTCTTTGTAGCTCTTATAATTTTCGAGATAGCAATGGTGGTCCATTTAAAATGAACATCTATATATTACGCAGGTCTCCACCAGGAACCACTGTCCCTGCCTACGATTGGTGCACTGAACGAGGAACCTGGAGCCGGCCGGAATCACCTTGATCTTGCTGCAGGTTAAATAGTGCTTCTGCCATGGCGTGTCGGGCTGCAGGACCGCACGGCACAGATAGCAGTCCGAATTATGCGTATATATGATGTCTAGTGATCGTGTTTGTGTATTGCCTGCGCACTCCAGCTGCACCTCGCAGCGATGCAGGTGGAGCTGGTCACAAGGCACAGGGGCATATATATAGAGTGTGAACTCGTATTGTATGTAGTAGCATTGGCACGTTAAATAAACGATTTTTCCTGTGAAACTGTACATTTATTCCTTTCTATATCATCCATGTTGTATTGTAGTAATCCTGAAATTCCAACGAGTTTGTGACGGTAAGTTTTAATACATTTTAATTTAATACAATTTAATTTAACGGTAAAGTGTTTATAGTGCGGTTTCTTTGTGGTTATATTCACGCAATAAGTGTCGTATATTTTAAAATGTTTGGTCTTTATAACTGAGTAAATATATCGCTGTAATTCCTCCAGAAATGGGTTCTAGGGGTTTTATTTGGTATATAAATACCTTAAAAGTGTCGAAAAGGCATTGGGAAATGCAGGAAATTTGGGCGGAAATATCGTCAAAAAAGCAACCATTTTCCATTGCATATAACTTATTTCTGGATTCAAAGACATCAAAACTAATACTAAAATCGTGTTGTACGGTGTTTCAAATATAAATTAAAACATTTCCATCCCTTAAAACCGTTTAGACTAAGTTTTATTTGAATATTTCAAGGTGACGTTCATTCCGAATCTTCGGCGATCCTACCAAAACATCCAAATTTTTATTTAGTAATAAAACCGGCTGAAATTTACAGGGAACACATAAAATTAACTGAAAATCATTTATATATGCACAAAAATTGTTTAAAATGTTTATTTTTTAGTGAAAATATTTGTGTAACAAAATAAAAGTGAGGATAATAGTATATTATGTTACTTGGAGTAGAAAGCCGTCTTTTTGTGTTGAACCCAGCTATTGCGGCCGAGGCGCTAGCCGAGGCCAGGCAAGCTGGGTAAAACACAAAAAGGGCGTTCTGCTCCGAATAACATATACTATTTTTTCTTCAAGTGTTCCAAATAAAACTGGGGATTTTTTAAATATTTTTCTAGAATTGTTTTAATTATAGCGTTTGCAATTTCAGCCATAGTTGGTTGTGTACACTACAAAACACAACCATATAACTGTCAAATAACAATTTTTCAATATGGTCTGTGTTGCTGTGACGACTGCTGCCGCGAGCGGTGAACTAAGAAGCTAACAGTTTTTTACTAGTACAAAAATGAACAACATTGTTGTACTAGTAATAAAATGAATATCTTCTATAGTGTGTGTATAGTAGCATAATATGAATATTATTGTACACTTGAAGAAAAAATATATTATCCAACGTGCGTAACTTTGGCTTAGGGTACCTTTATATACAGGGTATGGCCATGAGGCAAGGTCGCCGCCATAAGCGAGCCAATGTCAAACATATTGATAATTCATTTCCCTATTTATTTGTAAGAAATGTGATATTATATTATACAGGAATATTAAATAATCACACTATGAATCTAAAAAGGTAATAAAAATTCATTTATTTAAGAGATACACAATTATTATTATGACATAGATTTAGAGGTTATGTAGCGCATAGGATATAGGTTGTTATTATCACATCAAATTTAATAACTGTAGTTATTATTTACATAATAAGTATATATTTTAAACTTACCTTTTAAAAAATTAAATGTTTGTGCTTAATATTGGTAATTTTTAACCAGAGTGATTCTAGCGGCCAATTCTAGCGGCCACTTCTGTAAGACAACCCATTGTGAACAAACATTATACATTGCATTACCATGACCTAACAGATATACCAGTGGTAATTATTATAGAAATTAAGGAATAAATGACAATAAAGTATATATTAAACGAAAGAATAAATAAAAATAATACATATAAAATTATCAGACGCAGGTAATTTATTAAATTTGATGATACTAACCACATAAACTTTATAGGTTATGGCAGTATATAATCAACAAATGTATTTATTCCCTAAATATCTTGAGAGTGCCGCATCGAAAATATTATAAATAAATAGTATGTATTATAACAAATATACTCATATATATTTTGTAATAGAACCACCCGTAGGGAATTTGTAAAAAAATAATAAAGTTTACGTTATTTACCCTATGTGCATATTTTTTTAGATATCTCCTATATAATGCCGCGTGCCGCCTTGAAATTAATATAAATAAATAGTATGCATTATAACAAATTATATAATATATATTTTAATATAACACCGCCCGTAGGAGGGTGTGAAAAAAAATCATAAAGAAAGTGTGACCCGTCCTTCATTTTTATGTAATCTAAGATATCTTCTATGTAAGTTCGCGTGCCGCCTTTAAATTACTATAAATAAATAAAATATATTATAGCAAATTAATCAATATATATTTTAATGTGGCACCACCCGTAGGAGGGTGCGAAAAAAATCATAAAGATTGTGCGACTCGACTTATATTTTCGTATAATCTTAGATATCTCCTATATAAGTCCGCGTGCCGCCATGAAATTATTATAAATAAATAGTATATATTATAACAACTTATTTAATATACATTTTAATATGGCGCCATCCGTAGAGGGGTGTGAAAAAAATTCATAAAGATTTTACGAGTCGACTTATATTTTTCGTATATTCTTAGATAACTCCTATATAAGTTCGCGTGCCGCCATGACATTATAATAAATAAATAATATATAATTATAACAACTTATTTAATATACATTTCAATATGGCGCCACCCGTAGAGGGGTGTGAAAAAAAATCATAAAGATTTTACGAGTCGACTTATATTTTTCGTATATTCTTAGATATCTCCTATATAAGTTCTCGTGCCGCCATGAAATTATTATAAATAAATAGTATATATTATAACAACTTATTTAATATACATTTTAATATGGCGCCACCCGTAGAGGGGTGTGAAAAAAATTCATAAAGATTTTACGAGTCGACTTATATTTTTCGTATATTCTTAGATAACTCCTATATAAGTTCTCGTGCCGCCATGAACTTATTATAAATAAATAATATATATTATAACAACTTATTTAATATACATTTCAATATGGTGCCACCCGTAGAGGGGTGTGAAAAAAATTCATAAAGATTTTACGAGTCGACTTATATTTTTCGTATATTCTTAGATAACTCCTATATAAGTTCGCGTGCCGCCATGAACTTATTATAAATAAATAATATATATTATAACAACTTATTTCATATACATTTCAATATGGCGCCACCCGTAGAGGGGTGTGAAAAAAAATCATAAAGATTTTACGAGTCGCCTTGCATTTTCGTATATTCTTAGATATCTCCTATATAAGTTCGCGTGCCGCCATAAACTTATTATAAATAAATAATATATATTATAACAACTTATTTAATATACATTTCAATATGGCGACACCCGTAGAGGGGTGTGAAAAAAAATCATAAAGATTTTACGAGTCGACTTATATTTTTCGTATATTCTTAGATATCTCCTATATAAGTTCTCGTGCCGCCATGAAATTATTATAAATAAATAGTATATATTATAACAACTTATTTAATATACATTTTAATATAACACCGCCCGTAGGAGGGTGTGAAAAAAATTCATAAAGAAAGTGTGACCCGTCCTTCATTTTTATGTAATCTAAGATATCTTCTATGTAAGTTCGCGTGCCGCCTTTAAATTACTATAAATAAATAAAATATATTATAGCAAATTAATCAATATATATTTTAATGTGGCACCACCCGTAGGAGGGTGCGAAAAAAATCATAAAGATTGTGCGACTCGACTTATATTTTCGTATAATCTTAGATATCTCCTATATAAGTCCGCGTGCCGCCATGAAATTATTATAAATAAATAGTATATATTATAACAACTTATTTAATATACATTTTAATATGGCGCCATCCGTAGAGGGGTGTGAAAAAAATTCATAAAGATTTTACGAGTCGACTTATATTTTTCGTATATTCTTAGATAACTCCTATATAAGTTCGCGTGCCGCCATGACATTATAATAAATAAATAATATATAATTATAACAACTTATTTAATATACATTTCAATATGGCGCCACCCGTAGAGGGGTGTGAAAAAAAATCATAAAGATTTTACGAGTCGACTTATATTTTTCGTATATTCTTAGATATCTCCTATATAAGTTCTCGTGCCGCCATGAAATTATTATAAATAAATAGTATATATTATAACAACTTATTTAATATACATTTTAATATGGCGCCACCCGTAGAGGGGTGTGAAAAAAATTCATAAAGATTTTACGAGTCGACTTACATTTTTCGTATATTCTTAGATAACTCCTATATAAGTTCGCGTGCCGCCATGAACTTATTATAAATAAATAATATATATTATAACAACTTATTTAATATACATTTCAATATGGTGCCACCCGTAGAGGGGTGTGAAAAAAATTCATAAAGATTTTACGAGTCGACTTATATTTTTCGTATATTCTTAGATAACTCCTATATAAGTTCGCGTGCCGCCATGAACTTATTATAAATAAATAATATATATTATAACAACTTATTTCATATACATTTCAATATGGCGCCACCCGTAGAGGGGTGTGAAAAAAAATCATAAAGATTTTACGAGTCGCCTTGCATTTTCGTATATTCTTAGATATCTCCTATATAAGTTCGCGTGCCGCCATAAACTTATTATAAATAAATAATATATATTATAACAACTTATTTAATATACATTTCAATATGGCGCCACCCGTAGAGGGGTGTGAAAAAAAATCATAAAGATTTTATGACTCGCCTTGCATTTTTGTATAATCTTAGATATCTCCTATATAAGTTCGCGTGCCTCCATGAACTTATTATAAATAAATAATATATATTATAACAACTTATTTAATATACATGTCAATATGGCGCCACCCGTAGAGGGGTTTGAAAAAAAATCATAAAGATCCGTCCTAGGAAAGGAAAGTACAAATAAAATTATAATAACCATTTCTCTTCGTAACATTACATGAAGTTAGCATGTATAGATGAATAAATAATAATTAGAGAAAAAAGAATAATTAATTATAAGATCTAACAAAACAAATTCCCCAGGAGCTAAATTTACCGAGTGTAAGTTTGGCTTTTCAAACGCGGCAATTTCAACAAATTTAAATTTGCGTAGTATATCCCATGTACCTAGATATGTTTCATATATCTCCTATATGAAATATGAATCTGTTTCGCTTACGAATTATTATAAATAAAAAGAATAACAGTTATAATAAATTACTCCTTATTTTTTGTTGCAGTCACGCTACGGGGAGGTACAAAAATATTAATAACTTGCTTTCATATCAATTCATTATAAACAACAACAAAATATCTAGAAAAGATTTAGACTGAGCTTGACTTATTGCATATTTATGACGAATGAACATTATGATTAATTTTCTGTTTGAATATTATTAATATTATTAGAAAATAAGGATCTCATAATTTATGGAAAGGAAATGAAGTAAGAAATATAATAACAAAAATCAACATAATCTAAAGGATATTTTTATTATAATATAAATATTTATATAAAAAACTTTTGTCTATATTAATCTTTTGATATGAAATTTTTCTCCTATATGGCTGTCGTACATGTGGTTCTCAAGTGATGGGAATACGTTTTTCATTAAAAACTCTGTGAAAGTGCAATTAATGTGTTTATATATATATATATATATATATATATATATATATATATATATATATATATATATATATACAGTGTGTTAATTAAAAACCTGGCCATAGGCGTTTAACATGGGAAATCAGTTTTTCTTTGCCCAAAAGTTCCCAAATTATTTTAGACAAAAATACTTCAAATAAATGTTGTAGAAAATTAAATTCTGCACCCGAATTAATAATAAGATTTTATTTTTGATATTTAATAATCGAAAAAATCAATTCTAAATTTTTTTGAAGATTGCTGATTTATAGCGATTGACATGCAACTCAAACAAAATTTGTCCAAAGTAACACCATTATATAATCTGAAGCTTTTATTCATGAGAAAATTGTTCCATACTATCAATGAAATATGTTATTGAACGAAAATCACAAAACACAAACTTTTTTTGACAGTTACGATATAAATCAGCTAAAATTTAAAATTGATTTTCTCGGTTATGAAATTTCAAAAATAAATTCTTATTCCTAATTCGTATGCAGAATTTAATTCTCTCCAACATTTATTTAAAGTATTTTTGTTTAAAATAACTTGGGAACTTTTGCGCAAGGAAAAACTGATTTCCCATGTTAAACGCCTATGGCCAGGTTTTTAATTAACACATTGTATATATATATATATATATATATTCAGTGTGTTAATTAAAACCTGGCCATAGGCGTTTAATATGGGAAATCAGTTTTTCCTTGCGCAAAAGTTCCCAAATTATTTTAGACAAAAATACTTCAAATAAATGTTGTAGAGAATTAAATTCTGCACCCGAATTAATAATAAGATTTCATTTTTGACATTTCATAACCGAGAAAATCAATTTTAATTTTTTCTGGAGATAGCTGAGTTATAGCGGTAGCCACGGAATTCAAACAAAATTACGAACAAATGTATGCCACCTGAAGTGTCAAAAAAAGTTGTGTTTTGTGATTTTCGTTCAATAACATATTTCATCAAGAAAAGCTTCAGATTATAAAATAGTGGACAAATTCTGTTTGAGTTGCATGGCTTTCGCTATAAATCAGCAATCTTCAAAAAACTTTAAAATTGATTTTCTCGGTTATTAAATGTCAAAAATAAAATCTTATTACTAACTCCGGAACAGAATTTAATTCTCTACAACATTTATTTGAAGTATTTTTGTCTAAAATAATTTGGGAACTTTTGCGCAAGGAAATACTGATTTCTCATGTTAAACGCCTATGGCCAGGTTTTTAATTAACACACTGTATATATTTTCTATTGGTAGCCTTCCGTTTGTCATTGTCATCATTCTTCTTAATTTTTTATTTATTTTTTTCACTGTAGCCCATATTTTGACAACTCCTTCCGAAGGAACAACAAAACTATCTACGAATTAAAACATGCACATTGAAAAATAACAAAATAATTTTAGAAATAACAATATGTACTCGCTTTTGTTTGGCAATATAGCTTCAGTTGCATCTCAGGATGTTATACATTTAATGGAACTATTTGCGCAATATACCCACTAATGTATGTGACTATATTTTTCGAATATTCGGACAAGGATAATTACAATGAAATTTCGTAACTGTTTTCTTCGAGTAAATCTAAATTTAATACCATATTTCTTAATAATTTTTATATCGTTTATGTCTATGGTTGGCATAATCTTCCATTTAATCGTATATTTGAAAGAGAAAAGTACGTCTGCATATTCTTATTGGATATTAGCTTGACTGCTACCACAAATTGCATTATGCAGAAATTTATTTTTTTGTAACTATTGTAAAACATCAACGCCGGTAAATTATTATTCTACCCATTTCGTCCTCTGCAATAACAATATATTGTTAATAATTCAAAAAAAATAATGGAAACTAGTTTAATACTTTCTGGCATAAAAAAACAACTCCATTAATATTTCATTTGCAGCATATTCAAATAACATTAAGATACAATAGAAAAATTCAGTAACAATAATTATTTTTAGCGAATATTTCAATCGAAGATGATATTAAAATCTTGAAGGCCTTCATAAATTCTATTTCTTCCATTAAAACGTTTCGTTTGCGACTGAATAATGTTTTAGCAGACTGACTGTAAATTAAATAGATAATTAACTAATTTATTTTAAATGTGAAAATAATTTACCTGTAATCTGCTATATCTACTGCTGTTTATGGAAATTGACTCTGTAGAATCGGTTGAAGAGACATTATCAACCGTTGTAGGTATGGTTGTTCAACTTCGTTTAGCGAAAATCTAATTCTTTTTTTTTTTTGATCTACATGTTTTTGTTGATGCTGCACATTTATCGTTATATTTAGCCATTGTTAAGTATAAAATAGGTTTTGTGAATCAGTACTTTATTCACATATTTTATGATTTTTCTGGTACGGGCAGATAACTGACAATAGGAACTTTCCAATAACAGCATTCAATTCCAGTCTTTCTTAATATTTGTAAATATTCTGTAAAAAATAATACATACAAAATATACATACACATGCCTCCCTACATTTACCTATTAAAACACCGAGTAAACTCGCTCAAAATGTAAAAAAGTGTAAATTAAAACGAAATCAAATCATACCGCAACAAAACCAAACAAAGTATAATGACATATGCAAACTTTATAAAGTTAATGTTACTATGCATGTCAATTACTATTTATTATTAATTTTAAAACGTTGATTGATTCTTATAGAAAATAACTACACTTATTGTTTATGTTTATATTATACTACTTCCAGATTGCAAATTAATTAGAATTTATATTTTCCATTTTCCTAATAGTTATTTTATTTTCCTAATACGGTATGACTGCTAAGCGCGCGCAATTACCGTTCAGATGTAAAAATGGCGGTATTTAAATTATCACAACGCTAGATATATCTACCATGATACAAACGCTACTATTATAACTCATATAAACACAACTTTTGGCTTAATATAATTTGATTAATTTGAGAATTAAATAGGTAATTTAACAAAATAAATCATTTAATATAAATTTTACAATAAATACAAATAATAAATAAATACAAAAATGCAAGAAGTAAACTTATTTCCATAAGTTCATAACTATTTACTTAATAATACATAGATAAGTACATATTACAAAATGCAACATATCAGTGTTAAGATATAGTATAATCTAAATATATAATAGAAATAATAGAGGGTTAATAGGGTCATATTTTATTATGAATCCCAATGTCGAAGCTATCGATATTTTGAGAAAAAGGGACATCATGGTTTCCATTTGTAAAACATTACATTATCAAATGCATAAAAATGAATCAGTTTAGTTTTTAAATTATACGTTTTTTTTTTCTTTATGAATAACGTGTAACTTAAGTAAGCTTGCTCGCCACGACAAGGCACTGATTCCAGGAGCAAGAACATGCACTACAACATATTTTTAACTACAAGTACATAGCTGATTTTCGGTAGCGAAATACCGCATCCAGACTACGAGTCTCGTAGTTTTAAATATGTATCTACGAAAACATGTTAAACTAAAATATAATCTAATTAGATTCTAATATAATATATGTTCCGAAGCACCTCATCGCTCCGCTGTGGGATGACAATAAATAATACGAAAATGGAAAATATAAATTCTA
The DNA here is from genome assembly GCA_951394225.1 of Harpalus rufipes. Lineage (NCBI taxonomy): Eukaryota > Metazoa > Arthropoda > Insecta > Coleoptera > Carabidae > Harpalus > Harpalus rufipes. Next base: position 20,641,566 of record OX596282.1, on the reverse strand, counting down.
ATTAATTTGCAATCTGGAAGTAGTATAATATAAACATAAACAATAAGTGTAGTTATTTTCTATAAGAATCAATCAACGTTTTAAAATTAATAATAAATAGTAATTGACATGCATAGTAACATTAACTTTATAAAGTTTGCATATGTCATTATACTTTGTTTGGTTTTGTTGCGGTATGATTTGATTTCGTTTTAATTTACACTTTTTTACATTTTGAGCGAGTTTACTCGGTGTTTTAATAGGTAAATGTAGGGAGGCATGTGTATGTATATTTTGTATGTATTATTTTTTACAGAATATTTACAAATATTAAGAAAGACTGGAATTGAATGCTGTTATTGGAAAGTTCCTATTGTCAGTTATCTGCCCGTACCAGAAAAATCATAAAATATGTGAATAAAGTACTGATTCACAAAACCTATTTTATACTTAACAATGGCTAAATATAACGATAAATGTGCAGCATCAACAAAAACATGTAGATCAAAAAAAAAAAAAGAATTAGATTTTCGCTAAACGAAGTTGAACAACCATACCTACAACGGTTGATAATGTCTCTTCAACCGATTCTACAGAGTCAATTTCCATAAACAGCAGTAGATATAGCAGATTACAGGTAAATTATTTTCACATTTAAAATAAATTAGTTAATTATCTATTTAATTTACAGTCAGTCTGCTAAAACATTATTCAGTCGAAAACGAAACGTTTTAATGGAAGAAATAGAATTTATGAAGGCCTTCAAGATTTTAATATCATCTTCGATTGAAATATTCGCTAAAAATAATTATTGTTACTGAATTTTTCTATTGTATCTTAATGTTATTTGAATATGCTGCAAATGAAATATTAATGGAGTTGTTTTTTTATGCCAGAAAGTATTAAACTAGTTTCCATTATTTTTTTTGAATTATTAACAATATATTGTTATTGCAGAGGACGAAATGGGTAGAATAATAATTTACCGGCGTTGATGTTTTACAATAGTTACAAAAAAATAAATTTCTGCATAATGCAATTTGTGGTAGCAGTCAAGCTAATATCCAATAAGAATATGCAGACGTACTTTTCTCTTTCAAATATACGATTAAATGGAAGATTATGCCAACCATAGACATAAACGATATAAAAATTATTAAGAAATATGGTATTAAATTTAGATTTACTCGAAGAAAACAGTTACGAAATTTCATTGTAATTATCCTTGTCCGAATATTCGAAAAATATAGTCACATACATTAGTGGGTATATTGCGCAAATAGTTCCATTAAATGTATAACATCCTGAGATGCAACTGAAGCTATATTGCCAAACAAAAGCGAGTACATATTGTTATTTCTAAAATTATTTTGTTATTTTTCAATGTGCATGTTTTAATTCGTAGATAGTTTTGTTGTTCCTTCGGAAGGAGTTGTCAAAATATGGGCTACAGTGAAAAAAATAAATAAAAAATTAAGAAGAATGATGACAATGACAAACGGAAGGCTACCAATAGAAAATATATACAGTGTGTTAATTAAAAACCTGGCCATAGGCGTTTAACATGAGAAATCAGTATTTCCTTGCGCAAAAGTTCCCAAATTATTTTAGACAAAAATACTTCAAATAAATGTTGTAGAGAATTAAATTCTGTTCCGGAGTTAGTAATAAGATTTTATTTTTGACATTTAATAACCGAGAAAATCAATTTTAAAGTTTTTTGAAGATTGCTGATTTATAGCGAAAGCCATGCAACTCAAACAGAATTTGTCCACTATTTTATAATCTGAAGCTTTTCTTGATGAAATATGTTATTGAACGAAAATCACAAAACACAACTTTTTTTGACACTTCAGGTGGCATACATTTGTTCGTAATTTTGTTTGAATTCCGTGGCTACCGCTATAACTCAGCTATCTCCAGAAAAAATTAAAATTGATTTTCTCGGTTATGAAATGTCAAAAATGAAATCTTATTATTAATTCGGGTGCAGAATTTAATTCTCTACAACATTTATTTGAAGTATTTTTGTCTAAAATAATTTGGGAACTTTTGCGCAAGGAAAAACTGATTTCCCATATTAAACGCCTATGGCCAGGTTTTAATTAACACACTGAATATATATATATATATATATATATATATATATATATATATATATATATATATATATATACAATGTGTTAATTAAAAACCTGGCCATAGGCGTTTAACATGGGAAATCAGTTTTTCCTTGCGCAAAAGTTCCCAAGTTATTTTAAACAAAAATACTTTAAATAAATGTTGGAGAGAATTAAATTCTGCATACGAATTAGGAATAAGAATTTATTTTTGAAATTTCATAACCGAGAAAATCAATTTTAAATTTTAGCTGATTTATATCGTAACTGTCAAAAAAAGTTTGTGTTTTGTGATTTTCGTTCAATAACATATTTCATTGATAGTATGGAACAATTTTCTCATGAATAAAAGCTTCAGATTATATAATGGTGTTACTTTGGACAAATTTTGTTTGAGTTGCATGTCAATCGCTATAAATCAGCAATCTTCAAAAAAATTTAGAATTGATTTTTTCGATTATTAAATATCAAAAATAAAATCTTATTATTAATTCGGGTGCAGAATTTAATTTTCTACAACATTTATTTGAAGTATTTTTGTCTAAAATAATTTGGGAACTTTTGGGCAAAGAAAAACTGATTTCCCATGTTAAACGCCTATGGCCAGGTTTTTAATTAACACACTGTATATATATATATATATATATAAACACATTAATTGCACTTTCACAGAGTTTTTAATGAAAAACGTATTCCCATCACTTGAGAACCACATGTACGACAGCCATATAGGAGAAAAATTTCATATCAAAAGATTAATATAGACAAAAGTTTTTTATATAAATATTTATATTATAATAAAAATATCCTTTAGATTATGTTGATTTTTGTTATTATATTTCTTACTTCATTTCCTTTCCATAAATTATGAGATCCTTATTTTCTAATAATATTAATAATATTCAAACAGAAAATTAATCATAATGTTCATTCGTCATAAATATGCAATAAGTCAAGCTCAGTCTAAATCTTTTCTAGATATTTTGTTGTTGTTTATAATGAATTGATATGAAAGCAAGTTATTAATATTTTTGTACCTCCCCGTAGCGTGACTGCAACAAAAAATAAGGAGTAATTTATTATAACTGTTATTCTTTTTATTTATAATAATTCGTAAGCGAAACAGATTCATATTTCATATAGGAGATATATGAAACATATCTAGGTACATGGGATATACTACGCAAATTTAAATTTGTTGAAATTGCCGCGTTTGAAAAGCCAAACTTACACTCGGTAAATTTAGCTCCTGGGGAATTTGTTTTGTTAGATCTTATAATTAATTATTCTTTTTTCTCTAATTATTATTTATTCATCTATACATGCTAACTTCATGTAATGTTACGAAGAGAAATGGTTATTATAATTTTATTTGTACTTTCCTTTCCTAGGACGGATCTTTATGATTTTTTTTCAAACCCCTCTACGGGTGGCGCCATATTGACATGTATATTAAATAAGTTGTTATAATATATATTATTTATTTATAATAAGTTCATGGAGGCACGCGAACTTATATAGGAGATATCTAAGATTATACAAAAATGCAAGGCGAGTCATAAAATCTTTATGATTTTTTTTCACACCCCTCTACGGGTGGCGCCATATTGAAATGTATATTAAATAAGTTGTTATAATATATATTATTTATTTATAATAAGTTTATGGCGGCACGCGAACTTATATAGGAGATATCTAAGAATATACGAAAATGCAAGGCGACTCGTAAAATCTTTATGATTTTTTTTCACACCCCTCTACGGGTGGCGCCATATTGAAATGTATATGAAATAAGTTGTTATAATATATATTATTTATTTATAATAAGTTCATGGCGGCACGCGAACTTATATAGGAGTTATCTAAGAATATACGAAAAATATAAGTCGACTCGTAAAATCTTTATGAATTTTTTTCACACCCCTCTACGGGTGGCACCATATTGAAATGTATATTAAATAAGTTGTTATAATATATATTATTTATTTATAATAAGTTCATGGCGGCACGCGAACTTATATAGGAGTTATCTAAGAATATACGAAAAATGTAAGTCGACTCGTAAAATCTTTATGAATTTTTTTCACACCCCTCTACGGGTGGCGCCATATTAAAATGTATATTAAATAAGTTGTTATAATATATACTATTTATTTATAATAATTTCATGGCGGCACGAGAACTTATATAGGAGATATCTAAGAATATACGAAAAATATAAGTCGACTCGTAAAATCTTTATGATTTTTTTTCACACCCCTCTACGGGTGGCGCCATATTGAAATGTATATTAAATAAGTTGTTATAATTATATATTATTTATTTATTATAATGTCATGGCGGCACGCGAACTTATATAGGAGTTATCTAAGAATATACGAAAAATATAAGTCGACTCGTAAAATCTTTATGAATTTTTTTCACACCCCTCTACGGATGGCGCCATATTAAAATGTATATTAAATAAGTTGTTATAATATATACTATTTATTTATAATAATTTCATGGCGGCACGCGGACTTATATAGGAGTTATCTAAGAATATACGAAAAATATAAGTCGACTCGTAAAATCTTTATGATTTTTTTTCACACCCCTCTACGGGTGGCGCCATATTGAAATGTATATTAAATAAGTTGTTATAATTATATATTATTTATTTATTATAATGTCATGGCGGCACGCGAACTTATATAGGAGTTATCTAAGAATATACGAAAAATATAAGTCGACTCGTAAAATCTTTATGAATTTTTTTCACACCCCTCTACGGATGGCGCCATATTAAAATGTATATTAAATAAGTTGTTATAATATATACTATTTATTTATAATAATTTCATGGCGGCACGCGGACTTATATAGGAGATATCTAAGATTATACGAAAATATAAGTCGAGTCGCACAATCTTTATGATTTTTTTCGCACCCTCCTACGGGTGGTGCCACATTAAAATATATATTGATTAATTTGCTATAATATATTTTATTTATTTATAGTAATTTAAAGGCGGCACGCGAACTTACATAGAAGATATCTTAGATTACATAAAAATGAAGGACGGGTCACACTTTCTTTATGATTTTTTTTCACACCCTCCTACGGGCGGTGTTATATTAAAATATATATTATATAATTTGTTATAATGCATACTATTTATTTATATTAATTTCAAGGCGGCACGCGGCATTATATAGGAGATATCTAAAAAAATATGCACATAGGGTAAATAACGTAAACTTTATTATTTTTTTACAAATTCCCTACGGGTGGTTCTATTACAAAATATATATGAGTATATTTGTTATAATACATACTATTTATTTATAATAATTTCGATGCGGCACTCTCAAGATATTTAGGGAATAAATACATTTGTTGATTATATACTGCCATAACCTATAAAGTTTATGTGGTTAGTATCATCAAATTTAATAAATTACCTGCGTCTGATAATTTTATATGTATTATTTTTATTTATTCTTTCGTTTAATATATACTTTATTGTCATTTATTCCTTAATTTCTATAATAATTACCACTGGTATATCTGTTAGGTCATGGTAATGCAATGTATAATGTTTGTTCACAATGGGTTGTCTTACAGAAGTGGCCGCTAGAATTGGCCGCTAGAATCACTCTGGTTAATTTTTATGTGTTTTCAATATTGCCAGTCATCGTAGTCAGTATCTCAAGAAAATATACATATAAATAAAATAAAAGTATTACTTACACTTTAAATAAATATTAGAAGTACATTTAAATGTTTTGCATTAAAATAAAACAAGTAGCCACGAAAATACATAATCATTTGCGCAACAACAACGAATATGACAGTGGCCCTCTAATGGCGGACGAAACGCGATCCACGTCATGGCCATACCCTGAGTATAAAGGTACCCTACTTTGGCTATGACATCAGCGCCAAAATGCTCGAACTACATACAACATAAGTGACTGCGTCGGTAAAGCAGTTTAATAAAAATTAATAATTAAATGATTAATAATAGTATTTTATATATTTTTACATATATTTAGGGCATAAATAGTTCAAAAAACTATTAATTGTTGATATTTAAAATATGTAATTTATTTGTGAACTCTGTCGGTAAATTAGTTAATAATTCGAAATAAGAATGTTTTCCCTCAAGAACTGTTGGCGTTGCAGGAGCATTCCGCTCTGAATTTCAGTTTTCAGTACCAGCGTGCAGGGCGGCTGGGACGGCGCCTCCCTCTCAGTGGAGGTGAAGGCTCGGGGGCCACACTGAACAAGAGCAGGCACCGGCACCACAACATGTACAAGTGAAAGAAGAGCGGGAGCAGCGTAGCAAGTGTAGGGCGAGCACGAGGCGAGGCGCCTGTACCGGAAGAAGCAGGGGTGGCTGTGTGAAGGCTGTGCTCCAGAGAAGAAGACGTGCAGTAACAAGGGCTGCAACTTCCAGGTGAGAACGCGAGTTCAGAGGAACTGTGTGACGCGCCTGAGAGTTAAATTATAAAACCAAATTTTTCAAACAAGTTTTTATAATAAAATACAAAGAACTAAATAACATTAAATGAATAAAAAGCATTGTACATAATATCGTTTTCAATTTGGTTTAAAATATTATAAAAAAAATAAAAGGTATTTTTCTGAAAATAAAATCACCGTCCGTAGATAAAGTGGACAAGAGAAATACACAGTAGGAGAATTTTCGCGACGAACCAAAGCGGTTTGGTTAATGAATTTTATGAACCAGTACGTTCTCGCGACGAACTAATGACGTCAATCATGGACCAGGTTCGTCGAATCACGAACCGAGCTAGCGAGCAGGTTCATGAATCTGGTTCATCGGTTCTCTCTTTCTAATCTCAATCCATCTCAGTCTACCTTTGTTTTGTTTATACACTTGAGCGTTTGAGATTTTGATTTAAAGTAGAATAAATTACAAATATGGAAAAAGTCACAATTTCCAATGGATTACAAATGCTTGAAGTGGAAGTTGACAGGGGAACTGTTGATATGTTAAATAAAGGTTAAAATTTTGTTTACAAATAATACAATCAATTATTTGCAGATCCTGTAGTTACAAAATATTTCGAAATGTGTAAAGATCGCATACTATATAACTCATGTCCATTTCCATAAATTCATCTATAATATAACTCATATACTTCTTCATCGTTTAAAATTAATCGCCGAATAATGCAACAGGTTTAAACAAACTGATTTCTCGCGATATCCTATCTTACGTCATAACAGTGACGTTTTCATGAACCAAACGTATAACCGTGGTTCATTTTTGGTCTGTCGCGAAAAATCGCCTAGTGTCCAAGAAAACGCGCCCTTTACGGAAATCTCGGTTTTGTTTAAGAGATACGAAGTCGGTAAAATTAGGGCAAAGTTGCTCCATTACTAGACCATTTTAAAGATGTATTTGTATAGATCACAAGATATACAGTACGTCCAGGATAACTAACAGGTCTAACATGGGGGATCTCGAGAATTATAAGAAATATGAAATGGGTTAATTAGAAAATCGGTACACACCATTCGAAAACCATTTTAGTAGTGTATTGTTACTTGGGAAAAGTGCATAGATCAAATACCGTTGGATTTCGATTTATGATACCAGAGAGAATTTTCATTTTTAAATGGACGCCATATTCTTTCCAAAAATGTATAATTACTTCAGGTTTATTTGTTTCAAAAGGCAAAAATACAACAATTATTAAATTTATAAGATACAAATAAAAAAATACAATTATAGATTTATATTTTGTTTATTTTCATAGCCTATTTCCTAATTTAATTCTTAAAATATAATTCGGTTCAATTGATTTTAATATTTTTATTTGCAAATCACAGTAGGCGTTGATATATTCAATATTACATTTAAAAAATGACACCAGTATTACATTGTTGGAACGTGAAAAAATATTTTCTTTTCAATGGTGTAACTTTTTAATATGACGTTCCTATAAAAATTACAACTTTAATATTATGACTCGAAATCCAAGTGTGTTTAAAAAATTGAGCATCACCATTCGAAAGAACGTAAAAAAGTGCTACAAACCAAAATTAATTATTATTTCATACTTTCTTGGAAGTTATTGGTATACACCGCTAAAATGGCCTTAATCTGGAGCAACTTTTGTCTAATTTAACCGACTTGGTATCTCTTAACCATAAGTGACTACGTTTATCTCGCACTAGTTTATCCACTTAAATGCTAACCCGCTTGAGTTAAGCGGGTTAAACGTGCGAGATAAACACCTTAGTTTAGAGCTAAGTGAAGTAACTTAAATAATGGGTTGAGTTAACTAACCTACTTGAAGTTTTGCGAGATAAACGGTTAAGGCTATGGATTAACCTCAATTTTTTTAAAAAACTTGTTAATAATTATTAAAAATATATATTACTACACTCAAAACTTCTAAAAACTATTTGTTTCGAGGTCTGCTTCAAGATGGTGAGCGTTTTGTTATTACTAGTATAGTAAATCATCAGCAAATTTTTCTATCTGTTCTTGTTTAACAGCAGTGGATAAATGCTAATTATTCTGTAGTCACTTTAAAACGCGATATAAACGAGCTGGAGTTAAGAGTTAGTTTTAAGTCACTAAATTTTTAAGCGGGTTATGTCACTGCGAGATAAACGTAGTCAGTGAGATTCCATTGGCGAGGCTTGAAAAACGTGCACTCCGTATTCTCGCGAAACATTCTGAATATTTTTTTTTATCAATATTGTTTTCATTTTCGATGTATTTAGGTATGTAGTGATGCAGTTGGTATTGGAGGGTGTGAATAGAGTGTAAACATTTCCTCTGTCTGCAGGATATCGGCGCGGTGAAGAGGGACAAGCACAGCTGGTATTTCTGTCCGCGGCGCACCAGGTGCTATCTGTGCCGTGCGGTCCTGCTGCCCGACACGGCATGGCAGAAACATTATCTAACCTGCAGCAATATCAAAGTGATTCCGGCCGGCTCCAGGTTCCTCGTTCAGCGCACCACTGGTAGGCAGGGGCAGTGGTTCCTGGTGGAGACCTGCGTAATATATATATAGATGTTACAGATATTCAGAACTCGCGTTCTCACCTGGAAGTTGCAGCCCTTGTTACTGCACGTCTCCTTCTCTGGAACACAGCCTGCACACAGCCAGCCCTGCTTCTTCCGCCCTACACTTGCTGCACTGCTCCCGCTCTTCTTTCACTTGTACATGTTGTGGTGCCGGTGCCTGCTCTTGTTCAGTGTGGCCCCCGAGCCTTCACCTCCACTGAGAGGGAGGCGCCGTCCATGCCGCCCAGCACGTTGGTGCTGAAATTCAGAGCGGAATGCTCCTGCAACGCCAACAGTTCTTGAGGGAGAACAGGTATATTGCCATTTGCCGTTTTCTAATTTAATTCATTTCTAAAAAATATTTTGACAATATCTCATATCAAATTGATATGTAATTAAATACTTTATAATAAAAATTACACAGTACGTCTTAGTTTCACTAGGATAGGGGCCCGTGTACCAGCAGCATGACGGGGCGACGGTGTGCGGCCTGTGTCAAGCGCGCGAAGAAGCGCAGCCTCCAACTTTTCCTTCACTGTTACTATCAAACGCGGGGACGATATAATAATTCGAAATAAGAATGTTCTCCGGCTAAATTCTAGAATAACGAGAATCACAAATTTTGCTTTGATGGTTATATATAGTTGCAAAACCGTTATAAACACTAAATTCCACAAAAATTAGGGCACGGAAAGCTATCCGTATAATAACAGGCATAATATTTATAGTATTTATGGTGATTTTGGCATTTTTTCTGAAAAAAGTAAGGTTACATGAAGCACATATTTCTATATTTAATTAGTTACTTACACTTAAATACGAATAATACTGTTTCATATAATGTATATTTGCAAAAATATGTTTAATATCCTTTCTTCTTCTTGTTTTTATTACATTTTTAATTTATAATTTTACGTTCATGTGTCAAAATATTGTCAATAAACATGAATATAGTGGATATTGAAGTTACAAACAGTGGTACGAAAACTGTTATTTTTTTCGATTCAAAACCCTGTATTACCGACATTGTTACTTTTGCCGCACTCGGCTTTTGCCAAATTGAGTTCTTTGCGTTAGGTATCGTTATTGTCTATATTTTTTGATAAAATCACATAAAAGTGAATAACACAACCACTCGGCTTTTGCCAAATTGAGTTCTTTGCGTTAGGTATCGTTATTGTCTATATTTTTTTGTAAAATCACATAAAAGTGAATAACGCAACCACTCGGCTTTTGCCAAATTGAGTTCTTTGCGTTAGGTATCGTTATTGTCTATATTTTTTGATAAAATCACATAAAAGTGAATACACAACCACTCGGCTTTTGCCAAATTGAGTTCTTTGCGTTAGGTATCGTTATTGTCTATATTTTTTGATAAAATCACATAAAAGTGAATAACACAACCACTCGGCTTTTGCCAAATTGAGTTCTTTGCGTTAGGTATCGTTATTGTCAATATTTTTTTATAAAATCACATAAAAGTGCATAACGCAACCACTCGGCTTTTTCCAAATTGAGTTCTGTGCGTTAGGTTACAGTGACATTAAAGTATTTTTTTTTAATTTACAAGCGATAGTTTTTTTCAAATAGTTTTCACAAAAACATACAATTTTACAAATAAAGCCACTGTTTTAGTAACACTGGTTTACCCTATATTACCGACTTTCAATTTGAACTATGTTCGTGTTATTTGGTTTGGTAATAATTTTAGGTTAAGTTTTATTTTAGCTAAAATATATATAAATAACAACTGCTGTACCCCATATTTATGTTTTAATATGATATTTTATCGAAACGTATACTGTGTCTTAAAAACAAGCATTTCTAGTGTTCATTCAGTGAAAAAAACAGAACTCTACAATAGGTAAAATCTGACTTTCTTTTTACAAAAAAGTATATAAATACCTCCTTCCGTCCACTCATTTTGTGCTTCCGTCCACTAATTTTGTGTTTCCTTGTTATTTTTTAGCTAAAACAACACATTGCTAAACAAAAATTGCAATTTTAAGATTCTCGTCTTTCTAGAATCCAGCCACTGTTTCCTTCATTATTACCTTTTTTCCTTAAAATTACATTTCAAGATCAATTTTTAACAACTTGAATTGATCAGATAAGTTTCTTTGTTGATAGCCTACTTCGAGTTTCTGTTAACACATTATACCTATATTTAATATTATTTCTCAATATTTTGGAGTCTATGGTACCTACTAATATTTTTTAAGTTAAATAGAAATGAAAATGTTGTATTAGTGGAGTAAAGAAATTAAATGCTATGTCAAGTAAAATATATTTTTTTTGTGAATAGCCACCCCCGGCAAACTAAATCCGGCCCTGTTGACACACCCGTGCAAATTCCTAAAACAAAATGTAATTAACACATAAATGTTTTTTATTCACTACTAGCCTAAGCAACCGCAATTATTTACTTTTATTTGACAAGCGAAATTGTTTTTTCTACCTGTACATTGTAACCATGGTTACCGATAATTACCTACCAAGGTCGGTAATCATTACCGACCTCTGTTAAATGTCAATATTGACAGTAACTTTTATACTTCCAAAACCATATAAGAAATTAAAAAAAGTGTATATTATTATACAGTAAACTTGGTCTATAATACTATAAATTCACAGTAAGGCTGAATTTCTCAGAAATCAAATTGTCAAACATAGAGATATAGGAATACATAGATGTATGTTGGCAACACTTTAATCAAGTAACGTTGGTGACATTGTAAGAGCAATCCAGAACACGTGACCATTTAAAGGTCCAATATGGCGGCAGAGGGCAAACATTGAGCTGTCATATGCTGTTTACATGTTAAATGCTTATGCTTGTCTTGTGCTAAACTTTTATTTTTGGGCGATTTGTGTAAATATTATAGTATATATCGATTCAGTAAGTATTCACAATAGTTATTTATTTCACTATTCATTCCTTGATTTGCTGTTGTGTGTTTTAAGGTGGTTTTAAGAAATACTCAATTGTCACTTAACCCACATGATCGTGTGAAATTGGAGAGTGGCTGTATTCGGTGATTTATTCTTTTGTAAGTATTTATACTATTGGTTTATATATTTTTAGTAATGTGTGTAATTTAACTTTAATATAAACATTTTGCAGAATACAATATGGATAGTAAAAGTTCGTATTTGTTAATGTTGGAGAAGGAGCATCCAGATGTTGGACTTCGGTATATGGAGAAAATAAAAATTATTAATTATGTAGATCCGTTCACAATTAGTGACCAAAATTTAGATTTTGGAATAGATGTTGTTCCTCCAGTGTCAAGTATGGATATTGTGTCGTATTTAGTACTAACCCACAGTAGTTACACTGCACAGCAAATGAAAGCTTACAAATCCTTGGAAGCCTATAAATATTTTGAAGCAGGCTTTGTAAAAATGGGCTGCATCAAATTGGATGACTTTTTTGTTCTTATTGGAAAGGTAAAAGTTTCGATGCATACATGCCACGCAAGATTATTAAAATATTTCATTATTTTCAGGTGCAACATTCACAAAGGGGCAATAACAAACCTTTAAAGGTTTGGGTGGTAACCCAGGCAGAAGGCAGTGTTTGTACTGCTCATTGCACATGTATGGCTGGCAATAGCGAAGCCTGCAGTCATATCGCCGCGGTACTTTTTGCAACAGAATTTGCAAATAAAATAAAAGAAGGTACTTCGTGCACAGATTTGAAAGCTGTTTGGCCAGTTCCTGCACTTGACAAAGTACCAATTGTGACTGTAGCTGATATGAATTGGGGTTTAAGAAAAAATAAAACTATAGAAATCAACTGTTCACCTTTGAATGATGAAGAAACTGTCTCTCTGTTATCAGAACTGGAAGAAGCCGGATGTAGTTCTGCTTTGTGTAGAATTGTAGAGCCTTTTGCCAGCCGAATGAATCTGGAGCCTACAATGTTGCCCAATGTGTTAGACCTGTATAACGCAGAGTTTGAGGCAAAACCGTACGAAGAATTACTTCAAATTAGTACTTCGTTGCAGTTTCAACTTTCTGCAGGAGAAGTTGTTGAAATTGAGAGAAGCACACGGAACCAAAGTTCTTCTTCAGAATGGTATATTAACTATTATAAATTTATAAAATGTGTAGTAAATATAATTTATTATAGGTACCATCAAAGGTCTGGCCGAGTAACAGCATCAAAATTTAAAATGTGCTGCAACTACAACAAACAACAACCGTCCCTGTCACTAATAAAAAGTATATGTTATCCGGTAAAGATTTTATTTACAACAAAGGCTACGTCTTGGGGTATTACTCATGAAATTCATGCTGTAAATGCATATGTGAAGCAGACTTCCGGAAAACATACAGGCCAGAGGGTAAAAGAAGTGGGATTTCTAGTTAGCACACAATATTGCCAACTTGGTGCATCTCCTGATCGACTCATTTCTTGCGCTTGCTGCGGAAAAGGATGCTTAGAGGTAAAGTGCCCCTACGTTTTGAAGGACAATATGACAATACTAGAGTTCGCATTAAAGAAGAATACCTGCCTAATTTTATTGGATAACAAAATTATTTTAAATAAAAAAACATTCCTACTTTTATCAAAGTCAACTTCAAATGTTTGTGTCTGACACAAACTATTGTGATTTCGTAGTGTGGTCTCCGCGGGAGGTGTTCCTTGAAAGAATACACAGAGAGGATGCCTTTTTAAAGGAAAATGTAGAGAAAGCTTTGAAATTTCATAGCAGTGTAATAATACCTGAAATACTAGGCAGGTATTTTACAAAAAAAAAAACAGGAAGTGGAAGAATTTGCACTTGGTGTACTTGTGACACTTATGATGATGAAACACGCATGATAAAGTGTTCCAATGAGAATTGTAAATTTCAGTGGTTTCATTTCAATTGCGTTGGGATTCAAGATGTACCAGACGAGATTTGGATTTGTGATAATTGTACATTAGGTGAAATGAATTTAGACATAGACACATGTATGTAAAATTTTATTTTATTATGAAAAAATATATTTTAATAAAAGTACATTTATATTTATTTACTTTTTCTCTTAATTATAATATGATACAATACAATCTTTCCTGTAAAAACATTTAATAAAATTTGTAAATAAAAAACAAAACTTTACTTAAAATTAATGTGTTACTACTTTAAGATGGAACGATCGGTGAACTTAAATTTATTAAAACGCAGCAAACAGTCACAATTTTATCCAAAATACTTAAATTATTAGAAATATTACTTATCATGGTTATAGGTATTATTTCATGCATAATGTGAAATTTTGTTTTGATTACCCCTATTATTCTTTCGACATGTATTCTTACATGTGCGATATGACGCGTGTCTTCTATGTCTAACGGATGTAATTGATTTTTCCCTTTCGTGAAAGCCGGTATAGTGACTTTTGCTTGTAAGACGCCAACTAAATCTTTTATTAAAAAACCTCTATCCGCTAAAATAACATCATGAGGATTAATAAAGTTTAAAAAATTGGAATATTGTACAATTTGTTTATCGGAAATCCGTCCCCCCCAAGCATTACTGATGTATGAAATCGTACCTTGCGGTGTAATACCTATTAAAAATTTAATTGTATAATGATGTTTATAATTTGACCAACACTGTTTTCTAGTAAGCAAATTTGAAGGCTTTTGAATAAAGATTTCAAAACAATCTACTATTATTGTTGTTTTGTCATGAAAAACATTTTTAAAACAGGATGGAATGTTTTTATTTCTATCTTCCCGTGCTGGCCATACGATTAAAGTTTTAAATTTGCAGTAGAGAATATCTATAGTTTTCTCAAAACAAGAAGAAGCTGTAGTTGGACTAACTCCAAATCTATATGATAAATCTTTAAATGACGTATTTAATCTTAATTTCATCATGGTTAACAAAAACTGCTGAAAATGGTCTAAAGTGTTATTTGTGTGACTCGGTAAATTTGGCTTAATGCGCTTTAAAATTATATTAAAAAGGGGATAAGATAGGCCAGTGTAAAACAGTATTTTTTCATTATTATCTTTAAATGATTCTTCTGTAAGAGATAATTTATTAAAATTGCAAGTTAACTCATAATTTTTTTTGTTTAAAAAAACTGCGTCCTGTTCCATTTTATTAACAAATTCAGACGTTAATTCGGTCTGAACATGAACTCCAGTTACAATTTCTTGTTCTTCTGCATGCTGAAGCTCTTCTGGTTCCTAAATAATATTTTACTTTGTTAATAAATTATATTTTATCAATAAAAATTAACCAATCGTTTCTAAAAATTGAAATGTATAACAATTAAGATTCTCATTCGTATCACATAGATTTATTTGAATATTTCTACATAATAACAATTAAAAATAACTTTATTGACAAACGTCAAAGACGAGGTTCAGCCAAGGAAGTTCTGCCACCTGACCTAAAGATTACAAAGAAAAATATTCAAAAAACAATTACAAAATAAAGATTCATAAATTCATATACATACAACATACATTATTATGCTATTTTGTAACTATTTGTGTAGCACACATACTTGTAAATAAACATTTATCATTCTAGTCATATACAATCAAACATCCATACAAAATTCAATAAAAAAATATTTGAATATCCAGAATACGAAAACATTTAAACCGCGAGTATTACACAAAATAAATTCATAGCTTTACTAATTCAATCTTTCCTATTAACAACATTTTTCATATTTAAAGAATATTTACTCGAAGTCTTTCTGCTCAAAAATATACTGAATCGTATAGCTTAGTTATCAAAAACAAAACCCAGCACCGTTTCCTGATATTCAAGTGATACTTTACAAATTATTTTATATACACCATATTCATTCATTCGTTCACTTGTGTATCCTACCAATTATGAAGTGCATGTATGTGTTAAAAAATTTAAGTAATATAACAGACCATAGGTGTTGCTACTGTTACACCTGCAGATAGCTTCCTTTTCTTCATCCGCTCAAATCTTGCAACAGCATTTGCAGACATAGCCACAAGATGAGACTCGTGACCCATACATACGGATGGTATCCAGTCTGGATTGTTTCTATCTTCTAATGCTGCTGGTTTACCTACATAAAATAATAAATTCGAGAATAAATTATAAAAATTATTTCAAATTCTTCATATATTTACCGGATATAAAATGTTTGCTGCAAACTTTTTGATATTTTAATTTGCTCTCCGTCAAATCACCTGTTTTTATTGCTGCTATCCACTTTGATCTTCTCTCCCTACTTAAATCGTTCAAATGGTGCAAATATTTGTGATTGGATTCAGCAGGGACTGCGTAAAAAGACACTAAGTCTCTGTTGTATCTATTACCGCATCCAACAACTATACACGTAGTAGGCATGGCCTATAAATTCAAAATTTACAAAAAGACTATTTCATTTCTCTTCCTAAGATAATAAATAATTTTATCCATAATTGACTCATAATTTATGCCCATTTCAACTGTATAATGGGACCTAATATTATAATAAGATATGCGTGACAACCATTTACAAATAACACCGCTGACACTGTCATTTATTTGAGAAATACCGTTAAATTTTTGAACTTTATTGTAATTTAAATGAATTGGTTTTAGATAAAAGTTTAATTGTGTTAGCGGCATTTTGAGTTATGCAAGTATTATGTTTATTTATTCCCTCTTTAATCTTTTAATTGCAGCTTTATATTGAATTACATGATCATATATATTAAATGATTGTTTATTTAGGTATCGGTCAGTTGTGCTAGAGCTGCTGAAGCGACAACATCAGAGTATAGAGGATGTATTTATTTATTTTTGAGTAACGGTGAGTGCTAGAGTTGTGGTTACTATCGGACTGTGGTTATCCCTCACGCTGTTGAGGAAGAGCTATTGAGCTAGACCTATCGGACTGTGGTTATCCCTCACGCTGTTGAGGAAGAGCTATTGAGCTAGACCTATCGGACTGCGGTTATCCCTCACGCTGTTGAGGAAGAGCTATTGAGCTAGACCTTTCGGACTGTGGTTATCCCTCACGCTGTTGAGGAAGAGCTATTGAGCTAGACCTATCGGACTGTGGTTATCCCTCACGCTGTTGAGGAAGAGCTATTGAGCTAGACCTATCGGACTGTGGTTATCCCTCACGCTGTTGAGGAAGAGCTATTGAGCTAGACCTATCGGACTGTGGTTATCCCTCACGCTGTTGAGGAAGAGCTATTGAGCTAGACCTATCGGACTGTGGTTATCCCTCACGCTGTTGAGGAAGAGCTATTGAGCTGGTTATCCCTCACGCTGTTGAGGAAGAGCTGTTGAGCTGGTTATCCCTCACGCTGTTGAGGAAGAGCTATTGAGCTGGTTATCCCTCACGCTGTTGAGGAAGAGCTATTAAGCTAGACCTAACGGACTTGGTTATCTCACACGCTACGGTGTTGTGAAAGAGCTATTCTCAGGATTAGCTTGACTAGACCCAAATCCTAAAGCTAGGCCGAGACCTTACGTTGTATGTTGATCCTAAGCACTCACTGAGAGAGATACTCATCTATTTTTATCTGTTACAGACTATTGGCGTTCGCAGGAGAGAGTCTGGACCATCCAGGGATTAGGGATAATTATATTTGTTTGGATCTGTTTACCATGATGTATTTTTTTTGAGATCTTTCATGAATTAATTATATTGGTTTCTAATATTTCAGAAGTGGGATCAGAACAGTTTTAACTTTCAGCGTTTAGGATCAGACCAACACAACCTTTGGAACAGGCGGATATTTCTACGTTTATGTTTAGCTGGATTACGAAAATGGAACAACATTACAACATGGCGTTAGCTAACAACAGCTCTTAGTTTCAGTATGTACGTTCACTTAGAAACCCATCACCAGATGTAAGGGCGAAGGATAGTTTGTGGAAAATATCGGATATCATGTTGCAACTTATCCAGAATGTGTAGCGAATGCAAGAAGCTGTAGTCTCTTTTATTATTTTTGAAGGCGATCAAGGATAAATTAGCAATACGAAGCCTTTTTGCTCCCCTTAAACGCGATTTACATCGTACTTTCCAGAGAAACACGCGGCCTTACTATACTACGCAGCAACACAATGATGGAGTGGTGAACGTTCGTTGCTTTATTTGTGGAAAGTTGGGACATACACACTCACATTGCGACAACAAACGGCTATGTGAACCAAATTACATGGGAAGACATGGAGGTGAATTTAATGGAAGTAGGAACCAGCAACCATAAAGACTACAACATCAACAAAATCGGATTATGAATATCGAGACCTGAAATGTGCAAGGCCTATACACAAAAGAAATAGAGGTTATAGATGAAGTAAAACGATTAAAGATGGATATAGTAGCCCTTACAGAAACTAAACAAAAAGGAAAGGGAATTGAACAAATAGACGAATACATCCATTTATATAGTGGTGCAGATAAAAGTAAAAGAGCGAAAGTAGGAGTCTCCATACAGATTAAGACTAAATCTAAAACTCAATGACATAACTTACTCGTCTGGTATTAACACGTATCAAAATATATTCAGATGCGTAAGAGAAGCAGCAATGGAAGCCCTAGGAGAACAAAAATTAAATAAAAATATAAATACTCCTGACTGGTGGAATGAGGATATAGATAAAATGACAGAAGAAAAAAAAAAGAAGGGACGTCCCAGAAAGACATGGAAAGACGGCGTCATAAATGCAATGCTAAATAGAAACTTAAAGGAAAACGATCGGAGAGACCGAAATCGTTGGAAACTAGGATGCGAAAAACGACTTTAAATATTGTAATTAAATCGCAAAAAATATATATAAGTAAATGGAACGGGAGTCAAAGCATACGTCGATATGGGATCCACTTACATCACCATGAAGGAAATTAGTACCACAATAACTAGAATTATCATTCAACAAAAACAAGACAGTTACTCTGAGTGGTTTCGGAAATGGATGTGTAAAGACATTAGGCGAAACTGGAGTTCAGAAGTCTACAATTGACGAAACAGAGCTAGATTTAGTATTCAACATAGTACCAAACACAGTTCAGTTCATACCCATCATTATTGGACAGTCTTTCACGGAATCACCGTAAGTAGTTGTGTAGAAGGATGCAAGTCGGCTAAGATTATTCAGGAAAAACTACTCACCATCCAGTGAGATTGAAGCGACACCCTGTGCGAAGGTAAACATTTGGGCCAAACATGCAAACAACTATACCTCTAGGATATGTAGGACATGTCATCTACCATGTGGAAGACAAAGGAGAACTTTTGTGGATTTAAGAGTACGAACACCTGAAAGAAACGAGCACGTATTCCCGCGAACAATTGTAGTAGCAGACAAGGATATGGAATGTGTTTTACCAGTCGTGAACTTATCAGATGCGGATTTTACATTTCAGAAGGATAAAATTGTAGCAAGGGGATGGATGTGTTAAGCTGATAATACACAACGCAGTAAAATAAAGGAATTAACGTTACGGAGGTTAACTATACGTGGGAAAGGATATAAGTGAGGATCAACGCGAACAACTGATACGTCTACTGCAGGAATATAGAGATTGTTTTGCAAAAAATGTTAAGAATATTCGATGCACGAATGCGACCGAACTGGATATTTTACTGGCTGATGACAAACCCATTACTTACAGGCCATATAGATAGTCAATTTCAGAAAGAAAACCGGGTTAAGAAATGGTACAAGAGCTTCTGGATACCGACATTATACGCAAATCAACTTCCCTCTTTTCAGCACCGATTTTACTAAGTGAAGAAAACGAACGGACAAGCGCAAATGTGTATGGATTACAGGTATTTGAACAAAGTAACAATGAAAGACAGATATCCATTACAAAGGATTAACGACCAACTGGATCGATTGCAAGGAGCAAAGTACTTTACAACTTTAGGTATGACGTCAGGATACTACCAGATACCTATCGTGGAGAGCTCGAAGTACAAAACTGCATTTGCAACACCGGACGGACATTACGAGCTTAATCGTCTCCCTTTTGGATTATCTAATGAACCATCAGTTTTTCGGAGGTTGGCTAACAAAGTTCTAGGATCATGTCGTAACACCATCGCCATAGCTTACCTTGATGACATTATCTGCCCATCATCATCATTTACAGACGGAATTCAGCGATCAACGTCACTGTTTAACATTTTTAGGGCAAACAACTTGACACTGAATATGAAGAAATGTTTCTTTTTCAGAGCAGCATTAATTATTTAGGATTTCAGATTAATCGAGATGGAGTTCGATCTGGAATGGAGAAAATAAAAGCAGTCACCGGATTTCAGGCACCGAGGAATGTGCATCAAATAAGACAGTTTGTGTCCTACAAACAAGTTATTTTCGACACTTCATTAAAGCTTACACTAAGATTGTGCGACCGATTACTAATCTAACGAGAAAAGATAAACCGTGAAGTTGGGAAGCAAAAGAACAAAATGCATTTGAAGAACAAAAGGAAAAGCTTACGGAACGACCACTTTTGCGACTCTACAATTCGAATGCTAAAACAGAGGTATACACGGACGCCAGCAAGTTAAGTTTAGGAGGAATCCTGCTGCAGAAATTGGACAAGTAAATTTCACCCAGTAGCTTATTTCAGTAGCCAAACTTCACCGCCGGAAATGAAGTATCATTCGTATGAGCTGGAGACTTTAACAGTAATCGTAACGTTGAAGAAATTTAGAGTTGCTGGGAATACATTTTAAATTAATAACAGACTGCAATGCACTACGAACTGCTAGCACTAACAAGAATTTGGTACATACGATTGAAAGATGGTGATTGAAACTGCAGGAATATTCATACCATAGAAAATAGAGATACTGACCTGTAGAACGCGCATTCTATGAAGAATTTCAAACAGGAATACACAGAAAAGAATTAGAGAAACCAATGCTGACAATTCAAGAGCGAAAACATGAGTGATTTCAATTGACATTTGTCACCATTCTGAAAACATTGTTGTGTTTGTCAGCGCCAATAGCTATTTGGAAAGTCCCGGTTGCCGTATGGAGTGCGCATAACATGATTCATACCGATATAAATATCGCCCAGGATTACTAATGGCTCACGTCGATACAGAATTTGGATTTTTTCCATATCGAACAAGTTGAGCTGATACTCGCCGGATCAAAACGTAGTCAACGAGCTAAATACAGTAATGTAGTTGCTTTAGATCATATGATACCCCAAATAGCACCACAAGGAATGTCTGACTCACCAAGTGAGGTAAGCGAATCCGATGATGACATACGATGTCGCGGATTAGTTCGCGGGGACGCGAAAAGAGTCAGGATAGCCGAACTGTTAGCGGCATTTTGAGTTATGCAAGTATTATGTTTATTTATTCCCTCTTTAATCTTTTAATTGCAGCTTTATATTGAATTACATGATCATATATATTAAATGATTGTTTATTTAGGTATCGGTCAGTTGTGCTAGAGCTGCTGAAGCGACAACATCAGAGTATAGAGGATGTATTTATTTATTTTTGAGTAACGGTGAGTGCTAGAGTTGTGGTTACTATCGGACTGTGGTTATCCCTCACGCTGTTGAGGAAGAGCTATTGAGCTAGACCTATCGGACTGTGGTTATCCCTCACGCTGTTGAGGAAGAGCTATTGAGCTAGACCTATCGGACTGTGGTTATCCCTCACGCTGTTGAGGAAGAGCTATTGAGTTAGACCTATCGGACTGTGGTTATCCCTCACGCTGTTGAGGAAGAGCTATTGAGCTAGACCTATCGGACTGTGGTTATCCCTCACGCTGTTGAGGAAGAGCTATTGAGCTAGACCTATCGGACTGTGGTTATCCCTCACGCTGTTGAGGAAGAGCTATTGAGCTAGACCTATCGGACTGTGGTTATCCCTCACGCTGTTGAGGAAGAGCTATTGAGTTAGACCTATCGGACTGTGGTTATCCCTCACGCTGTTGAGGAAGAGCTATTGAGCTAGACCTATCGGACTGTGGTTATCCCTCACGCTGTTGAGGAAGAGCTATTGAGCTAGACCTATCGATATATACTATAATATTTACACAAATCGCCCAAAAATAAAAGTTTAGCACAAGACAAGCATAAGCATTTAACATGTAAACAGCATATGACAGCTCAATGTTTGCCCTCTGCCGCCATATTGGAACGAAGTGTGACGTAGTGTTGGATTGCTCTAACGCTTTATTTTGTTAATAAGAAATATAACTTTATATATTAAATAAAGATGCTGAAATATTTTAAGCGTGCGTGTACGATTATTAAGAAGAATATAACAAAACATATAAGCTGCTAACGTGATGATAACTTTTTATTAAGTATTAAATAATTTAATTAGGTACATATCTAGAAATTATACTATTATAAGTTATGCATTACTTATAGTTTATTATATTTACGGTACAGTTATTGCAAGTCATGTGAATTGCAGTATTTCCCGTATTTACAGATGTATTTTTGTTTGAAGTATTTATTGTTGTTGTTTCATCTTGCCTCACTGGAATATTTATTGTTTCATTGTTAACTTCTAATGGCTCAGTCGCATATAATGAAGGATTAAAGGGAATCTGATCGGAATAGGAAGATGTAGAAGGAACAGACGTATTATCAGCAGTAGCTGCATTTGACGAATTAGTTGATGTAGTTTGGATTATTCCAGCAATTCTTTTTTTGTCGGAGATTGATTCCTCTATATAGCCCTCCGCGACTGTGGAAGATTTCCAGCCTCCGTGACGTTTTAATGATAAAATGTCGCCCCCATTTTCTACTAAAATGGTAGCTGAAGTACGACGCAATGAATGGCCTGTGTAATTTTGAGGATTCTGCAGCTTCAAAAATGTAGCTACCGTTTTTGGCACTTATTGTATTATGACCTATATTTTGTTTTGTAGGCTTGCCATTTCGGAAACCAATAAATAGTTTTTCCGTCGACCGTTTATTAATAGGCTATTTTAATGTATAGAAAATCATTCATTAATGACCCCTATTAATGCATGATTTTTTATTAATAAACGATTTATTGGGTGCGTTCACCACATGGAACACAGCATATATTGCTAACGCTAAGTTGTAGCAAAAAGGTAGACAGAATTAAAAGTCATGCTTTTGACACTTACTAGCTAAGTATATTCACGTAGCATAGCTTTAAAATGAATTTGAAAGAATAAAATTCCTGAAATAACATAAAAAAACCGCTTGCGTTGTCTAGCATTAAGTAAACTGAACGCACCCACTGAAAACAATTGATGACAAAACTTATTGATTTTCTGACATAAAATTTGACGTTCGGTCAACCATTACTAACCTAAAAAAAAATTGTCATGGAATAAAATTAGATTTTCCATTTAAGTAAGATACGGTCAACGAAAAAATATTGTAACTAACACGTGTGTTAATTGGCGATAAATGATCTCAACAATTAACGCGTTCGCTACGCTCACGCGTTAAAATGTCTCGATCATTAATCGCCCTCATTAACACACTTGATAGTTAAATAACTATTAACATATCTGGAGTGGGCCTCATACTAAGATACTTCTTCATTATATCTACCCATAACGGTTCTACTAAAATAAACTTTCTAGATAATCCATTTTTACTTTTCTGGATGTTTACGATAATAATGTCATCTCGAACATCCATATCCTTCATAAGCAAATTACAAAGCTCATCAGTGCGACAAGCTCCAGCTAATCCAGTCACAAAAATGGCCTGCGATACAATATATTTAATAACAATTTTTTAGAATCTATTACCACAACATGAAAAAATACCTTCGTTGAGAGGAATGCTTCATCTGGCGCTTCTGTTAAAAAATTGTTGATTTCATCTTTTGAAAATACACTTGATTTTTTGGGTGTATATGTAGCGTTCTGACGTTTTAAAAATGAAATTAATTTAAAATATTTTGATATGTCTATATCTTTAAGTGAAATAGTTGATTTTAACATAGAAAATATAGCCCATAAACTCGAAACCTTCTTAGTACATGACTGTTCTTGAAAATATGCCAGCAACACATTTTCAGAGATTTTAGTTACCTTTTTTATCAGACACCAGTCTTTAAATATGGTATACACTTTCATATATTTACTTTTTGATTTTTCTGGCAGTAATAAATTACATACATTTTCAGCCTGCTGCCTTAATTCTGGAGGAGTGCAGTTAATGTCACTTTCACTACTCATAATTAATGATAAAAATTGATTCACACAAGATTCAAATGATTCAAACTGAAGAAACGTCAAACGTTGAAAAAGAAAACAAATGAGACCTACTTTGATTTTGAAATATTACAAAACAAATGTTCATTTCAATTTGCTTCGTTATTATCAATTTAAAAATTATTAACTAGAAAATATGTAAGTGCTAGTAGTGAATAAAATAGTATATTTACCTTGGTAGGGAAGACCATTATTGACCAGCGTCTTATATCCCTCGCTTTCAGCTCGGGATACAATCTTGACGCTAGGTCAATAATGATAGTCTTCCCTACCTTGGTTAATAATATACTATTATTATTGTACAGTAAAAATATTATTGAAATTTGAACAATAAATATTTACTATATTTTTGAAATCGTCTATACAGCAATTATAATTTTTAATTATTTATTTTAAAAATATGTACAATACCTCTATCACTAATTTAATTAACAACAAAATTCTTATTCAATAATTCAGTTACTCTCCAGATGTGTATATCCCTGTTTACACCCTTACACATTTCAGAGTAATAATTTCTTTATTACATACGTACAATATTGTACAACAATTAGAATAATATATTAGTCAAGAACATAAATATATCTCGTAATATAAAGTAAAAATTAATGCAAAATATTGACCTATGATAAATTTTCATATACCGGGATTTGATGCATCGGTTGCCGGCATAAGGTTCACGGCCGGGGTTGTCATGTAAAATGGGTAATACTTATTTTATCACATACGTACACTGTTATATTGTAAAATAGAGTAATAACAACAATTAGAATAATATATTAGTCAAGAACTCGGAAGTTTGAAATATTATATATACATCTTAGTGGTTTAAATTGTCCAGAAAATGGGATCAAATGTCTGAAAAATATTGACAAAAAAAAAACGTTCATTTACATTTAATTTATTTATTGTTTGCAATAAGTAAAAGTAAACATTAAATTCTTATTCTACAATGTTTAAAATATAAATCACATTATTTACAGCCCTTAAATCCGTCTGAAAAAAGTTTTATTTAAATATTACGAAGATGAAACCCGTTCTGATCTTCCCGCGATTCTGTCATAACATCAAAACTTTTATTTCATAATAAAAACTGCTGAAACTTACAGGAAACATCTGAAATTAAGTAAAAATCATTTATTTGTACTTCAAACTTAGTCAAAATTATTATTTTTTATTGAAAATATTAGTATAATTGAGGTTAAAAAGGATTATACAACCTGCGAGACTTTGGCTATGACATCAGCGCCAAAATGATCGAACTACGTATTATATAAATGACTGCGTAGGTAAAGCAGTTTAATAAAAATTAATAATTAAATGATTAATATAAAGTATTTTATATATTTTTACACATATTTAGGGCATAAATAGTTTAAAACACTATTAATTGTTGATATATAAAATATGTAATTTATTTGTGAACCGCCATTTCAAATCATAATGGCCGACAAACTCCACCATTTGGACAATTGGCAACACTGATTGTCACGAATATTATCATGCCATCTCATAATACATTTTAAACTAATATTTTGTGTATTCGGATAATTAGCAACACTGACTGTCAAAATACTATTAACGCTATCTAGTAGCACATTTTAAACTAATATTTTGTGTATTCGCACAATTGGCAACACTGACTGTCAGCTATAACATTTTGTACATATATCTATTAACTAATATATTGCTAATGCTCCTATCTTTTACGTAGAAACCAGTTGAGGCAAAGAAAGAGAGATGGGAATATCATTGCTGCATAAGTCTGTCACTCTCTAATTCCGGTTTCTTAATTTTGCGCATGCACGTAATATTTGAATTCTATTGGCTTCGGTGACAGCGACGGTCAGTTGATCCAGCGAGCACATGGTTAGTTTCATTCTTTCATTTTCTGTTTGTACTTTGAGTCGTTACCGTTCGTATTCAGTCTTAGGGAATAAAATCATTCACAGTGGCAGGAAAATTGGGTTTCTGGGCTTTTAATTAATATAACAAATATGTTTGAACTTTATGATGAACAAAAAATAGATTTAGAGTTTTTATTGACTTTTAAATTAAGTCAAGATTTTCTTGAAACATTCTTCAGCGCCATTAGGAGCCGGGGCGGATTTAATAACAATCCCAATGCGCTACAGTTTGAATCTGCGTATAAAAGACTACTGATTAAAACAGATATTAAATCAATGCAAAATGCCAATTGCTTAGTGGACGGCATAAATATATTACAGGTCTCTTCGAAAAGGGAAAATTTTAAAAATCCTGTTTGTGGGGAGGATTCTGTGAGAGTAAGTAGATTTGACCATGATTATGTAAATACGATGTGGGGTCTAAACACCTATGTTGAAAATGTAGTAGAGTACATAGCGGGATATGTTCTCAGTAAAATTAAAAAAATGAACATCTGCTCATTTTGTTGGGACTACTTATGCTCTGATAAAAGAAAAAGCTTATTAATAAACATAAAAAATCGGGGAGTCTCCTATACCCCTCAAAAGACATGATATTTATATGCAAACGCGCTGAAAGGATATTCAGAGAAAAGCAAGAACAAATGTTTAAAAATAAAAAATTAAAACAACAGATGGTTCTTACCATAGTTTTCCATATGTATTTAATACAACAGAATTTTTAAACCACATCAAAGAACAAACCATTTTAGACAACCACAAAACGCAAATTATAAAAAACTATAATTCATACTTTTATAAAAATTAGATTTTGTCACGAGACGAAGTTACTGTCACAGAAAGACGATTATATTCGAAATAAATTCACCAGAATTGTATTATTTAGAAATCAATAAATATTTTAAAAAATATTTCTTTTACTCTTTACCTTCACCAAAATAAATTAATCCTGACCAGATTTAATTCCTATTATTTTTACAGTACAACAAAGTTAATTATTTAATTCAAGTTCAGTACTAGAATATTTCATTGTTATTTATTATTACTAAGGGTAGGGTAAGAGTGTACGAAAATTCAAATATCACTTTATTCACATATCAATTTATAAAACATCGTATTGGATAAAAATCAAAAAAATTAACATCGCCTTATTCAAATAACGACTTATGCGTTTTTCGAATATTCAAATCTCGGAAAAAATTATACTGTCTTATACAATTCTCGACTTGTGCAAATCTCTACCACTATGAAGTCGGTTGAGCATTGATTTATTCATTTCTGGTTTGTTCACTACCGCTTCATTCCGGTACTGTTTAGTAATATTTGATTTTATAATTATATTTGAATTACAAACAAATGAAAATGTTAATATATTTGGGGTTACAATATTTAAAAATGATCAAATACATATTATATATATGCCAAATAATTTTTTCACAAATTGTGTGCATATTTTTGATATAAATTTAGCACATATTTCTTCGTTAATAATATTAAAACTATTTAATTGAAGGTATATAAAAACAATAAACATTTTATAATATAATTATAGAAAGGCCATGGAAGGGCTAAATGTGAAACATTTATGAAGATAAAATGAAATGTATGGGAAAAATAAAATCACCTTTAAAATAAAATAAATATATTAATTATTTGATAATTATAGCTGGTTTATGAAACATGTACCTACCATAAGCAGTAATACAGACACATGATACGATTGTCCAATCTTTACATCTCCCTGTATAATAAATGATTTACTTTTTTATGAAAATAAATAAACAAATTACTTATACTAGTATATTAAAAGAACAACAATGTACCGAATATTGTATGTTACCTTATCATTTGTGTACATGGATTACAAATCAAAATAGTTCATATTGTAATAAAACTTTTGTAAAAAAAAGTTGTTTAAAATTTATTTGTGTTATTAATATTATGCATATATACGATATTAATGTAAAATAAAATGGATTTGACGAAATGTATTATACTGGCAAGAACAGACTGAAAATCCTATCCATTTTTTCCACAGCTGCTCTTCTTTTCCTAAAATGCAATATGGGACAAACAATCTCTGGTTAAAATTTTAACTGCCAGTTAAAAAAACAGTTGAAACGAAATGAACCATCAAATGACAAATTGATCATTGCTGTCAATAATCCGATTCAATATTGTTTATTTAACTTACAGTTAAAATTCTAAGCGGGAATTGTGAAACGCACCAAGTTGACACAAATGTTAATGAAATAATCATATAGTAACTCTTTTGTTTATAAACATGTATTTAGTGAAACTCAGGTCCGGTTTCATATTAATGATTTTTATTTAACACTAACGATATTTCTGACTACATAAAATAATATATAGGTTAGTTAAATAAATTATTGTAAATTTTACCTTATTATAAGTCAATAAATAAAATAAATATCAAAGTATATTATTGTACAAACCAAATTAAAGTAAAATAAGTTCTGCTGTGATGAGCTAAAAGAAAACTCAAACCTTGTTTATAAAAAAGAGGTAAATGAATAAAAAAATATTAATTTTTGTTTATAATATCTATTTACATGATTTTGTTGGTTTTGGGTTTTTAACATATTTATTTTGAGGTTAATAGAGGATATACGAAATGAAGAGAATAACGAGTAACACATGATCATATGGTTTTGACAGAAAGTAATGTCACAGTCAAAATAAACCTACATAGGTTTGGATCATATCGATCTTATTTAATAATTAAATTTAAATTACTAAATTAACAACGAGAACAGTTAAGTATGGAGAATTTTATTATATTAAAATACTATAATACATCATGGATATGGGGAAGTTCTATTTTGCGGACCACAAAAAAAGCGGACTGGTCATAATTATTGGTTCTATAGTATTAAATCACAACATACTAGTTACTTTTGAATAACTGTGGTATACAAAACAGGAAGATGATCGAGATCACCTCCGCAGAGATTACTTTACTCCTGGTGTGTTTTGCGAACTAGCCATTTCTAATAAAACAAGAGCGATCAAACTTGGAATTTGCATGGCTTTTGTGATTCCTTGTAATATACAATTTAATTCAAACTCAAAATCATCTTCAGAAGGTTACTTTTTTACTCTTGGTGAATTTTGCGGAAGCCTATTTCCTTTGCATGTCTTTTGAGTTCTGAGTATGTTTGTTGAGCCTCGCGGCTCATGATGTTGATGTCATCTGCATATGCGACTAGTTGTATTGCTTTAACCGTTAGCAGGTTTAATCTGCCAATGTTCATTTGTCTTATTACATATTCGAGCATTAGATTGAAGAGTGTTGGGGCCAGCCCATCTCCTTGCTTCAGTCCACGCAAAATTTTAAATTCCTCTGTAAGTGTGTTTTGTACGCTCACCACCGCTACCGTGTCCTCCATGGTTACCTTAATCATTCGTATTAGTTTAGGGGGAATCTTCAGTATGTGTAGTATTTCATATATTTTATTCTATCTATTGAATCATAGGCTTATTTAAAATCTACAAATATATTGTATATGTCTCGATTATGTCCCCATGCTTTTCCTAATATTTGTTTTACAGTAAATAGCTGGTCAATCGTGGATCGTCCATGTCTAAATCCGGCTTGATATTCGCCGATAAGTTTTTCTGAGTAGGGCTGGATGCGTTTGTTTATTATGCATGTTAATATTTTATATGCAGTACATAAGAGGGATATTCCACGATAATTTTCACATGCCAGTTTATCCCCTTTTTTATGTATTGGACAGATTAAGCTTTTCTTCCAGTCGTTGGGGATTTTTTCTTCCTTCCATATCTTTATTATCAGTGTATGAATATATTTTTTTAGGTGTTCGCCACCTAGTTTGTATACTTCGGAAGGGATCTCGTCTATTCCAGGGGCTTTGTTGTTTTTCAGCGCTTTTATTGCCTCTTTTATTTCATCATATTCTTATAACTTAAAAAAAGGAAAAATTCTTATAAAGTAAAAAAGAAAGTAAAAAATTCTAATAAACTAAAAAATAAAATTAAAAAAATAAACAACAATTCTAGTAAACTAAAAAAGAAAATTAAAAACTAAAAAATATAATAAACTACAAGAACGGAAATAAAAAAAATTAAAAACCTCCATATAAAACAAAACTTCAGCTCTGCAGGTTGGGCATGTCATTGTTTGACGTGCCATTAATTTATTGCTGCAGGCCCGACATAAACATTTTTATCCGCACGGTGCACACGCGTGTGTGCAACCTGGCATACGATACAAACTCCCTGCAAACATTAATTATTTGTATATATTTGCAGTGATCACTATTTAAGAGCTTGAGAACTATAAGAATTACAAGACTAATTGCTAATGCATCTTCGAAATACGCAGTAATAATTTGTTGAAAACTTTATCGAGTTACAATTTCTTTATTGAAGATCATATTCAAAATATTATATTATATTTTGCAGGTCAATTTAATGATTTTAAAAATCACAAATATTTCAGCTTTTTTTTATAATCCTTTTGAGATACTAGTAATTATGTACATAGATGTCAAATATCAGAATTTTTCATTCAAAATTTCAAGATTTTCTAAGGTCACATGGTTAATTTGTCACCAGGAGTGTGGAATTTATTTATCGAAGAAAATAAACCACATGGAATTGGAAAATTACGAAATTAGAATGAAAAATTATGATATTTTACATCTATGCACATATTACTACCTATCATTTTGACATGGGCCCGCATACCTGCTTGTCAAGGCCAAGAAAGTCACATGACTTTGTATTTAACATTTCTTGTACACATACACTCCAAATTTCTACTTATGCCTATTCTTTATATTTAGATTTTTTAATTTTAAATTCATTTTATGAAGAAATTTTCCAATTCATTGTCGGGATTGCCAGTATTTCTGAATGGTATATATAATATACCTATAATTTTAAATATTTAACTATTAATACAATAAGAAGAAATAATATATGTAGGTACTTACAACAGATTATTTTATATATTATAATCTTTTATCTCTAAATCAATACAAGATATAATAAAATATTTATCACACAGAGAATTTAATCTTCTTTAATATTTGCAAGAATAATAATTTTCAAAAAAATATATTTAATTTTTTTAAGAATATGCTACTTCCAGTTGTCCAATTGCTACCAAAACCTTTTCAACTCTTCACATTATTGTCAGATTGACAAATACGTAGTTAAACAGATATTAAGTCTTAACAGTTTTTAAGAAATCAGTTTTTAAGAAATTCCAACATCCTCACACACACGCACATCATCGTAAAAATGTTAAAATCGGATTGTAGGAACCTTAAAACGTGCTTATTCAATAAAATTTGGATATGCGATTTTTAGCATGAATGCAATACCTCTCTTAGCGAGAGGTAAAGATTATATATAAATTTACTTTTTTTTTTGATTATTTACATATTTTCAGACCTGTAATGCACAGTTTTCGGTCATAATACGGCTATAAATGTGCGTTATTTCAAGAACTGAGCGTAGCTTAATTACCAAATATCTGTTTTTAACTTATTATTTGATTTGACCCTTTACTTAACGTTTTTTTTTTTTTAAATAATCGCATACTAAATCCATTTTTACTACATCTTTAAATTAAAATAAAAGCTTAATGCCTATAATTTTTTTGCGAAACCAAAATTACTTTGGATACACAATTTTGCTTATATTTTGCTAGCATACGAATGATTTTGCAAGTATGCAAGTCTGTCTGAATGAGACCTGCTGCTGAAAAGAGCCACTGGAATTCCATAGAAATCATCTGAAAACTGTAGTACTTTAGCGCCGCTTTTTTAAAATTTTGGTAAAGGACTGCATCGCGCCAGAAAACCAACGGATCCGCTTCTCTTCTAATATTAGGGGCTTTCATATATCTCTCGACTTATTTGTGGAAATCAGGGGTCAGGTACTGAATGGTTGGTTGGTCGAACGCGCATATTCGAAATGTATTGGTGATCGGCAAACAAATATCGTCAATTCCGATTTATCGACTAGAAAACAATATCGCCAATATATCGTTTACATTTCTAATTTTGGGGTCACAATGGCCAATAAAAATGTAGAATAGTTAGGGTTCCGCTAAATGCAGACGGTTTCTTAAGAGTTCCATAATCGTAAAAAATTGTGAACCGCTGTTTTAGAGAATAATATTTCAAATAACAGTTACAGAAAAAATAATTGTACGCATCTTTTACTTGAAGTATTTTTCTCCAAAATGATCCATGAACGATTGACAGAGATAAAACACTGCGAGTCAACTGCTCGCTAATCACCCCATCAGTTTTTCATACTACCAGCCAATGTGTTGAAAAGAATTTTTGTCATTTTCCGTGCTGTGATAAACTCTATTAAAGACTATGTCTGCCGGCCGATGTAATGATTTTAAAAATAATTCAGAAATATTTCAGTTTTTTTCAAAATTTGTTCGAAGTTGTCATCAACGATACTGAAGAGAATTTACAATTAGAATCCCTTAATCTTCAAGCTAATGTGTTGAAGTTACTCGTAGTCGTACTATTTAAAAACGAAAATTTGATTCAAATTTATGCATTATTGAATCATTTCACTCAGATTACAATATTAATTTTTGGTACCTATTATACTTCATTTCACGGAAGAAAATGGTATATGTCGCTGGAGAACCGACCGTTTTTACTGTCATTAATAAAAAAAATATCTGTAAAAATGTACAAGACCTGAATATTAAAAATTATAACAAAACATGGTTAAACATCACTTAATTCTGTAGATTTTATTTGATAATTGACAATTAACAAATGATTTTTTTTCATTTTTGTTTGCATTCTAACTAATCAAATGGCAGAATTTATATCCCTATCTAAACTAACGCTATTTTTTACGTGAAATGAAGTATACGTACACATACAAAGATACGAGCTTAAAGATGAAACATCGAAGATATCGAACGCGAATTACTGATCTTCCATCTCGAAAACTTTTTACAAAGTGGAACATCGTATTTAAAATCTTTAAACTATTATTTTAAATTTGTAGGTACTACTACATATACATACATATTAGGCGAAAGAAATGTAAGTATAATTTGAGTTTCTTTAAATTTATAATCCAATAATAGGGTTTCCAATAAGAATTAATATTTGGCCCGCCATATATGTATTTTAAAATTTCGTATGCTATCCGTTTCGCAAAAAGGATGGTGACCCCTGCTCAGAGTGTTTTTTTTTTTTTTTTGGTCTGTGCCCCTGCTCTAAATATCTATGTATAAACTAATCCATAAAGTTTTACGGGACAGATATTTGAAAAAAAATGTCTTCACGCTTATGTCACGGTTTCGCATGTTCACCCGATATTGATAACTGTCATTTTCCCTCTTTATATTACTTGCTTCAATAATAACTACATTATAACACATATATAAAACAAGGTTAGCGAACCTAGCATTTGCACATTTACTATACCTTGTTCCATCTTACGCATTCAGCATTGCAGAGAATAGGGCATAGTTTTGACTTCTCTGATTGGCTGAGAGACAAGTTTAC
Organism: Harpalus rufipes; assembly: GCA_951394225.1. NCBI lineage: Eukaryota > Metazoa > Arthropoda > Insecta > Coleoptera > Carabidae > Harpalus > Harpalus rufipes. The sequence continues at coordinate 20,607,777 of OX596282.1, read as the reverse complement.
CCAATGTAATTTCAGCTACATAAAGCTGGCGCTGATGCGAACGCCATCTGTTGAATGCGTTAAATGGAACAGAAGCATAACTTGTCAAAATAGCAAACAATGCTCAGAGAAAACTGAAATAACATGTACTCCATTCTGTCAGGGAAATTCAAATAAATAAAATTTTGCATGAATTTATTAAATCACATTAATATTTACATTAACATTGATATTAATAGACATTGGGGTGTATTCTGTATCCTACTATACCCCATTCGCCGAGACGAGAGAATGTAGAACTAATTATTAAACAGAAACAAGTCATTTTATTGGTTCGGCTCCAAAATTATCCTTTTTTGATCAATAGAATTTGTCTCTGTTCAAGAATTGGTTCCACATTCTCTCGTCTCAGCGAATGGACTATATGCTAATATTAATTTTAACAGCCTATTAAAATTTATAAGCAAAATAACGTAATTTATTACCTATCATTTTAATTTTATATTCTGTGTCTTCTAGTGTTATTGGTAAAAAAAAAACAGGATGTTAAAATTAACATGATATGATACAGAATACACCCCATAATCTTACTCACTTCATCAAATTCAACTTTGCCAATTTTAATTACACTTATGTTGCAACATGCTTCGGTTTATCGAGATGCACGCAAAAAATATTTTGAGATGGATTATCAACAAAAGCAAAAGTGGATTTCTTCTTTATTCTAAAAACTCTCCCTTGGATACTCTTTGCAACATTCATTTTATTTAATACGGATTCCATCAATATAGCCTTCCGTGACAGTGGACGATTTCCATCCCATCCACCGTAGCGTCTGATGGTCTTAATATTATCACCCGCATTTTCCAATAAAATTGCCAAAGAACGTTTTATACTGTGACCAGTGTAGGACTCTACATCCGGTAATTAAAAAAAGAAGCAATCTTCGTCGGTATTCTCAATAATGTGAATTACAATCTCCCGTGGTGAATATTACGGATAGAGCATAAAAACATGTACTTCCTGCAGATATTAACAACTTTACAGAGAATCCTTCTTCCATAATAATAATCAAACTGCGAGAAACATTTATCTCCGCATCTGGTATAGAAACATACAGATATGATCTATATAAAATCCTCAGTGATCAATGTTTAGCTTCGTCAACTCGTTACATCGGCCAGCCACTTCCATTATTAGTGTAACCAATAAAGATTCTAAATAAGTACTAAATCACATAATAATAGAGAACTATTACTTTCATCAACTATTCTTCATTGAGTGCCTCCTTCATAAAATGCTCTATATGTTCTTTTTTAAGGACTTTTGCCTTTTTTCAGTTTGTGGGTTCTGGATTCATTCTAAAGATAAACAATTAGCTTACCATATTTTGAAATATCTATGTTTTTGCTGCTACTCCCCCTTTTTACATTTACATTATATTATATAACAAATATAGAAATAACACTTCATTTATAGTCGTATTATTGTTTTAAATACATAGTTGTGTTGAGTTAATATATGCATAAGTTTTAGCTGTTCAATCCAGTATTCATCTTCTGTATAGACTTTCGGATTATCACTAAAGGTATAAAACTAACATTTGGTATGATAAAAAAGAAGAGAAGATAAAGAATTGCCATACTAGCTTTTCAACACACGTTCTTCTGTACTTTTGAAATAGATGAAGATATCCAATAAGATTCCACTGTATATATCCATATCCCAATGTTTCGTGCAATTTCCAACATATTTTTTTTCGTGTTTAATGGCATTTAAACAATTATATCCAACAAAGATGACCGACCTGAAACATTTTCGTAATATTTATCTTTTAATCAAACCAGATTATTTTGTTTTTAAGGTTATAAACGTAATTTATCTTAATAATTGCTTTTAGTGTGTACATATAGTACTGTAAAATCATATTAAATGTTATAAATTTAACATTTGTTTTCAACAATACCACCCATTCTACTGTATTAGTTAATTTTACTTTTCCTATGTTATGAATTTATTCCTGTTTATAAATTCTAAAATGAAACATTTATAACTACTTATTTACCTTAACATTGATGTAATATAAATGAATTGTTATATTGATCCTAAAATAAAATATAACAAATATTCTGTACCAAAGCATTTTCATTCAAAATACATGTTCCAGCTTAAAATATGTATAACATTTTATATAATGAAGAAAATATTATTTTTAACATTAATGTATTTAAATTTATTAGTTTTATTTGTGTTATGATTTTTCAAGATTGAAATGTTATAAATAATTTAAATACCACTTAAAACAAAAGTTACTAACAACATTGGAATTGAGCAATGGTGAACGGACATTGTTCTTTAAAGCGCACCAACTTCAGCGTGGTAGAGATTTGCACTGGTTGAGACTTGCATTACACAGGATAAAAAATTTCGAGATTTGAATAAGAAGAGGTAATATTTTTCGAGCTTTGCAGTGTTGAAAATTGCATAAGTTGTGACATGAATAAGTCAATGTAAAATAATTCGAATTTTGACTATTCGTAAGATGTATAAAACGTGATTTGACCAAGTCAATATAAATGTATTCGAATGTTGTCTGTGCTCCCATTACTAATATTTATGTTGAAGGATTTACACACAAAATAAATAGTAGGTATATTACTTAATTTCTCAGATTTATAATTATATACTCTTACTCTAATACTCCACTCTGCACTCCATGCTATGATTTTGGAACACACCCGGATCAACTGGCCGTCGCTGTCAGCGTTAGCCAATAGAATTCAAACATTACGCGTATGCGCAAAATCACGAAACCAGAATTAGAGAGTGACAGACTTATGCAGCAATGATATTCCTATCTCTCATTGTTTGCTTCAAGAAAAGCACAGGATCCGCAATATATTAGTTAATAGATATATGATTTTGTATGGTTATGATCCTTAACCAAACTTCAAAACAAATGTCAGCAAGTTGTCAACATTAACGCGCTGTAATAGTAGGCGTGGTGTAACTACGAATACTCACGAAACATAGCGCACATGGCCGAACATAGCTTCCAAATAAAATATGACCAATTCCCCATGTCTTGCTGTGTTGTGCTATGCTATGTCTGTAACTCTGAATCAGTACACACTTTTCCGTATGTTCATTATCTATGTTTTTCTGTGCTATTCTATGCTATGTTTACTACGCAATCTCTGAATCCAGCTTATTGGTTTTCTACATTCTATCTTCTTTGGTACGTATGTCTGGGAAAGTTCAAAAATCTCTAATTTAAAATCCTGCCTTTTAAAACACTGCTTTTTAAAAGTGTGACTTTTGGAAAACATGACTGAAAAATTCCTAAAATGGCGGACCAACTTGAATGGTCGGTTTTCGCTAGTCGTCACAAGATGTCACAACACTTAGTTTCATTTGATGACAATAGATGTTTAATGAATAAATCCTAAAGTGAAGATATATGAAGTACTGACAACACAGGGGGAGCGTTAGTTTAAAAGCGTGTAGGGTACCTATATACTCAGGGTATGGCCGTCATGGCTCGCGTTCGTCCGCCATTAGAGGGCCACTATATTCGTTGATGTTGCGCAAATTATTATGTATTTTCGTGGCTACTTGCTTTATTTTAATGCAAAACACATTTAAATATACTTCTAATATTTATTTAAAGTGTAAGTAATACTTTTATTTTATTTATTTGTATATTTTCCTGAGATACTGAGTACGATGACTGGCAATATTGAAAACACATAAAAATGACCAATATTAAGCACAAACATTTAATTTTTTAAAAGGTAAGCTTAAAATATATACTTATTATGTAAATAATAACCACAGTTATTAAATTTGATGTGATAATAACAACCTATATCATATGCTATACATAACCTCCAAATCTGTGTCATAATAATAATTGTGTATCTCTTAAATAAATGAATTTTTATTACCTTTATAGATTCATAGTGTGATTATTTAATATTCCTGTATAATATAATATCACATTTCTTACAAATAAATAGGGAAATGAATTATCACGTATGTTTGACATTGGCTCGCTTATGGCGGCGATCTTGCCCCATGGCCATATCCTGTATATAAAGGTACCCTAAAAGCGTGTAGGGTACCTATATACTCAGGGTATGGCCATGACCACGGACCACCCCTGTCCAGACGGGACGGGACACTATGGTTTATTTCGGGCAACCCTAGGGTACCTTTATATACAGGGTATGGCCATGAGGCAAGATCGCCGCCATAAGCGAGCCAATGTCAAACGTACTTATAATTCATTTCCCTATTTATTTGTAAGAAATGTGATATTATATTATACAGGAATATTAAATAATTACACTATGAATCTAAAAAGGTAATAAAAATTCATTTATTTAAGAGATACACAATTCTTATTATGACACATATTTGGAGGTTATGTATAGCATATGATATTGGTTGTTATTATCACATCAAATTTAATAAATGTGGTTATTTTTTACATAATAAGTATTTATTTTAAACTTACCTTTTAAAAATTTAAATGTTTGTGCTTAATATTGGTAATTTTTATGTGTTTTCAATATTGCCAGTCATCGTAGTCAGTATCTCAAGAAAATATACATATAAATAAAATAAAAGTATTACTTACATTTTAAATAAATATTACAAGTATATTTAAATGTGTTTTGCATTAAAATAAAACAAGTAGCCACGAAAATACATAATAATTTACGCAACAACAACGAATATGACAGTGGCCCTCTAATGGCGGACGAAACGCGAGCCACGTCATGGCCATACCCTGAGTATAAAGGTACCCTAGGCAACCCAAGTTACTAGCGACATCTAGCGATGCTCGGACGAACTAAATTTACAGCGCCTATTTGATCCAATTATATACTTTTATTTTGTTTTATAATTATATATTTATTTCTTATTTTATAAATGAAGACAACATTTATCGTGATTATTTTTATTAAGTATGTAAATATTACAATATGTATTTAATAATACAATGATGACATTTTGGTCAATATTCCTTTTTCTTGGTGATCGTTTTCTCTCGTAACGGCAAGTTTCTTCAGATGTAATCATATGATTAATACTAGAAAGAAAATAAGTTTTAAAAATTGAATAAAGTTTTATTTATTACAAAAAATAACCCTAATAGTTATTTAACTATCAAGTGTGTTAATGAGAGCGATTAATGATCGAGACATTTTAACGCGTTCGCTACGCTCACGCGTTAATTGTTGAGATCATTAATCGCCAATTAACACACGTGTTAGTTACAATATTTTTTCGTTGACCGTATCTTACTTAAATGGAAAATCTAATTTTATTCCATGACAAATTTTTTTAGGTTAGTAATGGTTGACCGAACGTCAAATTTTACGTCAGAAAATCAATAAGTTTTGTCATCAATTGTTTTCAGTGGGTGCGTTCAGTTTACTTAATGCTACACAACTCAAGCGGTTTTTTATGTTATTTGAGGAATTTTATTCTTTCAAATTCATTTTAAAGGTATGCTACGTGAATATACCTAGCTAGCAAGTGTCAAAAGCATGACTTTTAATTCTGTCTACATTTTTGCTACAACTTAGCGTTAGCAATACATGCTGTGTTCCATGTGGTGAACGCACCCAATAAATCGTTTATTAATAAAAAATCATACATTAATAGGGGTCATTAATGAATGATTTTCTATACATTAAGATAGCCTATTAATAAACGGTCGACGGAAAAAGAATATTAAAAGTACAAAAATCCACATTTTTACCGAGTGTTTAAAATTAATCAACTACATTGTTGTAATCAATCAATTTCTTTGTATCAATCAAACAATTTTTGTTGTAATCAATTGTTAAACGTCTATTTAATTTTTTTTTTAATAGTGAAGCATTAAAGAATATTTGCAAACCTAAATTAACTTTCAATTTTTCCATGATACTGGGAAAACGACTGATTGTTAAAACTTCTACATGTTTATTGTAATGAAATCTTAGGTAAATCATAAAAGTATTTAATTTTAATAAAATTAATACTTAATTACGAAAAAAATACAAGGCTACTACAAAGAATTTCTTTGATTACAACAAAGAAAATGTTAAATTGTTTGATTGCATATTCGAAATGTTGTAATTTTTACAATATATCAGAAAAGTATAAAAATCACTATACAAGAAATTAATTTTGAAACTGAATATTCTAATAGTAATATAATTAGTTCTAATTCCTTAATTATCATGGTACTATAATAATTCTAATTGGTTGGTGGTGCTAAATTATTTAAGTAATAGAAATGAACAAAATGCATTAATTGCTGTGAGTACTCGTGATTAGTACTAAACTTAAGATATTATTGACAGTAATGCAAAGGTTGCAAAATTTACCTTGATACGTTATTTCCTTTTGAAATACAATGGTTTATACTGTGGAAGAGAAGGTGCAGATTATTAAGTGGTATTATTCGAATTTTAATCCAAGTTTAAAGCAAGTGTCGGACTTGTTCCGCGCTTCATTTCCTGACAGGCCTACACCAAGTGCAGCAAAAATTTTAAGAATAGTGAATACCTTTAGAGGAAATGGTTGCATCAAGCCTGCACATAACAGTAGGAATAGATCCTGTAATATATTAACTGCGCAGAAAAAAACATGAAATTCTGACTTTAATACAAAATAAAAACAGATTAACATTAAAAGAGATTGGGCAAGCTACTGCTGTAAACAAAGCTACTGTACACAGACTATTTAAAAAGGATCATTACAGATCATACCATTTCCAAAATCACCAGGAGTTAGTTATGGACGATACGAAACGAAGAATAAATTTTTGTGAAAGAATGTTTTTTTGTTGTTGTTTAAGGGCACGGAGCTGCTATGACTATTGTGCTAAAGAATGTTTGAAAACGTTAATAACAATCCAGATTTGCTGCAAAATATACTTTTTACGGACGAAGCAACTTTTTATTTACATGGCGAGGTAAATTCACAAAATTGTCGGTATTGGACCAGGGAAAATCTACATTTGTATCATAGTATGAGGACCCAACGACCCGAGAAAGTTAACGTTTGGGCTGGCATAATAGGAACCCACATTATTTGGGCCATTTTTTATTAACGGGAATATTACTGCTCAATATTTAAATATAATACTTCTGCCAAATTCATCCCCTATGTTTCATTTTAAATGAGACAGGGAAATACATTGCTGTCAATCAAATGTCAAGTCGTAACCATGGATATGACAAATCCCATGTTTCATGTTAAAAAATACTCACGGTATATCGACGAGGATAGTGTCTTGTTTGCAATATTTATACAAATATCAAATTTTATATTTCTATTTTTGTTTTAGTATTTTTTTTTAAAAATGCCTGCTCGTTTTGCATTTGGATGCAACAATAGAACTTCAACCAAGTCACGCAAACAACGGTTAGAGAAGAAGGAAATTAAAATTTCATTTCACAAGTAATCAAATAATTTGTAGTGGTTTGTATTATACTTATATTAATATTACATTATCGTATTTAGATTTCCCAAAAATCCTGAACGGCGAAATGCTTGGTTGAAAGCTATTAGAAGAGTTGGATGGTTTCCGACAGATACACGAAGTGGAAACTGTATTCCTCTGGAACAAATCAGCAATTTACATTGTTCCAGCTCGAAAAATTAAACGAATGCAGTACAGATAATAAACGCATTAACCAATAATTACAAGAAGAAGACTTTATTAGAGTACACATAGACATAGACTATATATATGTTAGCACATAGCTTCCTGCAATTCCGCTGACACTGCATCGGAATATTCCACATCCGCGGAATAAACCATAATACGAAAAACGTCGACCCAGCCATCTCAGGTGTCTTCCTGTAAAACCAAGACACACACAACAGGCAGTCTAGTCCAGAATCTCGATCGTATAACTTGTAACTCTGATATATCTTTTGTAATAAATCTGATAATACTTATACTTGTATTTATAAATTTTTGTAATAATATAAATAATTTTTTTTGGAATATAAATAAATTTATATTATAACTGGCGCAGTCGGTAGGATTCTCAGCGAAATACAAAATCGATTTCGTTCGTTTCAACGATTTACTGAGAATTCGAACATAGAAGATTGTCCGGTATCGCGTCACGCATCAGCTAAGAAGACTTCGGTGCCCGAGAGAACATCGAGCTCCATCTTCAGGGACAACATAGCCCAGCAGCCGTTGCAGACCAAGTGACCGAGCGAATATCGATCACAGACCAATGGACATCATCTTCTTACTCCTGTAAGTACCTATGTCAATTAGAGATTTTCAAAGCGATACAGAGTTAAGTAATACAGATACAGAATCGGACTCTGGTGACTCACTAACATCTTACACAAACCCCATTAATCCAACAGACCTCGAACAAATTTTAATAAATCCAATTCAAAATTTAACCATGGCTGTACCACCCGCGATTAAGAAGGAATATTTGGACATGATCCCAGAATTCCATGGGGACAATAGACACTTACCACGTTTCGTAGAAATTTGTGAGAAACTGGTCAATAAATTTTATAACACAGTCGATAATACTGATTTCCAAAATGAATACCTTATGGCAACAATACTTGCGAAAATTAAAGGCGAAGCCGCAAACAATTTAGCAACGTCCACCATAACTTCATGGGAAGAGGTAAAACAGGCTCTGTTGAACTCTTTTGGCGACAAAAGAGACTGTTATACGTTAGGCATGGAAATAACAGAGATGAAACAAAACAACGATACTCCATTCGAGTACTACAACAAATTACAAGACATGTTACATCTCCAAATTTCTTATGTAAACAATAATAAAGCCGATAAAGCCACAGTACTCTGCGAATATTTCCGCGAGTACGCATTAAGAGTTTTTCTCAAAGGGCTAAAAGAACCCCTTGGTACACTAATGCGCACCAAGAGCCCCAAAGATTTAAATGCTGCACTGGGTATGTTAACTGACGACTTTAACATAGAAGCAACAATACGCGGACACCACATACACCAGAAACAAATACAACACCCAAAACATAAACCGTTACCACCGCCTCAAAAATATCTACCCCAAAGAAATACACCACATTTAACTTACAGACCGATCCCCAACAATTCAACCCAACAATCTAATTACAGACCAATCCCTAATAATCCACAATACAAAAATACCTTCAACCAAACAAATGTTTTCAAACCAAATAACAACCAAAGATTTCCAAACCCGACGCCTATGAGCATTAGCACAAGGCAGTCCACAATCCCTAGATCCGGCCCATTCAACAATACACAACAATACCGTCCGTCGCAACAAGCACATAGACCTGACTTTATATTTGAAGAATTACACAACACAGAAGTGCATGACATAAATACAGACGAACAAAATTACAATGTAGAAGAACCAAATGAAGTTGAAAATGACCAAAATTTTGATAATAATATAGAATACGAACAAATGTACGATCCAAATCATTTTTTAGCGATAGAAGCCTCGGACAACCAATAGAATTATTAAATTTAAATAACATCAGTACACAGAGCGAACTACCATTCATTATATTCCCCGAACATAATCTAAAAGCATTAATAGATACAGGTAGCACCCGTTCATTTATAAAACCTGATATAGCACAGAAATATTTTGGCGATAAAATTGTAAATGATTATTTCAAAATTACAACTGCACACGGTACATCTACAGAAAATTTTAGCGTTCATTTACCATGCTCTAAATTATTTAAACAAACAAAATTAATATTAAAATACCATCTTTTTGACTTCCATAATAATTTTGACATCTTACTCGGACTTGACAATTTAAAATTAGTAGACGCAATAATAGATCTTACAAGAGATAAATTAATAACACATACACACGATATTAACATACACTACCACAAAATTATGCCAATTACTCATTATATTAATATCCCTCCGAAAACGGAAAAAATTACCAAACTATACGTCCATAACATCGAAAATGGAGAAGTTATTATTCCCGAATTAAAATTAAATAATATTATAATACCAGAAGGCATAGCGAAAGTTGAGAATTATGAAACACTATACCCCGTTATCAACACAAACACTAGCGAACAAATCTTTACATCAGGACTCCAAATTACCGCGCAACCTTTAGAAAATTTTGAACTAAACAATCTAAATTTTAATATTCTAAATTCAAAAAATATTTTAGATATTTCAAAAATCAGAACCGATCATATGAATTCCGAAGAAAAATGCGAAATTACAAAATTATTAAAACAATATTCTGACTTATTTCATACTGCTGATAAACCCCTTAGTTTCACCAACAAAATTAAACATGTCATAAGAACATCAGACGAATCTCCTGTCTATACGAAAACATATCGATATCCAGAAATTCACCGTAAAGAAGTTGAAAATCAAACACAAGAAATGCTAAATCAAAAAATTATTAGACATTTGCACTCTCCATGGTCATCCCCAGTATGGGTTGTGCCCAAAAAACTAGACGCCTCCGGAAAGCGGAAGTGGCGCATTGTTATTGACTATAGAAAAGTAAATGATAAAACTATTAGCGACAAATATCCGATTCCCAATATTAACACCCTTTTAGACAAGTTAGGCAGATGCCAATATTTCACAACTCTTGACCTTGCATCCGGATTCCATCAGATTGAGATGCATCCCGATGATATAGAGAAAACTGCATTCTCTACTGAAAACGGACACTTTGAATTCCTCAGAATGCCGTTTGGGTTAAAGAACGCGCCCGCTACGTTCCAACGCGTAATGGACAATGTCCTTCGCGGCCTAGTAAATAATATTTGTCTCGTCTACCTAGACGATGTCATAATATTCAGCACTAGCTTACAAGAGCACGTTCATAGCCTACGAGCTGTATTCGAAAGATTAAAAAAGGCCAACCTAAAAATACAACTAGACAAGTCGGAATTTTGTAGAAAAGAAGTTGCATACTTAGGACACGTCGTAACACCAGACGGAGTCAAACCAAACCCTGACAAAATTACAGCTATTAGAAATTACCCAATACCCAAAAACACAAAACAAATCAAAGCTTTTCTCGGACTCCTCGGATATTATCGAAAATTCATAAAAGATTTTGCAAATATAACAAAACCACTCACAAAAAGATTAAAGAAAGGTGTACAGATAAATGTAAAAGATTCAGATTACACAAGTTGTTTCAACGCGTGTAAAGACCTCCTGACCAATGAACCCATCCTACAATATCCTGACTTTACAAAGACATTCAACTTGACAACTGACGCCAGCAACTTCGCTATAGGTGCTGTACTCTCCCAAGGCCCTATTGGCTCAGATCTCCCTATAGCATATGCTAGCCGTACTCTAAACGATTCCGAGCAAAATTACTCGACAATTGAGAAAGAGCTATTGGCTATCGTATGGGCTACCAAATAATTTAGAACCTATATTTTTGGAAGGAAATTTAACATTATCACCGATCATAAACCTTTAGAATGGCTTGTTTCACTAAAAGAACCAAATTCAAAATTAATCCGCTGGAGATTAAAATTAGAAGAATATGATTACAAAATTATCTATAAAAAGGGATCCTTGAACAAAAACGCTGACGCCCTCTCAAGAATAGAATTAAATGTAAACACTGTCGATCCTAGTTGTCAGTCATTTTTCGACTATATGAAAAATTTCAATGAGCAGCTAGAAAAGAATGAAAACACAGGTTCGATGATAGCAGAACCAGATGACTCACCCGACTCAGACTCATACGATACGGTACACTCCAACTCCGAGAACCCAATAATAGGCATTCCTATATCCGATTCTCCTGTCAATGTTGGAAAAAACCAAATCATTATTTCCGAAGTTACACACTCTCCATCCCAACCAAAAATCACTAAATTTCACTCTGATAAAATGAGAATCCATTTACAAATTTCAAAAAATAATTTTGAAAAAGACATCACGAAATTTATTAAAGATTACATCGCACCTAAGGTTAAATATTACCTATATTTCGAACATCCTATATATGAAAACTTTAGTAATGCTTTACAAACAAATTTTAAACATTCAGAAATAAATTTTGTAAAATGTAACACGAAACTGATAGACGTCGAGAGAGAAGACGATATCTTAGAAAAGATAAGGAATTACCACGAAGGAAAAACGAACCACAGAGGTATTCACGAAGTTCATAATCAAATTAAGAAAATTTACTATTGGCCAAACCAAATTAAAACTATTACAGATTATATTAATCAATGCGAAATATGTCTTGCCTCCAAATACGAACGTAACCCCGTGAAACCAAAATTTAATATAACACCTACACCCTCGAAACCATTCGACACACTTCATGTTGACACACTGAGTTTAGAAAATTCAAATTTTTTAACCATAATAGACGCCTTTTCGAAATATGCCCAGGCATATAAACTAAATTCTAATAACGCTATTGAAATTAGTAACAAATTAATACATTATTTCTCACATCATGGCACACCTAGACAAATCGTCTCTGACAATGGTCTAGAATTCAAAAATAATGTAGTAAAAGAACTATTAGCTCTACACAGAGTAGAAATTCACTTTATAAGTTCTCAACACCCCGATTCAAATGGCTTAATAGAGAGATTTCACTCCACCCTAATCGAACACATCCGATTATACAACCTTCAAGACAATTTCAAACGCGAACCTATTGATGTAAAAGTATGCTATGCAATCCTCGCATATAATAACACCACGCACTCTTCAATAAAACTCAAGCCTTTAGAAATAATTAATGGACATTTAGACACAAATTCCCCTTTAGACATAGAAATAGAAAACCAAATTACCCAAGATTACGTGCAAAAACATAAAGAAAAAACTAAACAAATTTACACAATTATTAATGAACGATTACAATCAGCCAAAGTAAAAAATATTTCAAAATTAAATGAATCTCGCGACGATTTACCCGATATACCAAACACAGTTTATGTACACAATAAACAAAAAGTCAACAAAACAAAACAAGCTAAATATAAGAAAGAAAAAATTAAAACTGTTAACGAAAATTTGAAAACAGCAGAAATAGCAATTGATATTAAAGACAAAAAACAACCTAAAATTCATTTATCCAATATTAAAAGACCAAGGAAAGTAACAAAAAATTCAAATATTCCAGGTCCGTCCTGTTCACGTTAACCCACGGACTAAACCTGTTGGACATAACATATAACCCTGGACTGCTGACAATTAACCTAGGACAAGCAAACTTGCAGAAATCCAAACACACATTCCTTCATTACTATGACCTTACATCATTATTCGAACACTATAACAATTTAAATATTCAATACTTTAATCTAAAACAAAGTATCACAAAAGACGTTTCATTTGAATTTATAAATAACAACAAAATAATTAATTATATTCAAAATTCAATTGATAACAAGATTAATCATTTAACACTAAATTCAGACAACCCTATACAAAGACAAAAACGAGGTGCAATAAATGGTCTTGGAACTATTATAAAAGCAATTAGCGGCAATCTCGACGCTGAAGACGAGAAACGTTATAACGAAATTTTAAAACATTTAGGAAATAACCAACAAAATTTAAATAAACAATTAAAACAACAGTATTCAGTCAATCTTAAGCTCACAGAACAGTTCAACAACACCTTAGTAACTATTAAACAAAATGAAAACATTTTGAAAAATAAAATCGAACAGTTGCAACACATTGTAGTCGGTGGAACCTTTAATCAAAATAAACTTTTTGTTCACGATATTTACAACCAGTTTAACACACTTTTCACAATGATATTAAATACCCTACAAGACATTGAAAATTCTTTAACGTTTTGCAACCTACACGTTTTACATCCAAGTATTATTCAAAAACATGAGCTTTTGGCAGAATTAAGCAAAATTTACAAATATTATAATAACGAATTACCCTTTGAACCTATTCCTGAAAATGTACCAAAATTTGAAAAAATTATAACAGTAAATTGCAAATTAGAACCCACAAGAATTATTTATTTTATTGAAATCCCGCTTAATTACGAAACAGAATTTGAATTACTCCATCTCATACCTATCCCTACGAAGCACCAAGACGATTTTGTAACTGTTATACCAAACAAAAATTACTTTTTAAAATCAATTGATGGTAAAATAATTTCTCTAACTGGCTTATGTACCAAAGGAGATAAGTACCAATGTCCCAATAAAATCAACCAGGTCGAAGACAATTCCTGCGAGAAGAACATCATCTTGAAGAACAACGCAGAAAACTGCCAATATATCAAAACGAAAATTAAAAAGAATCACGTCGAAATATTGGAAGAAATAAATCAATTCTTGGCAGTATTTCCTAAACCAGAGACTATCCACATATCTTGCAACGAAAGTGATAAAATTAAAAACCTAGAAGGAATATTTTTAATAAAGGATGATAATTGTAAACTAAAATTCAAAAATGAAATATTGATTTTTAATCAAAAATCTTTCGGCAAACCAATTCAATTATACTAGACAACTACAAAATCAATCTAATTAAAAATCAAGCACCGAAATTAACCATCGACTTGAATACAATCCAAGAATTACAAATACCGATCAATAAATTCGAAGACATCGAACCCGAACCGATCGACAACTTCGCATCAATCAACTACCCTATAATAATTTTATATGCCCTACTTGTAATAATTGTATTCAGTTTAGTTACAGTTTACATTCTTAAAAAACTTGAACATTCTAAGCCAAGTAACCAAGCACCAAACCAGGGCATCGAACTAAGGCCTTCACCTTGCCAGTCCATTCGACTACCCGATGAAGCCCAATTTTAGGGGGGAGGTGTTAGCACATAGCTTCCTGCAATTCCGCTGACACTGCATCGGAATATTCCACATCCGCGGAATAAACCATAATACGAAAAACGTCGACCCAGCCATCTCAGGTGTCTTCCTGTAAAACCAAGACACACACAACAGGCAGTCTAGTCCAGAATCTCGATCGTATAACTTGTAACTCTGATATATCTTTTGTAATAAATCTGATAATACTTATAGTTGTATTTATAAATTTTTGTAATAATATAAATAAATTTTTTTGGAATATAAATAAATTTATATTATAACTTATATATACTATCACGATCCACAACAACTTACCGATTTCAGTAAATCTGTAATAACACATATTAGTAGTTTTGTAGTGCGACAATTAAATAAAGAAATAGTTTGTGAAGAATGTATAATTTCACTTGAAGTCAATAGTGCTAATATGTACTTAAGTTTCATTCACAGCAAGGCATCTCACATATCCGGCAGAAGATATTAATATTTACCGGGCATCAGAAAAAGTTATAAAGCAAGCTTTATTAGAGAGTGGTGGAATTTTTGTAAAGTATTCCATCTTATATTTAACTTCATCTGTTTTAAAACATTATTTACATAATAAAGTATTTGATTAACTACAATTCCATTCGATGGATCAAGATGTTTTCGAGAATCACAAAATTCAATTAATCAGGGCAATAACCGAAAAACACATCCGTATACGATTGAATTACATTACTAAATGAAGATCAGAAGTAGAGAAAAGTCAAAGACAGCGTTTTAACAAACTTATGTTTGTTTTCTAATTATTTTATTATTTATTACCCGTCATTTAATGATTCAATATTAAAGTTACTGCATAATATAAAATAACTAATAACATGGATTTTATCACATAACATATTTTAAAAATTGACCCTCCTAAGATGGCGGCGATACACTACCCCCTTCCGTTTCATGGCTTCAACGTTTATGCCTACAAAAGCAGTTTACGCTCCCTCCATTTTTACCTCCCGCTACCCTTGGTAAGGGTGGTATTGGGATCGTGCTAAAAATCGCATATCGAGATTTTGGTAAATGACCACATTTTAAGGTCCCTAGAATCTAATTTTAACATTTTCACGATGATGTCTGTGTGTATGGTGAAAATGATTAGGCAGAAGACTCACGTCATCAACCTGAAAAAAACCTTATAAAAATAAATATCTTATAGTAGTTATTAATTGTTATTTATTTTTAGAAAAAGAAAAAATATACTACTACTAAATAAACGTATATATTAATTAATTTACAATTATTTCCAATAATTTTATATTCCGTAAAAGGAATAACGATTGTGGTTAGAAATAACTGTACATATTATTAATATATACATTACGTAATACTAGTATTTTTTTCCTCTTTTAAAAATAAATAACACCCAATAATTTGTACAAGTCATTTTATAAGGTTTTTTTAGGTTGATGACGTGAGTCTTCTGCCGAATCATTTTCACTATATATGTGCGTGTGTGTGGATCCTCTTTACGCTCTAACTCAAATACTATTGTTCAGAAGGTTTCTAAACCTTGTATTTCTACCTTATTCTAATATGGAAAGAAACCATTAGATTTCGATGTAAACCGGATAACCGGAAATGGCGCTTTACTGGAAGCTTAAAATAGTTTTTCTTCGAAAAATACCTTTAAATGTTATTTTTTCGAGATTTATGTTATATAAAAATTAAAGATTATTAAATTTTGTACAGGTTTGCATTAATACTTTTTCTATATATTTTATGGATAAATTTTCAACACTATCTTTAGTTTTAATCCCGAAGCCTACATTTTAACCGCAACTCCATGGTTACATAGTTTAGATCTCAAATGCATGTAACTGACAATATATGTCACTGTCAACAAACTAATCATTTCAAATAATAATAGTTTTAAACGTTTTAAAAAGAAAATTGTAAATAGAACAATATTTATATGGAAAGGAACTTAATACAGTTACCAGCATAACTAAATATGTAGGAATATAGGTAAGTATACAAATAAATATATCTTCACGGCATATTACCCATTGCTGGGTGTGCCAATCTGCGTTGTACACAGATTTCGGTAACGATAATAATATATTTGTACCGTGCAAGCGTTTACTAGGCGTGGAGAGTGCAACACAGGAGTCATTTTTGTGTCGTTTAAAATTCGAAATATTTAGCTGTTGAAGAGAATTTTGATCATCACATCTTCTATGATAAATATGTTTTGTTTATAAATTATGAAATATATGTCATGTTTTTTTATTGCTGTCAAATTTATTGACATTTATTGAAATATTAATAAAAATATAATTTGTGTTCCCTAAACTCGTAATTTTTAATTTTAGCGGTGGTTAGGATCGAACCTCGTATTTAAATTTAAGGATTTACATGAATAAAAATTAAATTCAATGGGAAGTATTGTGTTGGTCACATCAGATTTTTATGTATTGCTCCCAGACTGACGTCTTCCATTTTTGAGAAAAATTACCCGCAAAATTTGAAATCATTTGATTGAAATATTGTTTAATTTATATAATTTTATATATTAAATAAATATAGTACAATAATTTTAAAATTACTCCAATAAATGCACAATATACACTGGCTTGCAAGAAAATCGCGTACACCTTAAAAATCAAGTAACCGAGTTTTTACCTTTTTTGAGCTATATAAATACGATTTTTTAAAAATAGGTTAATATCAACTCAATGGAGTTGTCACTGTCATGTCATTATTTTAGGTATCGTGGAGCAAGTTCTTCATTGTGCTAAGTTATTACTAAATTACAAATATATTCTATAAAAATTAAATAACAACCAAGTATTTATTTTAAATGGATTATAAATAAGTAAAAAATTATGAATGAAAGAAATTATGGACGAAGTAACATTAGTAATTTACCATCGCTCCATCAGTGTCTAGTACTTT